>CM056050.1:593137336-593719836 GCA_029574335.1 Rana kukunoris | reverse complement strand
GTGGGAGGAATAGTGTCCCATCATTGGTGTCAGTGGGAGGAATAGTGTCCCATCATTGGTATCAGTGGGAAGAATAGTGTCCCATCATTGGTGTCAGTAGGAGGAATAGTTTCCCATCATTGGTGTCAGTGGGAGGAATAGTGTCCCATCATTGATGTCAGTGGGAGGAATAGTGCCGTGTCAGTGGGAGGAATAGTGTCCCATCATTGGTGTCAGTGGGAGGAATAGTGTCCCATCATTGATGTCAGTGGGAGGAATAGTGCCGTGTCAGTGAGAGGAATAGTGTCCCATCATTGGTATCAGTGGGAAGAATAGTGTCCCATCATTGGTATCAGTGGGAAGAATAGTGTCCCATCATTGGTATCAGTGGGAAGAATAGTGTCCCATCATTGGTATCAGTGGGAAGAATACTGTCCCATCATTGGTGTCAGTGGGAGGAATAGTGTCCCATCATTGGTGTCAGTGGGAGGAATAGTGTCCCATCATTGATGTCAGTGGGAGGAATAGTGCCCCATCATTGGTGTCACTGGAAAGAATAGTGTCCCATCATTGGAGTCGGTATGAGGAATAGTGCCCCAAAAAAGCCACAGAGGTGATCAAATACCACCAAAAGAAAGCTATATTTGTGGGGGAAAAAATACATACATTTTATTTGGGTACAGAGTCGCACAACCGCGCAATTGTCGATGAACTGTGCAAATATCAGTCATCATAAGTAAAGCAGTGCTGTATCACAAAGAATGGCCTGGACATGAAGGGGGGTAAATCTTTCGGAGCCGAAGTTGTTAAATAAGAGATAGTCGAGACCTGTGTGTGTAAGGGACAGCAATGGTCATACAAGGCATGTGGGTGGGAATTCCCATTCTGTACTATGAACAGGTAAGCAGAAGGCATCCAAGGTCAGCACATAGGCTGCTTCACTACATCAATACCTGGATGGAACTCTGGAGTCCCGGGGACTCTGTGCTCATCAAATGCCTATGCAGATCAAATTTCCAGTGTGACCGGAGAATACCTTTAACCACTTAAGGACCAAGCCTCTTTTTTAGATTTGGTGTTTACAAGTTAACAATTTTTTTTGCTAGAAAATTACTTAGAACCCCCAAACATTATACAATTTGTTTCCTAACACCTTAGAGAACAAAATGGCGGTAGTTGCAATACTTTTTGTCACACCGTATTTGTGTAGTCTTACTTTTTTGGGAAAAAATACACTTTTTTGAATTAAAATATAAGACAACAGTAAAGTTAGCCCAATTTTTTTTTATATTGTGAAAGATAATATTACGCCGAGTAAATTGATACCCAAAATGTCACGCTTCAAAAATGCGCCCGCTCGTGGAATAGCTCTAGAAAAAAGCATGACAGGTCCTCTTAAATATGAGATCTGGGGGTGAAATAGACCTCACTTCTCATATTTAGACTAAAATACAATAAAAAAATAAATGGTTCTTTAAGAGCTATGGGAGGAAGTGGCTTTTTGAAGTCGCTTTCGCCCTACTATGGTATGGAGACGGGTGGGGGCCATCTTCCCCTCACTCGTATCCATACTCAGCACGAAAAAGGACCCGATCGCCTCCGGCGCTACGACGGCTCCAATAAGCGGCGGGAGGGGGGCCCTCTCCTGCGACCGATAACGTGATCTTGCGGCGAATCTGCCACAGAGACCACCATTATCAGAAACCAGACCGCTGCCTGAAGACGAAGATATCTGGGTTATGGCAGCTAGTTGCGATATCTCGCTTCAAAGTGCCGACGTATATAGTCGTGCGGCGGTCCGGTTAAATTAAAGATCGTACTTTTGCACTTCTGTTTACTCAGGATTAACATTACAGCACATATAACCCTTCGATCGCCCCTGATGGTAATCCCCTTCTCTGTCAGTGTCATTTATACAGTGACAGTGCATTTTTTTAGCACTGATCACTGTACTGATGTCACTTGTCCCCAAAAAGTGTCACTATGGGGTTGGTTTACTTAAAGGAAAACAGTCTGTGCACTTTGAAAAGTGCAATTGCCCTCTGCAAGTGCAGTTGCTCCAGAGCTTAGTAAATAAGCAGAAGCTCTGCAGTCTTCCATCGTCCAATCAGGTGCAAACAAAAATGATTTTTTTTTTCTTTGCATGTGATTGGGTACTCATTTACTAAGCTCTGGAGCAACCACACTTGCAGAGGGCAAGTGCACAGTCTATTTGCCTTTAGTACGTCAACCCTAAAAAGTGACACTTTTTGGGGATCAGTGACATCAATACAAGAAAAACAGAAAACTGCGCTAAACCAAAAAAGTATAAATAAAAATAAAAAAATAAAAGACTAGAAGGCAGCGGCAATCGTGTGAAAACACAAATAATACAGTTTGGCAAAACCGCGCTCATAAAAACAAATACGTTAAATGAGGACTGCTGTGCAACAGTCCTCTATATTAAACAATAAATATGACACAGAGCATCTCACAAGGAGTAAAGGCAAAACCTGGCCACATAGGGTGGTGCCACAAAGCTCTCCTGTAGATTAAAAAAATTAATTAATTAATTAACAGTACATAAAAAATAAACATAAAATAATGTGTGTCCCAGAAAACGCTTCTAGGGCAATAGCACAGAAGTTCATACAATCCTTGCAATTTCTGTGTCAAAAAATTGTAAACAGTCCCAGGAAATAGAACACCAGAAGGATCCTAATAGTTCACACCACCACAGTGACGAGATGACAGCATCAAAGTGATCCCTTCACCAAAATAAGGGGGGGCCGCTTACCAGAGGGCAAGCTCAATATAGCAATTGGCTATAACCCAGCCGCGGCCTTTCCAATCCTAGATGGTTCCTAGACACGACTTCCAGCAGATATCAAAGCTGGCGGTACTCACGGACATCAACCATATAGAGAGAGAAGGATGGACCAATAGTGTGATTCCGTTTCAGCAAGGAGGGTTTATTAAAACAACAATAGTACTCACAATTTGACAGGATATCAAAAGCATGTAAAAACAGATCGCCGGCCGGCAAACAGATCGGAGCCCTTCCTCCGTACGTGGTGACGTCACTGCGCGTCCTCCCAGACGCGTTTCGTCATCAAAAGGACGTTTTCATTTCCAACCCATTGAAAACGTCCTTTTGATGACGAAACGCGTCTGGGAGGACGCGCAGTGACGTCACCACGTACGGAGGAAGGGCTCCGATCTGTTTGCCGGCCGGCGATCTGTTTTTACATGCTTTTGATATCCTGTCAAATTGTGAGTACTATTGTTGTTTTAATAAACCCTCCTTGCTGAAACGGAATCACACTATTGGTCCATCCTTCTCTCTCTATATGGTTGATGTCCGTGAGTACCGCCAGCTTTGATATCTGCTGGAAGTCGTGTCTAGGAACCATCTAGGATTGGAAAGGCCGCGGCTGGGTTATAGCCAATTGCTATATTGAGCTTGCCCTCTGGTAAGCGGCCCCCCCTTATTTTGGTGAAGGGATCACTTTGATGCTGTCATCTCGTCACTGTGGTGGTGTGAACTATTAGGATCCTTCTGCTGTTCTATTTCCTGGGACTGTTTACAATTTTTTGACACAGAAATTACAGTGACATCAATACACTGATCAGCATGGGTGTCCGACAATTTTTTTTCGGGGGGGGGGGGGGGGGGGGATACACAGTCACATTTAACCCTTTCTTTAAACGCTAGCGGGGGTTAAAAGCTCACCGATAGAGGCCGAATAGCTTATCTAAAACTATGGTAAAGCGCCACTTTTTATCTGCGCTTTACCGAAATAGCTCTTGAGATAATTCAGCTTCACTCCATGCCCATGTACATATAGCCTAGAGAATGTACAGACCCCTCTTCAGCACAGATGGACCCCCCTTCAGCACAGACCCCCCTTCAGCACAGACCCCTCCATTCAACACAGATGGACCCCCCTTCAGCACAGACCCCCCCATTCTGCACAGACCCCTCCATTCAGCACAGACCCCCCAATTTCACACAGACCCCCAATTCAGCACAATAGACCCACCTTCAGCACATACCCCCCTTCAGTACAGACCCCCCTTCAGCACAGATCGACCCCGCATTCAGCACAAACCCCCCCTTCAGCACAGACGGACCCCCCTCCCCCCATCTTATTCAGTACCTCAGATCAGCCGTCAGTGTGGCACAGGCACAGCAGGTTCCCGCCCCCTGTGTACACATAAACACTGGAGGGGGAGACGGCTTCACTCTGTTCGCTGTGCCTGCGTGACATCCGGCCCAGGACCGCTCAGACAGCCCATGAGACTCTTCAACACCTTCTCGATTTTCCAGAGGGGGTCAATTGCCCCCCCCCCCCCTGCCCTATGGAGCGGACGCCCATGCTGATCAGTGCTAAGAACAAATGCATTGTCACTGTTTAAATGACACTGACAGAGAAGGGGATTCCCATCAGGAGCGATCGAAGGGTTATATGTGCTGTAATGTTGATCCTGAGTAAACAGAAGTGCAAAACCACCGTTAATTTAACCACTTCCGGACCGCCGCACGATTATATACGTCGGCACTTTGAAGCGAGATATCTCTGTTATGGCAGCAACTAGCTGCCATAATCCAGATATCCTCGTCTTTGGCTAGCGGTCCGGTTTCTGATAATGGTGGTCTCTGCGGCGAATTTACCACGAGATCACGTTTTCGGGGGGCTGTCGTAGCGGCGGAGGCAATTGGGTCCTCTCTCGTGCTAGGAAAGAATACGAGTGAGGCCCCCTACCTGTCTCCATACCATAGCAGAGCGGAAGCGACGTCACTTTCGCCCATAGCTCTTAAAGGACCATTTATTTATTACTAGTAAAAACACTAAAACAAAAACCCCAAAAACAATCCCATAGTTTGTAGACGCTATAACTTTTACACAATCAATATACGCTTATTAGGATTTTTTTTCCCGAAAAATATGTAGCAGAATACATATTGCCCTAAAATTGATGAAGACATTTTTTTTTTGTTTTGTTTTTTCTTTTATTGGATGTGTTTTATAGCAGAAGGTAAAAAATATTGCTTTTTGTTCAAAATTGTAAACTTTTTTTTTTGTTTATAGCGCAAAAAAATTAAAACCACAGAGGTGATCAAATACCACCAAAGGAAAGCTCTATTTGTGGGGGACGGAAAAAGCATCAATATTATTTGGGTACAGCGTCGCAGAACCATGCAATTGTTAGTTAACACCTTCCTTACCGGGCCACTATAAAATGACGCCGGCAAGAACCCTCCCTCGATCCGGGTGGATGTCATATGACATCGTTATTTTCCCGGCAATCTAGGGCGAACACCCCTCGACCGCGGCACCGCTGATGACCCAGCGTGCGCCCGGCGGCCGCGATGTCCGCCGGGCACCCGTGATTGCTGGTGATTACGGCAGGAGTGTGGATCTGTGTGTGTAAACACACAGATCCACCTCCTGTCAGAGGTCTCCTCCCCTTGTGAGTCCCCTCCCCCTACAGTTAGAACACACTTTAGGGAACATATTAACCCCTTCAGCGCCCCCTAGTGGTTAACCCCTTCCCTGCCAGTCACATTTACACAGTAATCAGTGCAGTTTTATAGCAATAATCGCTGTATAAATGTGAATGGTCCCAAAAACATGTCAAAAGTGTTTGATGTGTCCGCCGCAATGTCACGGTCACAATAAAAATCGCAGATCGCCGCCATTACTAGTAAAAAAAATTAAAATGATAAATAAAAATGCCATAAATCTATCACCTATTTTGTAGAGGCTATAACTTTTGTGCAAACCAATCAATATACGCTTATTGAGATTTTTTTTACCAAAAATATGTAGAACAATACCTATCGGCCTAAACTGAGATTTTTTTTTTTAATTGGGATATTTCTTAAATCAAAAACTAAAAAATAATGGGCCAGATTCAAAAAGGTTTACGCCTCGAGATACGCCGACGTAAGTACAAATGTGCGCTGTCGCATCTTTGCGCCGATTCACAAAGCAAGATACGCCGAAAAACATGGCTTCAGTCGTCAGACGTAACTTGCCTACGCCGGCGTATCGTGGGCGCATAGTTACGCTGGACGCATTTGACGTTCCCTTTAAAAATATGCAAATGAGCAAGATACGGCGATTCACATTCGTACGTACGCCCGACGCAGTAATCTACGCCGTTTACGTAAGGCGTTTTTTCCAGCATAAAAATAAACCACCAAAAAGATGGCGCAGACCATGTTAAGGTATGGACGTCGGAACAGCCGTCGAATTTTACGTAAGTCGTACGTGAATGGGGCTGTGCGTAAGTTACGTTCGACGTGTATCTTAGGCATTCTATTCGACGTGATTCTGAGCATGCGCACTGGGACAGTCGGACCATCATTTGCATGGGGTCACGGTTCATTACAATATAACACGCCGACTGCCTTGCTACTTTAAATTACGCAGGCTTACGCCGCCCCATTTACGCTACGCCGCCGCAACTTAAGGAGCAAGTGCTTTGTGAATACAGCACTTGCCTCTCTAAGTTGCGGCGGTGTAGCGCAAAGAAGATACGCTACGCCCGCACAAAGATACGCCGCTGTACCTAAATCTAGCCCATTGTGATTTTTTTTTTAATTGTCGCTCTTCTTTTGTTTATAGCGCAAAAGATAAAAACCGCAGAGGTGATCAAATACCACCAAAAGAAAGCTCTATTTGTGGGGAAAAAAACCCATAAGGATTTCATTTGGGTACAGTGTTGCATGACTGCGCAATTGTCATTCAAAGTGCAACAGCGCTGAAAACTAAAAATCTGGTCTGGGCAGGAAGGGGGTGAAAGTGCCCTGTATGAAAGGGGTTAAAGTAACGCAGAGCCATATTGTAAAAAATGGCCTGGTCATGAAGGGGGGTAAAAACTTCCGGTGCTGAAGTGGTTAAAATCCTTGCAATGCAGAGCAAGTGCTTTGTGAATACAGCACTTGCCTCTCCAAGTTGCGGTGGTGTATCGTAAAGAAGATACGCTACGCCTGCACAAAGATACGCCGCTGTACCTAAATCTAGCCCATTGTGTTATTGTTTTAATTGTCGCTCTTCTTTTGTTTATAGTGCAAAAGATAAAAACCGCACAGGTGATCAAATACCACCAAAAGAAAGCTCTATTTGTGGGGAAAAAAAACATAAGGATTTCATTTGGGTACAGTGTTGCATGACTGCGGAATTGTCATTCAAAGGGCAACAGCGCTGAAAACTTAAAATCTGGTCTGGGCAGGAAGGGGGTGAAAGTGCCCTGTATGAAAGGGGTTAAAGTAACGCAGAGCCATATCGTAAAACATGGCCTGGTCATGAAGGGGGGTAAAAACTTCCGGTACTGAAGTGGTTAAAATCCTTGCAATGCACATAGATCACACCCAGAGGGGGGTTGCGCTTTAAACCTCAGCTTTAATAATAAGAGCAATTTCCACTATTTATCAGCCTTTTCTACCAACCCGAGGTCTTGCAGCACACTTGGCAAATGATAATAATAATTATTCTTATTATTTTGCAATTATACTGAAATGAAAACACGATCCTTTCCATTGTCCCTGCAAGATCAGTTTTCCACGTCCTCCAGATGCCAAGTGCTCAATAACAGGCATTAACCCCCTGGCACCCCTTCCTCTACACAGGATCACACCTATTGCACATTTTCTTGTCAGCTATTTACAGTTCCTTCTTTAGAAACACCTCCCCAAGGTCTCCTGCATACGTCTTATATAATGAGATCGGATGGCTGTGTATTGCTTCTCCTGCAAGACTGATGGCAAGTTTAGGAGAGGATGCATTGAGGCGGCACTGCGCATGCGTGCACGATCCTCTAATCCTCAGCTCAGAGAGGTAACTAGCGGTCATTCTCTGCTTCTGCCCTAAAAAAAAAAAGAAAACAGGTGCAGTGTGCCCAGGGGCTGCAGGAAGTGGGGCAAGGCTGTAAAAGCAGCTGGATGCCCTTCCGACACACATTACATATTCCTAAAAAAACAACATAACTGCATCAATTCAAAGAGCCGCCTCACCCCCTAGGCAATGAAATGCCATCTAATAACACATCTTACGTCCTAGTTCCGATGAAAATCGCAAGGCAGCAAACAATGACACACAACACAACAATAATGCACTTTAAGTGTAGATCTCTACGAGCAAGCAATCATCTTATACAAGCCTGGCGACAATAATATAATAATAATAATGCGACATTAAAATACATAAGGATCAATCAAAAAAACAAAGAAAAGACATTCCTGCAGTTTACTGAAAGCAAACACATTTCAGCAAGCTTGCCACATGCAAATCGTAAATTATTCATAATAATAATAATACAAGATAAAAATGCACAAATGCAGTTTAGTCTAAAAAAAAAAAAAAGAGGAAGAAAACTGCAAAGCGTGAAAAATGTCAGGAAACTTGCATGCAAGGAGATGGCAGTGCAGTGTGTGCAAAGCTTGCGTTGCAGTCTCTAAAGGGTTAAACATTGTGTGTCCTCTGAGGATTTATTAAGGCAGTTGACGTCGGTCACCTCTTATAATTACAGCCACGGCAATTAATCAGGAGTGTGATTCACTTCCGAAATATCGCAACATTGTGGATGGAGCGATTTACTAAACTCTAATCCTCCACAGACTTCGCTGATGTCATCTGTTTATTGCAGGGAGATGCCTTTGTACATAGCTCGGTCTACAGCCATCTACAGACCCCATAGTTCTTACACAGATATCTACAGACCCCATAGTTCTTACACAGCTATCTACAGACCCCACAGTTCTTACACAGATATCTACAGACCCCATAGTTCTTACACAGCTATCTACAGACCCCGTAGTTCTTACACAGCCATCTACAGACCCCACAGTTCTTACACAGCTATCTACAGACCCTATAGTTCTTACACAGCCATCTACAGACCCCATAGTTCTTACACAGCTATCTACAGACCCCATAGTTCTTACACAGCCATCTACAGACCCCATAGTTCTTGCACAGCTGTCTACAGACCCCACAGTTCTTACACAGCCATCTACAGACCCCACGGTTCTTACACAGCTATCTACAGACCCTATAGCGCAATATACAGACCCTATGGTCCACCTACTGTACAGCTATCTATAGACCCCATAGTTCTTACACAGATATCTACAGACCCCATAGTTCTTACACAGCCATCTACAGACCCCACGGTTCTTACACAGCTATCTACAGACCCTATAGCGCAATATACAGACCCTATGGTCCACCTACAGCTATCTATAGACCCCATAGTTCTTACACAGCTATCTATAGACTCAGTCTATACTTCTTATAAAGGTCGATAGATCCTATAGCTCAACCTACAGACCCTATACTTCTTATACATCTATCTATAGACCCAGATAGCTCAATCTACAGACCCTATAGTCCACCTACAGCTATCTATAGACCCCATAGTTCTTACACAGCTTTCTATAGACCCTATAATTCTTATATAACTATATTTAGACCATATAGCTCAATATACTGGCTCTCTACTTTTTATACATCTATCTATAGATCTTATGCTTCTTATACAGCTACCTGTAGACCATATAGCTCAATATACAGACCCTATATTTCTGTTACAGCTATAGACCCTATGCTTTTTATACAGCTATCTATATGCTCTATAGCTTAATCTATAGATTCTATAGTCCGCCGGCAGCTATATATAGACCTATTAGTTCTTTCACAGCTACCTAAAGACTCTATACTTCTTATACAGATCTATAAACCATACAGCTCAGCCTACAGACTATATATCTCTTATACAGCTATATATAGACCTTATAGCTCAATCTATGGTGATCTATAGACCCTATAGTTATTACACAGCTAGCGATAGACCCTTTAGTTCTTATACAGCTATCTCTCGACCCTTTAGTACTCATACAGCTATCTATAGATCCAATAGCTCAGTCCACAACCTATAATTCCATCTACAGCTATCTATATACCCAATATCTCCTTATAAGGCTGTCTATAGGTCTTATACAGCTATATTTAGACCCTATGACCCTTATACAACTATCCATAGACCTTATAGTTCATAAACAGCTCTCTATAGACCTTATATCTCAGTATAAAGCTATATACAGACCCCGTAGCTCTATCTAAAGACCCTCCACCTACAGCTATCTATAGACCCTGTAGCTCCATGTATCTATAGACGATATAGGTCAATCTACCCTAATGCTCCACCTACAGCTTTCTGTAGAACCTATAGCTCCTTATATTCAGAAGCTATCTTTAGAACATATGGCTTTTTATACAGACCCTATAGAAACAACCATTCACAGCCATCTATAGACCTTATGGCTCCTTATACAGCTGTATATATATATATATATATATACACACAAGCTCCACCTACAGCTATTTATGTTCCCCAATCAATGGCATCCTATACAGCTGTCTATGGAGCTTCCATCTCTTTATACTTCCATCTATAGACCCTGTAGATTAGTTTACAGCTGTTTATGGACCCTGTAGCTCCAGTGCAAAGCCATATAATAACACAAGAAGACTTCCAGTACAGCCAGGAATAGATATGGCTCCCTGTGAACAAAGATTATCTGGTACAGTGGTACTACATGTCCCAGGACCCCCCCCCCCCCCCCCAAGGGAAAGCAAAACAAGTCTTCTACCCAGCCCAGTCAAGCTCTTCCTATTTCCCCTGGAGTCAATGAGTCTGATCCATGCAAACGTGGAGGTAACAGTCAGGTAGGTTTCCTAACAATAAATTTGAGTGATTGTCTTTGCAAACTGTTTCCTTTTTTTTGTTATCCCAGTATGGATATTGTTCACAAATGAAACCTACATGTCCCCCAATCACTTTATACTGCCTAAAGATGACCTCATCTGTGCAGACCAGTAGCCCCCACCCCAGGAGGTCCAGAGGATCCCTTAAACAAGGATTGCTAATATTGCCTGCCTACCTCATTGGTCTCTCTACTGGATTCTTTAAATAAAGGCTCTCTAGTCTGTTTATAAAGTGATTGAGGTGCAAGGCTAAGCAGAGAGAGAGAGTGATTTGGGTGCGCAGGGCCAAAAAATTAAATAATAATAATAATAGAAATAATAATAATAATAATAATAATAATAATAATAATAATAAATAAAAAAAATAACAAATAAACTGCCAATGGAGACCTAAATGGTTGCTATTGGCAGTTTTTTATTTTTTTATTTATTATCATTATTTATTTATTTATTATTATATTTTTTTGGAGGCAAGCCTACAATATCTGTCCAAATTCCTGGACCTGTGCACCCACATCGCTCTTTCTCTGCTTAGCCTTGCACCTCAATCACTGACCTAAACAGACTAGAAAGCCTTTATTAAAAGAATCCAGTAGAGAGACCAATGACCAATCAGGCAATGTTAGCAATCCTTGTTTAAGTGATCCAGTCTGTCATTGTTCCAAGGCTATTTATTAAAGCAGTGTATTGAGCAAGGGGGAGGGGGCAACCTATATATCATCCCATTCTAGTGGCCTCCATTGATACCTGCAGCTGGGGGCTCTGTCCTCTGTATGGACCAGCACTGTATGACCTTGATTCAGCTGCAGCTTATTGTGGGATGGGGGGCAATCAGAGCCTCAAGTCATATGAAGAAAAGTAAAGCCCCAGGCAGGGTAGGTAGGTGGGTGGGTGGGTGGTCAGCACTTACCAGGTTGGAGGCAGCACTGAAGGCTGCGGTCAGGCAGGCCATCCCCTGCCCGGACAGGCTGCTGCTGTCTATGGCTGATGGTGCTGAAACGTTCCTCTCTCTGCTCACTGCGATCTGCCTGCCGCACACAGCACCAGCACTGACAGCTCCCCGACCGCCCCGCCCTCTTAGCACTGCCATTGGCTGGCAGGGTGACGGATGGGCGGGGTCTGCAGGATGCAGGTAAACGTGCTCTTGTTTTGCTTCTTCCTTAGCTGTCTCCTTGATGTGTCATTATCATTGTGAGGAGGAGGAGAGAGGGAGGGAGGGAGAGAGGAAGGGGGGCTCATCTGCCAGGCTACAGGTTCCTTATATGCATGGGTTGCTGGACTTCACTATATAGAATATAATACAGCAGAAAATGGTTCACTGACATAAAAAAAAAAAAAATGAATAAAAAAACAAAAAACAAACAAACAAACAAAAAAAAAAAACAATTATGGGCTTAGCTATTGAGGAAAAAAAATAAATAAAAAGCCCACTTATAGGCAATCCGGAATGTGTGCAGTGGGAGAGCGCAATAATTTGTTTGCAAAATAGATTTTTTATTTTTTTTAAAGGATAAGTGGAGGCGAGTAATTGTGTTAGATTTATCTATTGTCTGAGGTCTTTGTGTTCTCAAGGCTGTATTTATCAATATGTGGGTTTGCAATAATAATTTTATATCACTCATCCTCTCTGCCTGAAACGCGGAGGTCCGGCTTTAAAAAAATAAAAATAAAATTCAGCAGCTACAAATACTGTAGCTGCTGACTTTTAATAAGGACACTTAACTGTCCAGGGTGCCCGCGATGGCGGCATCTGAAGCCGAGCAATGGCTCGGGTCTCGGCTGCAACCACCGTCATCCTCGGTGAAGGAATCAGGAAGTGAAGCGGTGCGGCTTCACTTCCTGGTTTCCTACTGCGCATGCACGAGTTGCGCGGCGCTATGTGAATGGGCGGATGTCTCCTGGGACACACACAAGGTCCCAAAAGACACCACTCCCCATTTCCCAGGAGGAGGAGGAGGAGAAGAGAGAAGACCTTCGCGGACGAGGAAGTGGCAGATTGGGACGATCTGCCTAGTAACAGCCATTTCTGGTAAGTATATATATGTATATATAACTTTTTATAGCCTTTTTGTCATTTTTTTTTTTTTTAGGGTGGACCTCCACTTTAAAGGAACACTAAAGAGACATTTTTTGTTTTTTAAATAGCAAACATGTTATACTTGCCTCCACTGTGCAGCTCTTTTTGCACAGAGTGGCTCCGAACCTGGTCTTCTGGGGTCCCTCAGCGGCTGTCTCGGCTCCTCCCCGCATGAACTTTCCACCTTCATGCGAGCTTGCATGGTGGTAAGTTCTTGCGGGTGCACTCCCGTGATACAGCCTGCAGCTATAGTCACTCACTGTATCACTCGGCCAGCCCCCCCGGCGCGCTGCGTCATTGGATATAATTAAGCCAACGGTTTAAAACTGCCGAACACCGATTGGGCAACATAAAACGAAGTACTTGAATGCTAGTGGCTTACGGCTGCCAGCATACCAATTACTATGCCCACATAAGACCCAGCAGAATACATAGCCAATAATACAGACAACCTTTTGACATGTAATGTCCAGCGTTCCAGAAGTGGCTAGGTTTGCCACAATGCTCCCCCAGAACCAAGCCGGCATACACAGTCTGATCCCAACGGATCGGCTTGGGGATGTCCAGGGGTGTACTTTCACAGATCACTTTTCAAGTTCAGTTTGTCTAGATAACCCGTCGGCGTTACCGTTTTGCTTCCCTGCTCGGTAGTGGATTGTAAAGTCAAACGGTTGCAGCGCCAAACTCCAGCGCAGCAGCCGGGCATTGTCCCCTGCCACACGGTTTAGCCACACCAACGGGTTGTGATCTGTGAGTAGCGAAAAAGGTTGTCCATACAAATACGGCTGCAACTTTTTGAGGGCCCACACCACGGCCAGGCATTCCTTCTCAATGGCGGCGTAGCTTACTTCTCGTGGAAATAACTTTCGGCTCAGGTAAGCTACGGGGTGTTCTCCGCCATCGGCTCCCACTTGGCTCAGCACTGTTCCCAATCCAAACATTGAAGCGTCTGTGTGGACAAGAAATCTTTTAGTTGGATCAGGAGCAGCAAGTACAGGGGCATTAGTTAGAGCAGTCTTTAGTTGTTGGAATGCCTGATCACACTCTGGGGCCCAGACAACCTGTCGGGGCAGGTTCTTGCGTGTCAAGTCAGTTAAAGGTTTGGCCAGGGCACTATAATTGGGTACGAATTTTCTATAGTACCCCGCGGTACCTAGAAATGCTAGCACTGGGTTTTCGTCCTGGGGGTGGGCCATTTAGCTACGGCTTCAACTTTAGCTGGTTCGGGTCTCTGTCGCCCCCGCTCATCACCCGGTGGCCCAAGTACTGCACTTCGGCCATCCCTATATGACACTTGCTGGGTTTCAGTGTTAACCCTGCCTCTCCAATACGATCTAGAATGGCCCCTATGTGTTGTAGGTGCTCTGCCCAGGTCTGGCTAAATATGGCGATGTCGTCTAAATAGGCACATGCGTATTCCTAGAATCCGTCCAATAACCGATCGACCATCCGCTGAAAAGTTGCCGGAGCGTTCTTTATGCCAAATGGCATGACCCGAAATTGATACAGGCCAAACGGGGTGACAAACGCTGACTTGGGGATGGCCTCCTCAGCTAGTGGAATCTGCCAGTATCCCTTACATAAGTCTATGGTAGTGAGATACTGGCCCCGTGCCATCTTATCCAGCAGCTCGTCTATCCGGGGCATCGGATAGGCATCAGACACCGTTTTGTCATTTAGCCTCCAGTAGTCGACACAGAAACGTGTCGTGCCGTCCTTCTTTGGTACCAGCACTACTGGCGATGCCCAGGGGTTATCGGAAGGTTCAATAACCCCCAGCTGCAACATCTCGTCAATCTCAGTCTTCATATGCATCCTGACTGCTTCAGGGACACGATATAGGGTTTGCCGCATGGGTAGCTGTCCCGGGGTCTCGACTCGGTGAGTGGCCAGCGGAGTGTACCCAGGTAAATTGGAGAAGGTAGCTTTCTTAGCTACAATCAGCTCTTGTACCTGGGCACGCTTCTGAGGGCTTAGCCGCTCCCCCAGCTGAACCCCCTTGGAGGGCTCCATCTGTCTCTCCTGTTCTAAGAGGTCAGGTAGTGGCAGATTCTCCTGATCCTCCGAGGTGTAAGCGCATATGGCGGCCACATCCTCTATCCTCTCATGGTATGGTTTGAGCATATTCACATGGAGCATGTGTCTCTCCCCTACCCCTGAGCAGGGGCCAATCACATAGGTGGTGTCACATCTCTGTTCCACCACCTGGTATGGGCCTTGCCAGATGGCCTGCAGCTTGTCTGTGTGGACCGGTTTTAAAATCAAAACCTTTTGTCCCACCTGAAAGCTGCGGTCTCTGGCTCCCCTATCGTACCAGCGGCACTGACGTTGTTGGGCCGCCCGGAGGTTGGTGCGCACAGCCTGGGTTAGCGCCTCCAGACGGTCCCTGAACTCCAGTACGTAGGATACAATAGGGGTTCCGTCTGGGCTACTCTCCCCCTCCCAATGCTCTCTAATTAGGTCTAGTGGCCCTCGCACCCTTCTCCCAAACAGTAATTCAAAAGGGGAAAACCCTGTTGACTCTTGGGGTACCTCTCTATAAGCGTAGAGCAGATGGGGTAGAAAGCGCTCCCAGTCTTTATGAGCCTCTCCAAATGTACGGAGCATCTGCTTCAGCGTACCATTAAACCTTTCGCATAGACCATTGGACTGGGGGTGGTACGCCAAATTTACTATTGGCTTAATGCCACATATCTTCCATAGTTGTTGGGTTACCTCGGCGGTGAACTGGGTGCCTCTATCGGATATGATTTCTTGGGGAAACCCCACCCTGGAAAATATTTTCATTAAGGCCTCTGCCACAGTTTCGGCATGAATGTTGGTGAGGGCTATAGCCTCGGGGTACCGGGTGGCATAGTCCACCCGGCATCGCCCATAAGAAAAGGCTGCGGCTTCGGCCTAGCTCCTAGAGTTGTGGCCATCTTGGTCTACCCGGCGGCGGCTTCAACAAGCTTTCCTCCTTCTCCTCCAATATAAAAAAAAACAAACACTCAAACAAAACCGCCTCCGTTCCCCTCACACCCTAATTTTAACTTTTTCCTTTTCGCCCCCCTCACCCAAATCCCCCCTCCCCGGCTCCAGCCCCCCAACCGCTCACCTTCATAACTCTCCAGGCCGCAGAGAGCCTACAACAAAATGGCAGCAGAGACTGTCTGTATTTTGTCCACCGAAAGATGGCGAAAAACAAAGCTACCGTCCAGCTAAGCCGACATTTTCTTGAAGACTAATAAAGTTTTTCATGGACAACGTCTCCGTGTGCTGAAAAATGCCGATGTCTACAGCCGCAAGGTCTGTCCAATTGTGACGGAAAACTTGGATTGCGCATGTCCTGAGTGGTTTATGTTAGCAAAAAAAAAAAATAACTCTTTCGTGTGAGAAGTCGTGAGTGGAGAGAAGAACTCTAGCATTTAAAAAACCCTCATCCACCATTAAAAAACAAATACACACATATGCACTAGCAGAGAAAAGGAGTTTTAAAGGCTGTGGTAAAATACAACATGAGCCTCTGAAATAAGACTGTATATAGGTCATAGAGTGCAAGGGTCAGCAGTGTGTAGCGTTCAGGGGGTCACGAGTAAGCAATGCAGAATTCAGGGGGACATGAGTAAGCAATGCAGAATTCAGGGGTCATGAGTAAGCAATGCAGAATTCAGGGGGACATGAGTAAGCAATGCAGAATTCAGGGGGTCATGAGTAAGCAATGCAGAGTTCGGGGGTCATGAGTAAGCAATCCAGAGTTCAGGGGGTCTTGAGTAATCAATGCAGAGTTCAGGGGTCATGAGTAAGCAATGCAGAGTTCAGGGGTCATGAGTAAGCAATGCAGAGTTCAGGGGGTCATGAGTAAGCAATGCAGAGTTCAGGGGTCATGAGTAAGCAATGCAGAGTTCAGGGGTCATGAGTAAGCAATGCAGAGTTCAGGGGGTCATGAGTAAGCAATGCAGAGTTCGGGGGTCATGAGTAAGCAATGCAGAGTTCAGGGGGTCATGAGTAAGTAATGCAGAGTTCAGGGTAGGGGTGCAACGGATCCTCATTGATCCGTGAACTGTACGGATCAACACCTTCGGGTCGGCACACACGTGATCCGCGGGCCTCCCGGTCCTGCATCGCCTATAGGAAAGGTTGCGGCTTCGGCCTAGCTCCTGGAGCGGCGGCCATCTTGCTCCACCCGTTGGCGGCCTAGGTGAGCTCCCCTGCCTTCCCTGACTGCCCACAGTGCCCAGTGTTCCGTCCTCCCCTGGAATGGCCTCCAGGCCGCCTGTGGTGGCTACAGAAGTGCCTCCACATCCTGCTTCTTCTTTGGGGAAGGAATCAGTCCACACACAGCGTGGTCATGGTGAGCGGAGGAACGGAGGAGCTTGACCGCCGCGTCATTTAAATCCCCCGTCTTGTCTTATTTTTTTTTGCTGATCTGAAAAATGATCCGATTTGTGACTCTGATCCGAGAAACGATCCGAACCGTGAGTTTTTTGACCCCTTATACAAACCCTCACTATAACCCTAACACTACCCTTCCCTTTATCCCTAACACCAACCCTCTGTGAACCCTTCACACTATCCCTCCCTGATGGGCACAGTGAGGCTGCGTTTGATGGGCACAGTGGCTGCATTTGATGGGCACAGTGGCTGCGTTTGATGGGCACAGTGGCTACGTTTGATGGGCACATTGGCTGCGTTTGATGGGCACAGTGGCTGCGTTTGATGGGCACAGTGGCTACGTTTGATGTTTTGTTTTTTTTCAGTTTGTTTGCTCACAATGCTGGCCTCGTGTCAGTCTCACTCAGCCAATTAACATTCACTTACCATGCCTGGCTGAGCGAGTATTCCAGCAGTGAAGGTCCAGGTGACGGGATAAGGCAATAATTAGCTGTTACAACATGGAATAGCAATCTTTGTATACACGGGAGGCTGTAGGGCAATGTCAGGCGTGAGGCTCGGGACAGAAATCATTACTCAAAGCATTGTTCTGGCAAGGCTTTGAAGAACGTAGAAGTACTTGTAATCAGTAGATAGATTAGTCATTGTTGTTGTACTCAGATCCACACATCTTGGCTGGAGCGATGTGCACTTTCTTTATACGGCAGAGGACTTCCAGTCTCCTCGACACAAAGTCCGCCACAGTTACTCTACATTGCTGAATCCAGAGCTTTGGGGAAGCAGGAGAGGCAGCTGTCTGGGTTAGAAGAGGGTCCATTCTTATATAAGGGTGGGAAAGAAATATTGACACTTTAATGTTACAATGTATCCAACCCCCCCTCCAAAAAATAAATACATATCTGTATATATACACTGTATCATCAAAAGTTTTGGGACACCTTCCTTTACACGCACATGAAATTTAACCACTTCCATACCGCACCATAGACAAATGACGTCCGCAGGAACCCTTTGTCTTTCAGAGTGGACGTCATATGACGTCCACCGCTTCTCACTGCTCCTGCGACCGCCTGGGGGCCCCTATCGCGGCAATCGGGGACGAGACGTGTCCCTCGGACACAGCTCAACCCATCACAGCCGGTCACATTGCCTCCATCTGTCTCGCATGCCGCTCATGCGCGGCGATTGGAGGCGCATAACGCGGTGATCGGGGACGAGGCTCGTCCCTTGGACATAGCCCAGCCCCGATCAGGGTAAAGAGCCAATGAAATTTGGCTCTTTACCACGTGACCGGCTGTGTCCAGCTGGTCACAAGTGTAAACAAAGCAGACTATAACTGCTGTTGCTGTGTCTTTCTCCTCACACACCGATCCTGTGTGAGGAGAAATCAGAAACAGTAAGTTACAGTGTTGCAATTGTAAAAGTGTCACCTACTGTGCCCAGATTGTCCCCCCCTGGAATAAAGAGTACCTGTCACCCTACATCAACAGTACCTGTCCCCCCCCCACCCCATCAATTACCTGAGTACCTGTCACCCACCCCTAAAATATGTAGAAGAATACGTATCGGTCTAAACTGAAAAGAAAAAAGTAAAAATAAATAAAAATGATATTTATTAAATCAAAAAGTAAAAAATATTGTGTTTTTTTTTTCAAAATTGACGCTTTCTTTTGTTTATAGCGCAAAAAATAAAAACCGCAGAGGTGATCTAATGCCACCAAAAGAAAGCTCTATTTGTGAGAAAAAAAGGGCGTAAATTTTGTTTGGGAGCCACGTCGCACGACCGCGCAATTGTCATTCAAAGTGCGACAGCGCTGAAAACTAAAAATTGGTTTGGACAGAAGGGGGTGAAAATGCCCGGTATTGAAATGGTTACCCACTTCAGCCCCTGAAGATTTGTCCATAGCAGGGCAGAAGTGACGTTTTGACATCGCTTCCGCCCTGCTATTGACAATAGCTCTTAAGCTGCGTACACACGATAGGTTAACCAGAGGACAACGGTCTGAAGGACCGTTTTCATCGGTCAAAAACCGATCGTGTGTAGACCCCATAGGTTATTTAACCATCGGTTAAAAAAAAGCAAACTTGCTTTAAAATTTAACCCATGGATTAATAACCGATAGGTCAAAACCGATCGTTAGTATACAAAACTATTGGTTAAAAACCCGCGCATGCTCAGAATCAAGTCGACGCATGCTTGGAAGCATTGAACTTCATTTTTTTCAGCACGTCGTTGTGTTTTACATCAGCGCGTTCTGATACGATATTTTTTTTAACTGATAGTGTGTAGGCACATCAGACCATCAGTCAGCTTCATCGGTTAACCTAAGGCCGCGTACACGTGATCAGTCCAAACTGATGAAAATGGACTGAAGTTCAGTTTCATCAGTCCAAACCGACCGTGTGTACGGCCTATCAGTCTTTTGTCCTTCAGTCCAAAGTTTTAAAACTTGCTTTAAAATCGGACTGATGGACGCCTGACCATCGGTCCAAACCAATGGTTAGTACGCAAAAGCATCGGTTCAAAACCCGCGCATGCTCAGAATCAAGTCGACACATGCTTGGAAGCATTGAACTTAATTTTTTTCTGCATGTCGTTGTGTTTTACGTTACTGTGTTTTGACACGATCGGTTTTTGAACTATTAATGTGTACGCACATCAGACCATCAGTCTGTGAACCGATAAAACTGAACTTCAGTCCGTTTTCATCAGTTTGGGCTGATCGTGTGTACGCGGCCTTAGACAACTGTCCTTCAGACCGTTCTCATCAGTTTGACCGATCGTGTGTACGCGGCTTTAAAGGGCCATTTTTTTGCCAATTTTTCAAATGACAATTTTTTGGGCATTTTAGTCCAAATATGCGATCTGAGGACTTTTTGATGTAATATGTGGATTGCGCTATCCTGGTGGGTAACCTACATCCACCTGATTATATGTAATTATTAGCACCTATAAAATCACCCTGTGCTATTCCACCACACGTTTTTACTATTAGATGACAATCCACCATGAATCTATATGAAAAAAAAAAATTCTCAAAAGAAAAAAACACATAAATATACCATGCACATATTAGTGTGTCTAAATCGTGCTCTTTACATTTAAAAAAGCGTGCACTACCCTGCCACAAAGAATATTGGGTCATAAAACCACAAACAAATGTATATATAATAACAACATTAGAAAATAATAATAAATATGTGGGAGGGAATTCCTATATGAATCCTCTTCCCTTTAACCACTTCCTTACTGGACACATATACCCCCCTCCTTCCCAGGTGAAGTTTCAGCTTCCGGCACTGCGTCGCTTTAACCACTTAAGGACCGCCGCATGTACATTTACGTCGGCAGAATGGCACCGACAGGCACATCAACGTATATATACGTTGGTGCCTTGGGGGGGATCGGGGGTCCGATCGGACCCCCCCCCCTGTACATGCGGCGGTCCGCGCGGCTGCAGGAGCGATCCGACAAGTGGGGGCGGCTATCCGTTTTCACCCGCCCCCTCCGGATTGCTCCCAGCCAATGCGCGCGCCCGCCCGCCCTGTCACTTCCTCCTCCTGTGTAAACACAGGAAGGAGGAAGCGACGTGATCTCTCCCTCGGCGTTTGTTTCAAGCGCCGCTGAGGAGAGATCACAACACTACAAGTAAGTCTGCACTAACAGCACACTTACACACACACACAAACACATTTAACCCCCGCGATCGCCCCCCCCCCTCCCCCTGTCACAGTGTCACTGAATGCAGTAATCATACATGTATGATTACTGTATTTAGTGTCAGTGTGACAGACAGTGTGACAGTCAGTCAGTGTTAGTGTCAGGGTAGCCCCCCCCACCCCCCCCCCCCCAATAAAGTTTTAACCCCTTGATCACTGCCCTAGTTAACCCTTTCACTCCCTATTGCCAGCATCACTAAGCGATCATTTTTCTGATCGCTGTATTAGTGTCGCTGTTCCCGCTAGGTAGCTAATTTTTTTTTAATGCGATTTTTTTTTTTACTAAAGACATGTGGCTAAATAAATTTTGGCCTAAATGTTTGACTAAAATTTAGTTTATTGGTTTTTTATTATAACAAAAAGTAAAAAATATTGATTTTTTTTTCAAAAATGTCGCTCTATTTTTGTATATAGCGCAAAAAATAAAAATCGCAGAGGCGATCAAATACCACCAAAAGAAAGCTCTATTTGTGGGAAAAAAAGGACGCGAATTTTGTTTGGGAGCCACGTCGCACGACCGCGCAATTGTCTGTTAAAGCGACGCAGTGCCGAATCGCAAAAACCCCTTGGGTCATTTGCCAGCGTATTGGTCCGGGTCTTAAGTGGTTAACTGACAATTGCGTGCGACGTGGCTCCCACACAAAATTGACGTCCTTTTTTCCCTACAAGTAGAGCTTTCTTTTGGTGGTATTTGATCGCCTGTGCGGTTCTTATTTTTTACGCTATAAACAAAAAAGAGCGACAATTTTTTAAAAAAAATACAATATTTTTTACTTGTTGCTATAATAAATATCCCAATTAAAAAAAAAAAATAACACTTTTTTTTCTCAGTTTAGGGCGATGCGTATTCTTCTACATATTTTTGGTAAAAAAAAACAAAAAAACGCAATAAGCGACTGGTTTGCGCAAAAATTATAGCGCCTACAAAATAGGGGACAGAATTATTATTTTTTATTATTTTTTATACCAGAAATGGCGGCGATCTGCGATTTTTATTGGGACTGCGATGTTATGGCGGACACATCGGACACTTTTGACACATTTTTGGTGCCATTCACATTTATACTGCGATCAGTGCTATAAAAATGCACTAATTACTATATAAATGTGACTGGCATTGAAGGGGTTAACACTAGGGGGTGAGGAAGGGGTTAAATGTATTCCCTACATAGTGTTCTAACTGTGGGGGGAGGGGGGGTGACTGGGGGGTGTCCGATCTGTGTCCCTATGTACAAGGTCTCCTCTCCAGAGACAGGACGCTGTCTCTGTGTAAAACGGCAATGAGAGATGATCTCATATGTTTACATATAAGATCATCTCTCATTGGCCGCACAGATCGCATCGCAAACGGCCACTCTGATTGGCCGTTCGTGGCGATCTGTGATTGGCTGTGTCCACGGGACACGGCCAACACAGAGTTTCCCTGCTACATGCTACATGTAGGGTTGCCACCTGTCCAGGATTCACCCGGACAGTTCGGGTTTGGAATCATGCGTTCGGGTTTCAGACTGCCCGAAACCCGGACACATTTTTTAGACTGGAATACTATGGCTTCCCAGCAGAGTTGCTGGCTGTTACACTCATTTACACTGCCTAAACCCAGCACTAACAATTCCCCTCCCAACCAAAAAAACCACAAACAGATGGGGGAGGAGAGAGGGCTTGACCTCCACCTACCCCTCTGTGTCTGCCCACACTCCACTGTGCCTCAGAAAAGGAAAATTTGGGCTGTAAATTTGAAGTCCAGCAACCTTAGATACATCTGGATGAGTGGTGCTGACTGCCGAGGGGTAAGTGAGCTCACCATTCATCCCTGTCTGTTATCAGAGCACCCCTTATATCAGTTCCCCTTTACACCAGAGGCCACAGTGTTTCTCCGTACATTAGAGTTCTCAGTGTTCCCCCATTACTCAGGGTTCCCAGAGCATCCCTTTATGTTAGAAGCCCCAGAGTTCTCCCTTACATCAGAGTCTGCAGAGTCCCCCCTTACAGCGAAAGGAAACACTGCGAGTTCAGATGTAAAGCGGGAACTCTCTGGACTCTGGTGTAAAGAGGGAATCTTGTTTCTAACTTCATATGATTAGAAATATTATTTAATAGCAAAATATATGTATAGTTTATGCTATAAAAAAATTACTGTGCGCCATTAAAGTGTTCGGGTTTGACTTGACGAAAAGGTGGCAACCCTAGCTACATGCTCTGGAGCGCGCGCGGGGAACGTGCTAGTGACATGCCGTCAATTGACGGCGTGTTGGATATTTAGATCCGCGCTGAAGCCGTCATTCGGCTATAGCGCGGATCTCAACTGGTTAATATAGTGTGATAGTCCCAATGTGGTAGCCAAGTGCTCCTAGGCAATAAATGTTCCTCCTGTGGGTGTTTAAAAACAATGTGATTTCACCACTTTCGTGATTATCCCATCACCGTTAAAAATGGCCACTCACCAGATCCTATTCAAAAAATGCCTTTGGTTCATTCCCAGGATAACCACTCCTATTATGCGTCACCACAGCTATCAAATGTCTTGGGTATAATGGTGTGGTCTCTCTTTCTCTATAAAAGCTCACAGAAAAAGAGTGCCCCTCATAGTGTAGTAGGTAAAAGAACTTATTTGTTTAAAATACAAAACATATATTGCACTCACATTTTGTTGTGCCTGTATGCCTGCACCAAGCTTCTCCAGCCGTGTATGCAAACGTATGGAAGAAAAAGCGTTCCTCTCTCGTAATCCCCCTGAGCTTTTTTTATGATTGGCGTGTTATCCTGTGGGTATCAGCAGCCTCTACGCGTTTCACAAATGTGTTGCGTCATCAGGAAAATATATTTTTTTTTTTCACAAGAAAATCAGGAAAATATTTTAAACAAATAAATTATTTTACCTACTACACTATGAGGGGCACACTTTTTCTGGGATAATCGCGGAAGTGGTGAAATCACGTTGTTTTTTAACACCCGACAGAAGGAACATTTATTGCCTAGGAGCACTTGGCTACCACTAGGCATGTGCAAAAGTGAAAAATTCGTTTCGTTTCGTTTCGTTTCAATTCGTCATTTAATAAATTTCGTTAAGTTAGGTTCGTTACATGTGTTGAATTCGTTTTCGGAATTCGTTCGTTTTCGACCGAATTTCGAAAAATACGGACGAAATCGAAAATATTTCGACCTTTTTTCGAATTCGTTCGTTTTCGACCGAATTTCGAAAAAAAAGGTCGAAATCGAAAATATTTCAACCAGATTAGAAAACAAATAGTCTCTTTTCGAATAGAATTTTTTTCGAATTAAATTCGAAAATATTATTTTTTTTTTTTTTCGAATTCCGATCGAATTTAGTCCGCGGGTATTCGATTTGGAATTCGAAAAAAAAAAATCGATTTCGACCAATTTTTTTTTTTTCGAAATTCGGTCGAAAATGAACGAATTCCGAAAACGGTCGAAATTTTTCGCTAATATAGCAATTCGGAAATTCGTATGCATCCGAATGTCCGAATAATGGAAAATTCGTCCGAATTTCGATTCGGAACGAAACGAAATGCACATGCCTAGCTACCACATTGGGACTCTCACACTATATTAAAGGGAAGAGGATTCATATAGGAATTCCCTCCCACATATTTATTATTATTTTCTGTAACGGAATGACCCGTGACGCCTAGAGACTTTTGAGGAATGGGGGATACTCCTGTGCCAGCGTCCCTAAGGACTCTTGGGTCTAGGGTCACCCTGTGCCCCTTTTAGGCATAGGGTGGCTGATAAATCATAATTCATGTATTGCAGAAGATGGGACAGATTACAGGTGATTTCATGTGGACCCCACAACCAGTCAATAAGAATGACTCTTTCAATGCTTAACCCAGGCTGTTGAGATGCTAAGTGAGTCGGGCTTCTGAAAGACCTTTCATTGTGTACAGATGTGTTGTGATTCTAAAGGTCAGACGTCTATCTTCAGGTGTATTGAATTAGCATGTCAATTATGTTTAGTAAAGGAATGTGACTTGTCAATCTGTAATAATTACCTCCTCTAATTGCGGAGACGGGACGTCTGGGGGATGACTAATGATTAGCTCAACTGGATGTCATTATCCAAAAGAATGTGATTGAAGCCCCCCATGGTGTGAAGTTGGGGGTGGAGAGTTTGATTGTTCCTGTGATTACTGAAACATGCCTTGTACTGTATATAAGCGAGCTAACCATTAAAGAGTTTGTTCATTAATTTGAAACCAGTAACCAGAGCTGTGTGTGTCTCGGTGATTCTTGGGAATGGATCGGGTCCTGTCTGCTGGTTTGTCGGGGTGTCGGATAAGCTGTCGTGGTTGATGGAAGATCGTAAACGGTGGTGACCGTTACATTTTCTATTCTTGTTATTATATATACATTTGTTTTGTGGTTTTATGACATGATATTCTTTGTGAACCCGTGGCAGGGTAGTGCACGCTTTTTTAAATGTAAAGAGCACTATTTAGACTATTTTTTTCTTTTGAGGACATTTTTTTTTTTCATATAGATTCATGGTGGATTGTCATCTAATAGTAAAAACGTGTGGTGGAATAGCACAGGGTGATTTTATAGGTGCTAATAATTACATATAATCAGGTGGATGTAGGTTACCCACCAGGGTAGCGCAATGCACATATTACATCAATTATACATTGGGCGAGCCACCATAGAGTCCCACATGAGGTCTTTTTGACCCCAGTTCTCATATTTAAGAGGACCTGTCATGCTTTTTTATTACAAGGGAGGTGTACATTCCTTGTAATGGGAATAAAAGTGAACCAAATTTATATATTTTTTTTAAAACAGTAAAAATAACTAAAATAAAGTACATTTTTGAAGCGCCCCCCGCCCGACAAGCTTGTGTGCAGAAGCGAATGCATACGTCAGCAGCTCCCGCAAATGAAAACGGTGTTCAAACTACACATGCGAGGTAGATCAATAGAGCGAGAGCAATAATTCTAGCCCTAGACCTCCTCTGTAACTCAAAACATGCAACCTGTAGAAGTTTATTAACGTCGCCTATGGAGATTTTTAAGGGTAAATGTTTGTCGCCATTCCACGAGCGGGTGCAATTTTGAAGTGTGACATGTTAGGTATCAATTTACTCGGCGTAACATTATCTTTCACAATAAAAAATAAAATTACGCTAACTTTACTGTTGTCTTGTTTTTTTATTTAAAAAGACCAATGCTCAAATAGTGTGAAAAAAAAGTATTGCAATGACCGCCATTGTATTCTCTAGGGTGTTAGAAAAAAATGTATAATGTTTGGGGGTTCTAAGTAATTTTCTAGCAAAAAAACTTGTTTTTAACGTAAACACCAAATCTGAAAAAGAGGCTTGGTCCTTAAGTGGTTAAATAAAGAGTTGAGCTGTCCTCATACACTCTCGGTATCAAACCATGGCATATTTCTTATTCTTCTGACCATCCTATATGTAGAAGATTTGGGATGGGATGTTTTCTGAAACAGTTCACAAAGCAGTAAAGCTTATACAGTAAAACCTTGGTTTGAGATTAACTTGGTTTGAGAGCGTTTTGCAAGACAAGCAAAATGTTTTAATACATTTTGCCTTGATATACAGCAGGGATTTGGGGTCCGATCCCTCCATAAAGAGTACCTGTCACCACCTATTACTGTCACAAGGGATGTTTAACCACTAGCCGACCAGCCGCCGTGGTTCTATGGCGGCAGGTCGGCTCTCCTGGGCGAGAGCCCATAGCTCTACGTCGGGACTTTCGCGGCCGCTAGGGGGCGCGTGCGCGCCGCCGGCGGCCCGCGCGCGCACCCCCCTCTCGCCCCCGAGTCCTGCGCGCGTGCCCTGCGAGCGTGCCCGGCGGGCGCGATCGCCGCCGGGCACGCGCGCGCGTTCGTTACAGAGCGGGGAACGAGAGCTGTGAGTGTAAACACACAGCGCTCGTTCCTGTCAGCGGGGGAAACGCTGATCCTCCGTTCATACAATGTATGAACGGAAGATCAGTGATTCCCCCTAGTGAGTCCACCCCCCCCATACAGTTAGAACACAAATAGGAACACACTTAACCCCTTCCCCGCCCCCTAGTGTTAACCCCTTTACTGCCAATGGCATTTTTATAGTAATCCAATGCATTTTTATAGCATTGATCGCTATAAAAATGCCAATGGTCCCAAAAATGTGTCAAAAGTGTCCGATGTGTCCGCCATAATATCGCAGTACCGAAAAAAAACGCTGATCGCCGCCATTACTAGTAAAAAAAAAATATTAATAAAAATGCCATAAAACTACCCCCTTTTTTGTAAACGCTATAAATTTTGTGCAAACCAATCAATAAACGCTAATTGCGATTTTTTTTTTAGCGAAAAATATGTAGAAGAATACGTATCGGCCTAAACTGAGGGAAAAAAAAAAAATTTATATCTTTTTTGGGGATATTTATTATAGCAAAACGTAAAAAATATTGCATTTTTTTCAAAATAGTCGCTCTATTTTTGTTTATAGCGCAAAAAATAAAAACCGCAGAGATGATCAAATACCACCAAAAGAAAGCTCTATTTGTGGGAAAAAAAATGACGCCAATTTTGTTTGGGAGCCACGTTACACAACCGCGCAATTGTCAGTTAAAGCAACGCAGTGCCGAATCACAAAAAGTGCTCTGGTCTTTGGACAGCAATATGGTCCGGGGCTAAAGTGGTTAACCTAATCTTTCACAATATACAAAAAAATTGGGCTAACTTTACTTTTTAATTTTTTTTTAATTCATGAAAGCGTATTTTTCCCAAAAAGTTGAGTTTAAAACACCGCTGCACAAATACAGTTTGACATAATGGAAAATTGAATACCTACCTTTCTGTAATTTTCCTTTCCTGGTGCCTACCCATGGCAGCATACCAATGGTCATGGCTCCGCCCCCGATCGACCCACAGGACCAATTAACTCTCTAATAAAAGGGCGTTGCTCCCCCAGTTAGGCATTCTTTGTAACTAGACCTCAGCCCCCACAGCGTAATGTCAACTAAAGGGAGGGTGTATGCTGCCATGGGTAGGCACCAGGAAAGGAAAATTACAGAAAGGTAGGTATTCAATTTTCCATTTTCCTGGTGCCTCCATGGCAGCATACCAATGGTCAATAACTCGCTTACAGGGAGGGTACTGCCTAACAATGTCTATCACGGGACACAGAGTGGAGAGCATCTAGCGTCCCTCTCCCAAAGCCTTGGGAAGGTAAGGACTGCCGGATTTAGGCAATAGTGTGCCATACAGGTGTTGAAGGAAGATCAGCTTACTGCCCTGTAACTCGTCTCCGGGGAAACCCGATATAAAGCTGCCCAAGAGGAAACGATCCCTCGCGTTGAGTGAGCGTTTACTGCTTTGGGAATTGGAAGACCCCTATCCGATATGTCTTTTGGATTAGTTCCACCAGCCAACTCGTCACTGTTGTCTTGGAGGCTGCTTTCCCCTTCTTCACACCTTACGGAATAAAAAGGAGCCGTTGGTCTTTTCGAAATTCGAGAGCTAGACTTAAATGATGTTTCAAAGATCTGACTACATCTTAGGTTGCGTAAGCTCAAGGAGACTCGATCTTGCCCAAAGGTCAGAAGGGCACATTCCTGGTTGAAAAAAAGCTGAAGGCACCTTGGGAATGAACTGGCGAATAGGTTGCAAAACCACCCTGACCGGGAAGAAGGTAATGTAGGGTTCCTGAGCTCCTGGAACTTGGATTTCCGATACCCTGCACCCTGTGTTGATGGTAATTAAAAAGGCCGTCTTCCAGGTAATATCTTCTAACGAGCATTCCTCCGTAGGAGCGAGGGGGGGGTGCTAGAACTCCTAGCACTATTGTTAGATCCCATTCGGGGTACAGAGTTTTCCTAGGAGGACGTAGTCCTAGAACCGCTTTTAGTAATCTATCCACCCGAGGGTTCTGTGCCCATCGCTAGTCTGATAGTGCTGAGATGGTGGAAAGCCTGGACCTTTAGTGTGCTGTGACCTAACCCTAGGTCTAGACCTGACTGTAGAAAAGGGAGAACATTCTGGACCCCGGGAACTAGTGGAATGAATTGGTTTGTTTCCCAACCTGTAATAGGTGGCATTCGTGGATGACTTCCTTGCTAGTAGGGGAGTTTGAATGACTTTGTGCGAACTCCGCAAGTCGCCCAGCCTTCTCCGCTCAATTTCCAAGCCCTCAAATACAAGATTTCTGACTGTGGGTGAAGGAAGCCTCCCTGGGACAACAGGCTGCTTTTGTGCTGCAGAGGACGTGGGCTGCATAGTGACAGACTAATTAGGAGCGGAAACCATGGCCTCTACGGCCAATGTAAGATGATTATCAGTATGGTGACATCTTCTCTTGTCAATCACTGGAGAAATCTCAGGATTAAGGGAGTTGGAGGAGAGGCATATTTCAGCTGGAATGCCCATGGCTGGGCTAAGGCATCTGCTCCTGCAAATGTCGGAAAAGGCCACCCCGGGAAGAACAGTGGGGACTTTGCGTTAAGGGGAGAAGCAAAGAGATCTATTTGAGGAGTCCCCCACTGTTGGCATATCCTATCGAAGACCTCCTGGTCTAGTGACCATTTGTTGTTGTTTGCAAAGGATCTTGAGAATGCGAATGGCTAACTGAATTCTTGGGCCCTGGAAGCTAGGATGCCCAAAGATCGCATAGATTCTTTTCCGCCCAGGGAATTATCGGGGTCACTTTTTTGAAAAGTGACTACCTGTGTGTGTCCCCTTGGCTCTGTACGAAGGCCACTGCTGCTCTGTTCTTTTTTTCTTTTCTTTTTTTGAGCAGAGGGGCTAGGTAAGGGAATGCCATCCAAGCGGCCCTTAGCTCCAGGATATTGGATATTATCCCTTCCGCACTGAACGGTCACCTCCTTCAAACTAGTTTGTTTTGGACGTGAGCTTCCCGAACGACTGGCATCTGATGTAAGGACGGTCCCGGAGGTAGGCCCAAGAGGCCACGACCTTAGAAGATTGGAAGGCCCTTTCCACCCCCCGAGGCTGGTACTTCATTGAAAAGGTAATGGTTATCCTCTGCTTGAGGTGTTCCCTTCCCCATTGAGCCCGGTAACCTAACTGGGAATCCCGTGGATGCCATCTGGCCCATTTAACATTGGGATGTATGACGAGAGGGGGCCTATGAGGCCTAGACAGTCTGTTGCCGACATGCTGTGGGGTCCCACTGCTCTCTTCGCTTTTCGGACTAAGATCGGAACTTTCTCGGGTGGAAAAGAAAACCGTTTCCTTTTCTTTTTGAAGAGTCGAATAGGCCCCCAAGTAAGTCACTCACTGTGTTGGTGTTAGCTGGTTTTTGCTAAATTGAGCAGCCAGCCGAACCTGGACAAAGTGCTCAGCACTAATTGCATGTGTTCCTCTAAGGTGATCTTGTGCTGCGACAGAATCAAAATATCGTCCAGATAGTACAGTACACCTATCCCCCTTTCCCGGAGGGGGGCCAGGATGGCTCCCAAGACCTTGGTAAAGGCTCTGGGTGCTGATGAGATCCCCAAAAGGGAGGCCCTGGACTTGCCGATGTAGACTGCCCACTCTGAACTTCCCCAAAAGGGAGAAAAAAAAAAAGGTGCTGGAACTGGCTGTGGATGGGAATGTGGAGGTAAGCATCTCAAAGGTCTATAGAGAACATCCAGTCCCCTGGCTGGACTGATAGAATAACCGAAATTCAGCGACTTCATCATGAAGTGCTCCCAGAAGTCTGCCCTAAGATACAAGTCAGACTTTTTAGCAGCCACTGCTACAAAAATGTAATTTTTTTGCAAGATACTCCCAAAAAGAAAGGCATGTCTATAGGGATGCAGACCCTGTCACTCTCCTCCGAGCCCTGCGGGTGCAGCAGCTGGCTGATATTTGTTAAACCATTCCCATTAGACTTGCCCAAGAGAATGGGCTGATTATTTGCTGGCCCCTGCAGAGGCTACAGAATGTAGGAGCGGGTTGACCCTTAGCTTGTTCAGGGTATACAGATTTGACAATCTGTTTATATGGGCATTTTCCCCCTAACTCCTTCCATTCTTTCCCACTTTGTTTCTAGGAAGCAATACTCAGCCCAGGGTCTACTTCTCTTCTCTTTGGAGGCCAGGATCTTGGTACTTTGGAAGGAACAGGATGGGGAGCGGAAGAAATGGTGGCTACTACCCATTGATCTCTGCAGTTTTCCATCCAAACCTGTGCGATGGACTTGAGTCTTTCTCCCACTGGCCTGGTCTGGGTGGTAGGGGAGTAAAAAAAAAAAAAAGCTTCTGATTCTCCCCTGGTGATGTCGCGGGTTTGGACTTTCCCAGCCTAAGGAAAAAAAAAAAGGCTTGCTGTACTCATTATGGTGGTAAAATCTTCCTCTCTGCTGGACGGCTGGTCTAGGGGCGAATCTCTTCCTTCTGCCCCCGTCCCGAGAAATCAGGCCGCTCCTTCCACCTGTGACTCTGGTGATCGCGAAGTGCATTTTCTTGCCAAACCACGCCTTCCCGTCGTATGGGGTACGACCCCAAGACTGCTTTGAGGACGGATCTGCTGCCGACCTTCCTATCCAAGATATCCCTAAAAAGAGACCTCATCTTCCAAAAGGAGAGTCGTACTCTTGGCTTAGTTGCATGACTGAGGCATCCATGGATGGAACAGAGTCGCCAATTTTGGCATCTGACTTGGCCAAAAGGGTACAGCCTCTGAAAACGGATAAAGGCGATTTGCCGCTTGTCTACCTTTTGCTATTCCCCAAGGGCAACTCCTTTGATTTCTTCCATTAAGGGGAAATTTGAGACTTTCCTTGTTAAATGAGGAAAATATTTTTTAGTCTTGGATGAGGTACAGAATCCTTCCCCCATTGAATTGCGTCCTTGACTGCGATTTCAAAAGGCTCCACTATTCGTCCTCTGATGTGCATCCCCCTGGCTGTGGGGTAGATGTCCCGTGTGGCCCCGTGATCAGCGGGGGGGGGGCGGGACGGGACACCTGATGAATAGGCCAGTTTTCTGATTGATTCTTTAATCGGGTCTTGTCTCTCCACTATGGCCTCTCAAAAGCATTGCCCAGGGGCTAGCTTTCTTGGAAGGGTTTTCCTGCCACACACCCAACAATCATCCTTCCCTGGCTAGGAGGAGGTGTGCCGGGAAGAACTCTGATGGCCACTGAATTGTGACCTGTAGCGTGAGAGTGACCAGAGCCTCTGTGGCCTCCTTCTCAGGAGGATCTGCGGGATGAGTCTCGTTGCAGGCTGAGGAGACAAAACCATAAGAGGCTATTTCTGTAAGCCCGTCGACGTGCTCTTTTTTTTTTTTTTTTTACTTACCTGTCAGTTGCAGCCCTACCTAATGGAATGTTGAGGATCTTTTTAAAGCGGCATGGCTATGTCCAGGACAATTTATGGGCAGAATAATTGTAATTACTATAAGGAATCCAATAAAAACACTTAAAGATATAGATGGAGGAAAGAAACATAAGGGAAAGGGTATGCACTTCCATTCCCAGCTCTGATTATATATATATATATATATATATATATATATATATATATATATATATATATATATATATATATTGCATTAAAGAATAAAATCAATCATATCCATTAATATACATCTTCAAAGATAGCATTCAAAAAACTTTTTTTTTTTTTTTTTACAAGAAAATAAAGAATTACTATCCAAAAATAACATTGAAATCATTATTATTACATAGGCTTCCCCTTCTGTCTCTTTACCTTGGCAGGGATCCATGATGAGACAGTGCAGGTGTTGGGTGGAGAGGAGTGCAAATAATGCTTCCTCACTGACAGCCTGTCCTCCACCCCATAGGCTGCTTAGGAACACTGGGGGTACCAAGATGGCCGCCGGACATCTACTGCGCATGCGCTGCCACGCCGACGGAGCTCCGCCCCCCGAGATGACGATACTGAGCTGTGTGATGCGCGCGAAGCGCCCGTAGCTATGGAGGAAGCCTGTCACTCGGGGAATCAGCTGGGGAGCCTCTCCCCCCTAAAGCAGCGATGCAAAGGTTGTAGCCATAGAGGTGCTAGGCTGTGTCCGACCGGGCATCTGAGACCCCCCCAGGCTAAGATAAACACACAGATAAGGTAATGCTTCCCATACAAAACATGTCCAGGACAGCCAGCCTAAATCACCTAACGAGGAGAAGTAATGCTTCCCATACAAACATGTCCAGGACAGCCAGCCCAAATCACCTAACGAGGAGAAGTAATGCTCCTGGAGGTATGTGTGCCATAAAAAGATCCACAGAAAAAAGGGCTCCTATACTTATCTGGCGCCTTTAGCAGCCCAAGCGATAGGACTCCATCCTGCAGGAGAGCATGAACCTGCAATGGTCACACCATATGACGGTGAGGTAGGACTGGTGCGTGATCCTGCGGGGATGAGGACAGAAAAAAGAATGCATAACTGGGGGAGCAACGCCCTTTTATTAGAGAGTTAATTGGTCCTGTGGGTCGATCGGGGGCGGAGCCATGACCATTGGTATGCTGCCATGGAGGCACCAGGAAAAAATATTGCAACAATCGCCATTTTATTCTCTAGATTCTCTGCTAAAAATATATAAATATATATATATATATATATAGGGCCAGATTCAGAAAGAATGGCGTAATTTTTGGCAGGCGTAGCGTATCTCATATACATTACGCCACCGTAACTTAGAGAGGCAGGTACCGTATTCAGAAAGAACTTGCGCCGTAATTTACGGCGGCGTAGTGTAAATGGGCCGGCGTAGGGCCGCGTAATTCAAATTAGGCTGGTAGTGGGCGTGTTGTATGGAAATGAATCGTGACCCCATGTAAATGAAGCATCTAAGGAACGGCGCATGCGCCGTCCGTGGACGTATCCCAGTGCGCATGCTCAGAATTACGTCGCAAATACTCAATGCTTTTGGCGTGAACGTAACTTATGCACAGCCCTATTCGCATACGACTTACGCAAACGGCGTAAACGACGGAAAATTAGACGCTGTTCCGACGTCCATACTTAACATTGCCTGCACCTCATATAGCAGGGGTAACTTTACGCTGGTCATACGCCTTACGTAAACGACGTATATCAATGCGCCGGGCACAAGTACGTTCGTGAATCGGCGTATCTAGCTCATTTGCATATTTTTTATGGGAACATCTAATGCGTCCAGCGTAACTATGCGCCCACGATAAGCCGGAGTAGGCAAGTTACGCCGGACGACTGAAGCCATGTTTTTCGGCGTATCTTGCTTTCTGAACCGGCGTAAAGATGCGACTGCGCACATTTATACTTACGACGGCGTAAAGCCTTTCTGAATTTGGCCCATAATGTTTGGGGGTTCTAAGTAATTTTCTAGCAAAAGCTGTTTTTTTACAAGCATCCCTGACCTCTCTAGTTGCATGTACTGTGATGTAAAAAAAAAACCCCATCAATTGCAGCCTCACTGTACCATCAAACGCAGCCCCTGTACCATCAGACGCAGCCACTGTACCATCAGACGCAGCCACTGTACCATCAAACACAGCAACTGTGCCATCAAATGCAGTCACTGTGCCCATAAAACGTAGCCAACTTGCCATCAAACGCAGCCACTTTGCCATTAAACTCTTCACCTGGATGCGGGAAGCACCCCTGTACCGACACCACTGGTGATTTGGTCTCCGCACCATTTACAGAAGACCAGCTTGTGAAGGCCGAAGGGAAGAACCAAGATGGGGAGCCTGGGTTACGCCTCTTGTTTCCTCCTCGTGATAGCTGGTCTTCTGTAAAATGGCAGCCAGTGAAGCCAATTCACCAGTGCTGGTCACAGACTCCTAGCGGTGGCGACGGAAAATCGTGAAAACGCATATTTCCTGGAACATTTCCCCGGTAACAGTAAGACCGAGACAAAGGTCTAAATCCAGGTCAAACAGTGTGTCCCGCCCACCTCCACCAGTGTGTCCTGCCTATGTCCACCAGTGGGTCCAACCCACCTCCACCAGTGGGTCCCAGACACCTTCACATCTTCTCTCCCCCTCTCTGGAAAGGAAGTGTTTGTGGTGTCACCCTGCCCAATCTCTTCTGCCCACATCAGATGGCTGCTGGAGAGAGGAGAGAGCAGAACCCACTCCTCTGGTAGCTTCTGGCCACTGCTATGCCATATGCTCATCTCTAGCAGAATGACAGGGGTTCCAGCGGCAGCCTTACTCCTGTCATTCAGGCACTGACAAGCTCCCAGTGCACCCCTCTGGCGGGTGTCAACTGAGGTGCGGCCTGCTACCCCCGCATCCCCATAGTGATACCACTGATGAAGAAATACAAAAGAGGAAAGCTATGTTATACTTACTACCTCTTCTGGGGACACCCGTTAGCACTCTCGGCAACTCCTCATCTCTGTGTTTCCCCATAGAAAGCTGCTTTCTATGGCAGCACACCTGCAGGCTCTCCCCTGAGTGCAGCTGTATGTGTCCATAGACACAAACAGTGTGGCGTGTCCTTCCCCTCCCTGCTCCCTTCTCCCTGGATTTGATTGACAGCAGCAAGAGCCAATGGCTGTCATGTGACACATCAGAACAGGATGTGGCTGACACTTAGAAAGCCAAGTTGCAGGTAAGATTGGGAAGCCTGCACACTGGTTGTTTACATTTAAACTGCTCCAATACAACCAACTTTTGGGCTGGTGCATGTGGGAGCCTAATGAGCCACATATGGCCCTTAGACCACGTATTGGGCACCATGGATCTAAACAACTGCTGGTCCCCCCAGATATGGAGTGAGATTTTGTGTTGTCACTGCTGTTCTCCTTGGCTGGAGAGGAAGCAGTACCTACATCTGCAATGCAAAGAAGCTTTGGCTTCATTCAGTCTATGGATCTGAGCTTCCGTCACCTCTCCAGCAACTTCTTCAGTCTAACCCCAGTAGCCAACAGATCACCAGTGACTATGGTGCCAGGAAGCAAAGTCCTGCCTGCATGTTGGGCACCAAGGTTGTAGACAATCCCCAACACACGACTCACACAATGAATACATTTTTTTTTTCTTCATCTATAAAAGTTTCCCTTATGTTAGGTTCTTTAGTGAAGAAGGCACACTCAGTTATCATCTGCATGGCACTCATACCTGGAATTTTCGCTAACAGCTCATACCAAACTATTGATTCAAAGCCAAACTCCAGGCAGATATAGAGATGCAAGTAATGCAGATTTGTATTCATTAATAAAACATTACAACATATGACTTCCAATCATGCCTGTCCTGTACGTGACTGCTGTTTCATTTGGTGAAAAATGTTCCTTTCATTCAGCCCCCACAAGTGCCAAATGTCTAGCGCTAAGACTTGTAGTAGCAGTTGCAGTACATCTAGGAAAAGAGGTTGCTCTTAGTACACATCCTCCATTAAAACAAAACTTTTATCCTTTTCATAGAATTCAGGGTCCCTCCCTCCATCTCTTGCTCCCACTCTCCCCCTCTGGCTTCCTCTCGCCCTCCTGCTCCCTCTCCCCCTCTTGCTCTTTCTCTACCCCCCCCCCCAGGCTCCCTTCTATCCCCCTCTTGGTCCCTCTCTTCCTCGCTTGCTCCCTCTCTTTCTTCCTCTCTTCTCCTCTTGCTTGCTCTCTTTCTTCCTCTCTTCTCCTCTTGCTCCCTCTCTTTCTTCCTCTCTTCTCCTCTTGCTCCCTCTCTTTCTTCCTCTCTTCTCCTTTTGCTCCCTCTCTTTCTTCCTCTCTTCTCCTCTTGCTCCCTCTCTTTCTTCCTCTCTTCTCCTCTTGCTCCCTCTCTTTCTTCCTCTCTTCTCCTCTTGCTTGCTCTCTTTCTTCCTCTCTTCTCCTCTTGCTCTCTCTCTTTCTTCCTCTCTGCTCCTCTTGCTCTCTCTCTTTCTTCCTCTCTTTTCCTCTTGCTCCCTCTCTTTCTTCCTCTCTGCTCCTCTTGCTCCCTCTCTTGCTCCCTCTCTCTCCCTCTCTTGCTCCCTCTCTCTCCCTCTCTTGTCCCCTCTCATGCTACCTCTCCCTCTTTGTTTCTCTCTTTCCCCTCTCTTGCTACCTCTCTCCCCTCTCTTGCTACCTCTCTCCCTCTCTTGCTTACTCTCACCCTCTCTTGCTACCTCTCTCTCCCTTTTTTTCTCCATCTCCCCCCCTTTTTCTACTTCTCTATTCCTCTTTTTCTCCCTCTCTCCCCTCCCTTGCTACCTCTCTCTCCCTCTGTTTCTCCCTCTCCCCCTATCTTGCTACCTCTCTTTCCCTCTGGCTTCTTCTCCCCCAGCTCTCTCTTTCTTTTTCCCTCTCTCCCCCTCTTGCTCTTTCTCTACCCCCGGCTCCCTCTTTCCCCCTCTTGGTCCCTATCTCCCTTCTCCCTCTCTGCCTTTCTTGTTCCCTCTCTCTCTCTCTCTCTCTCTCTCGATCGACTCTTGCTCCTTCTCCCCCTCTCTTGATACCTCTCTCTCCCTCTTTTTCTCCCTCTCTCTCTTGCTACCTCTCTCTCCCTCTGGCTTCCCCCCTCCCTCTCCCTTGCTCCCTCTCTCCCCCTCTTGCTCTTTCTCTATCCCCCCCCCCCGGCTCCCTCTTTCCCGCTCTTGGTCCCTATCTCCTTTGCTCCCTCTCTTTCTCCCCCTCTGCCCCTCTTGCTCCCTCTCTTGTTACCTCTCTCCCCTCTCTTGCTATTTCTCTCTTCCTCTTTTTCTTCCTCTCTTTTTCCCTCTCTCTCCCTCTTTCTCCCTCTCTCACCTGTCTTGTTCTCCCTCTCTCTCCTCTCTTGCTACCTCTCTCTCCCTCTTTTTCTCTCTCTATGTCTCTCTTGCTCCCTCTCTCTCCTTTTATCATTTTCTCCCTCTGCCCTCCCCCCCCACTCTCTTGCTCCCTCTCTCCCCCTCTTGCTCTTTCTTTCCCCCTCTTTCTCCCTCTCTTGCTCCCTCTCTCTCCTTCTCTTGCTCTCTCTTTCCCGTCTCATTCCCTTTCCCTTGATATATAGTTCTGTTTTCAGGATAGAAAGGGTTTGATACGGTTTCCCTTATAACTAAAGGCTGCCATAGCACATTGGCTCTGTACTGAACATGACCTCAGTATGACTCCGTCTCACAGTATCGCAAGCTTTTTAAAGACTATTTTACAAGCTGAATCTATGTGGAGTTCTGGCTCTGCGGTCTTCTTGTGATTTGTACTGCGAGCCAACTGAAAACTGCAAAAAAACTGGAATCTCAGAGCTCCTCGGTGACATGGCACACCTTCCTACCGGGGAGGTCAGACTGAACAATTTATAGATCATTAGCTCTGACTGTCTTGGAGTATTTTTTATAACTTTCCAAGTTCCTGACTAAATACAATATGTAGCAGTGTTTCTCATTATTTTTTTCAGTCCCGACACATTTTTAAATTATGTAAAATCTCCAGGTACCCCAATCTGAAAAAAAAAAAGGAATGCTGCATCAACGGGACTGAGACTGGGACAATACACAACACAACTACCGCCTTCGCCTCAGAGGTCCTTCCATCACATAAGAGCCCACCCCCCTCATGTCAGAGGTCCCCCAGCACATCAGAGGCAGAGGCAGCTGGTGCTCAAATTTTTTTGGGGGTGCAAACAAACTGAAAAAAAAAAAAAAACATCAAGCGTAGATTGCCACTGTGCCATCAAAGGCAGCTACTGTACCCATCAATTGCTGCCACTGTGCCCATCAATTTCTGCCACTGTGCCCATCGGTTGCTCCCACTGTGCCCCATCAATTGCTGCCAATGTGCCCCATGAATTACTGCCACTGTGCCCATCAATTACCACCACTGTGCCCCATTATTTGCCACCATTGTACCCCATCAATTGCTGTCCAGTGTGCAATGCATGAATCTATCTATTGGTGATAGACAGGTGCAGGAAAGAGGAGGAGGCACTCTTGCGCCCTTTATGGACGCACCGCCACTGATCAGAGGTGCTTCTATCACATAAGAACCACCCCTCTTCATGCCAGAGGTCCCCCTCACATCAGTGGTGCTTCCATCACATAATAGCCCCCCCTTATGTCAGAGATCCCCATCACATGAGAGGTGCTTCCATCACATAATAGCCCACCCCTTCATGTCATAAGACCGCCCTTCACATCAGAGGTCCTTCCATCACATAATAGCCCCCCCTTATTTCAGAGATCTCCCCTTCACATCAGAGGTCCTTCCATCACATAAGAGCCCCTCCCCCTTTTATGTCAGAGGTCCCTCTAGCACATTAGAGGGCCTTTTATCCATGGCTTTTTTTCTTAGGCCTTGTACACACGAGCAGACACAGTTGTTCAAATCGGTCGGACAGACCGATTTGAACAAATCTGTCTGCTGGGGACGTATTGGTTTGATCGTGTACACACGATCAAACCAAAATACCCGCCGGCAGACGGTGCGCTGATGTGGCGGTGACGTTGACGCCGGCACGTCACCGCACCAGGAAGTAAAACACTTCCGCGCATGCGTCGAAACCGATCAGACGGGTAAAAATAGAAGCTGAGAGGGAAAACAATTGCGCTGTTAACAGTGAACTGGGGCAGCGGATCTCCTCGCGTTTAGATCTTATCAACAGACGAGAATGAGATTTAAAAAACAAGAGGATTACAAAGAATTTGTCTCAGAATTGGAAGAGAGAGGATTTTTGTGTGTAAAAGAATAAAATTAAGCTGGATGTGCACTAGTAGATTTTAAAACGACCATTCATATGAATATTTATATAAAAATTCTTTGTACATCCAATAACTGGACGAATGTCATACCAAAGTACTTCAGAGTTTCATTTGCTTTTACCATTTGATTTTGGATTAAATCACATCAGACGCCCCCCATCATATCAAAGGCCCACTCATCACATCAAAGGCCCTCCATCTAATCAAAGGCCCCCCTTTACATCAGAGGTCCCCCATCACATCAAAGGCCCTCCATCTAATCAAAGGCACCCCTTTACATCAGAGGTCCCCCATCACATCAGAGTGACCTCCCTAATGTCAGAGGCCCTATTATTTATAATAGCCCCTCAATACACCACCAACATGGGCCTGAGGTGGTAACGCCACCTACAGGCAACAAGGGAAAACTTCTACCGAGCACAACCACAGCCAGAACAGAGGCAAATTTAAATAGAATTAACAGAGTCTGAGCCCAACTATGGCTCAGAAGTCCCCTAAATTTATAGTAGCACCCTTGTCATTGGGAGCCCGGCGCTACACATGATTAAGGCTGGAGGCTATAATTGGCTTAAAAAAAGAGTGGGCTGGGGGGGCCGAACACTGGGCACTAAAACCCACCCAGTTGTGTGACAATAGAGAATTAATATTTGCTATTGTCTTCCTGCTTCTCCTCAAGGCAAATCCCTGCTCAGGAAGCGGGTCCTGAGACCCGATTGGCCAAGAGGAGAAGCGATACTATTGGCTGCTGAGGAGGAGGAGAGAGGAGACGGAGGAAAAGCAGCGCAGTACATTCATTCCAAAATCAAATGGTAAAAGCAAATGAAACTCTGAAGTACTTTGGTATGACATTCGTCCAGTTATTGGATGTACAAAGAATTTTTATATAAATATTCATATGAATGGTCGTTTTAAAATCTACTAGTGCACATCCAGCTTAATTTTATTCTTTTACACACAAAAATCCTCTCTCTTCCAATTCTGAGACAAATTCTTTGTAATCCTCTTGTTTTTTTAAATCTCATTCTCGTCTGTTGATAAGATCTAAACGCGAGGAGATCCGCTGCCCCAGTTCACTGTTAACAGAGCAATTGTTTTCCCTCTCAGCTTCTATTTTTACCCGTCTGATCGCCCAAACACTTAAGAGTGCGTCATCTTCCATTTGTGTGCTGTGGAATATCATTTGCATTAAGCACCGTTAGCAAAACTTTGTGTTAAAGAAAGTGTCAGAAAACCTGGAAGAGGGGAGGCAAAGGGAGAAATTGTTCTTTTATGCTGCCTGCATAGGGCTGTACTGGGAGGAAATACAGACATTGGGGTAGATTTCCCATTGTGCAATGTTAAAAGCACAGCTCTAAGCAAACAGCTGATTAAATTTACCGTTATGCCCCGTACGCAGTGCAATGTGAGCTTTTCGTCGAGAATCCCGATTGTGTGTATGTTCCGTCTGATTTTTTCCCACAGGAAAACTGCCGGAAAAAAAAGAGAGCAGGATCTCTTTTTTCCCATCAGGAAAAATCCTAGCGGGAAAACCGTTCGTTTGTATGCTTTTTCTAAGGAAAAAAAAACATGCATGCTCGGAAACATACAACTTAATTTTGTCGGCTCGTCGTAGTCTTTTACGTCACCGCGTTCTTGGCAGTCAAAAGTTGGCAGTCTGTGTGACCGTGTGTATGCAAGGCAGGCTTGAGAGGAATTCCATCGGGAAAACCATCGTTTTTTTCCTGAAGGGAAAACCGCTTGTGTGTAAGCCGCCGTACACACGGCCGAGGTTCTCGCTGAAAACCAGCGAGAACCTCGCTGGAATGCACATTCCAGCGAGGACCTCGGCCGTGTGTACGGTCTCGGCGAGCTTCCCGTCGGGAAGCCCGTCAAGCCGAAATAGAGAGCACGCTCTCTATTTCCTCGACGGCCCGCCCGGAAGAATGGCTGGTTGCCATTCCCGACGGGCGGGTCGCCGATTTCGACGGCCGGCAGGGAACCTCGACGGGCGGAACGATGTGTTCTGCCCGTCGAGATTCCCTGCCGTGTGTACGCGGCCTAAGGGAGCTGTTATACCCCCAAAGGATACGTATTTCAGTCCATACAGTCCTGAGATTTACGCAGCTCTGCCACACAGCACATGCAGAGTAGAAGACCTGTTCTTTCTCTGCCGCAGTTCAGTAATATTTACAGGTCCTTTCCCTCCCACAGTAAATGATAAGTATTGCAAAATATTTCAGCAGCTTGCATACAGTACTCACTGATTCACTGCAGAATTATTTCCAATGCCTGGGTGCGCTGGGCCCGTAACCTATTGTGCAGAGTATTGATATAATGCGCTGGAAGCTTGTTGAATACAGCAGAATACCTTTACTTCAATGGAGGATATATTTATTATGGCTTTACATCATGTAGACAGAAACAGGAAGCACGAATATACAAGAACATACTGAACATAGACAGATCATCCTGTGACTACATTACCATAGAAATACACATTATAACAATGCAGTGCCACCTGCTGGATAGAAAAATATAATGCATATTATATTGTAAGCGGCTAGCTCGGTAGCGGGGGGGGGGGGGTTTTGTGACCCCCTGGATGGGTTCACTACACACTGAACCATACAGAGAGGCAGACGGTTGAAAACAAAGAGTTTGGTTAATTCTTCCATATTGCTGGAAACAAGTGCAAGCATCCAAACAGCATAAACAAAACACAACATAAAATAAACCCTTGCCACTTGGGGCTTCTACCTTAACCACCTACTGCTGGGCAGACACTGCTGGTCATACAGCAGAAAAACAATAGTCTTTATGATTTTTATCACACAGAAAAATCAACAACCACCTCACCTCTTTAGAAGTCTTTCTCACTGCTCTCCTTAACTCAAAAAGCCTCAGGATGCAGCAATCAGTAGTCATCCTTTGGATGACTTATAGAGGCCTTAATTGCCTCATTCTGAACAGCTGAAGTTTTCCAAACGCCCTAAACCTTTCTGGTTATTTCTGTAGCCGACACCGGGTAGTAAATGGTGTATTGTCTAAACAAGGCAGAAATGTATCTCCCGTCTGTGACAACACCCACAGATTTACCTGACTTCCTGTCACAATATATATAGTTCAGTTTATATTAGCAACTTTGATGTACCCAACCCCAGCTCCAGTAACCGCACGCTGGTACTGCTGTACCCCCCCTGGTGTCCAGTAACCCCTGCTGGTACACCCCCCAAATGGCTGGGGATTCAGATTTCCTATGTGTGTTTTGCCCCATCCTCCATCCTGGCACCCTAGTATGGCTGACACCAGGCCTGCCAGCCAGCATGGTCTGTAGATGGGGTTTCTGTTCTTAGGGGAGGTGGGGTCCTGGTCCCCAGGGAAGATGGGATGCCTAGGTAAGATGGAGTCCCCATTGCCAGGGGAGATGGGGTTCCTACTTTTTCTTTTGCACTGTACTCAATGTGTCAGGTCACCTGTGGCCAGGTGACAAGTGCACCCCGTTGGGGTCAGGGATACACCACAGGATAGTGAACCCTATAGCCAACTGCTGCTATCAGAGAAACGTGAACCCAAAATTCCCCAGGGAGCGGAGTCTAAGACCCAGCTTTGTGTTCACCAGAGCCTCTAGTGGTGAGGATGACCTTTGCCACAGCTGGATCCAGGTCGCGACCCCTGGGATCCCCTAGGTCACGCTCCGCAGGGAGAGAGGGGAAGCAGCAAGCAGGACAAGCGATAGTGAGATGGGTAAGCCGAGGTCAGGGCAACAGACAGACAGGGGTAACCAAAGGACAGGCAAAAGGTCGGGGGCACAGGCAAACAGGAGAAGTCAGGGACGAGCCAAAAACGGTGCACAGGAAGGTAATCGTAGCACACTGCAGACAGGAACTTAAGCTAACAACACGGTTGAACAGCACCGGAGACTAGCAGTGCAGTGGTTAGTATAGGCTTCCTGGGATGGCCTGGGGTGGAGCCATCCAGGTAGGAAGGTGATAAAAGACAGCCAGAAAGAGGGTCAGGCCTCTAATGAACACATGGAGACAAGTAAGCTGCCAGACTTTATTGCATATCCATGAAACAATGTTTGTGAAGAAGGTCTCATCGCTAGTCATGTGGCTTTTCTCTCTTGAGTCTATGCACCAACCGCGTGGCTTGCCGCTCTGTGTCACTTTAAAGGTGCCACTCCATGATGTGTCTGCAGTTTCCTTCGTGGCTGCTTTGACTCTTTCTTTTGTGGATAGCTATAGCTTTCGCTGCTCAGCTTTCCAAATAGAACAGTTATTTTTTAAGTGACCAGTCCTTTTACAGCAAAAACAGGCTCTGCTTTCTTTGTTGTGCATCTTAAGAGCTTTGTCATCATGGTGTGCAATTTCTTTCCTTCTGTCATATTAATTGATTAATTTGCCTTTGACATATTCCGCTCGGGTCTGGTTTCTAAAGCGTTAATGAGAGCATTATATGTCTCTGGAAGGCTGCAGAGGAGCAGGGCAACAATATGGTTATTTTTGATGGCCTCTCCAATGGCGCATAGCTGCTTTATGATCTCTAGCATAGCTTTCATGTGGTCACACATTTGCTGGCCTTCTTCTAGTCTCATTTTATATAGCTTCCTTAGCAGAAACAGTTTGCAGTTTAGCGTTGAACTCTCATGGAGTTTTTGTAATTCTATTACACATACCTTTGGCTGTATTCTCTGTTCTTATGTGGATAGGCCGGTCATCTTCCACTAGTAAGCTTATATAGGCATTTGCCTATCCTTCCTGTCCCAATCCTCCATCTCTACATTTGTGGGTCTGTCTGTATTGAACATCGGTGCCTGACGTCACAAATGCGCTTTTGGAAGAATGGTTAAACATTCCCATAGACACACTCCTAAACCTTGTGGACAGCCTTTCCAGAAGAGTTGGAGCTGTTATAGCTGCAAAGGGTGGGCCAACTCAATATTGAACCCTACGGACTAAGACTGGGATGCCAATAATGTTCATGTGTGTATAAAGGCAGGTGTCCCAATACTTTTGACAATATAGGGTATTATTGGCTTACAATATTTAAGAATTGATTCTAAGCCTGGTTGCCTTAGATGACCTAATGCTATAGGAATGTCATTATAAACTGACCAGGATGTGCTATCATCCATAGAAGGTAATTGCTTATGATTGGTCAAGTGCTACCAACTACTCCTGTACAGTATATACCACAGACAGGACTTGTAATACCGTATATACTCAAGTATAAGCCGACCCGAATATAAGCCAAGGCACCTAATTTTAGCACAAAAAATGGGAAAATGTATTGACACGAGTATAAGCCTAGGGTGTCCATCCGCATGTCTCACTGTGCCTCACTTTGCCTCACTGCGTCCATGTGCATGCCTCAATGTGTACATGCCTTACTGTGCCTCACTGTGTTCATGCCTCACTGTGTTCATGTCTCACTGTGCCCATGCCTCACTGTGCCCATACCTCACTGTGCCCATGCCCCACTGTGCCCATGCCTCACTGTCACTGTGCCCATGCCTCACTGTGCCCAATCTCTCTACCCGATCTTCAGTGCTGTGTGACTAGACTGACGTTTAACATGGGAGTCTATGGAAGGGGTGCCCAGCCCTAGGGCTTCAAAAAAGGGCCGGCCGGTACCGGGTCCCCAAAATCACCAGAGAAAATACCATTGCACACTTGTAGAAGAAGAGTAGGGCTACATGTGTGCCAAGTTTGGAGTCCAGGAGACCTAGGGCCGGCAGTTACCGGGTCCACAAATTCACCAGATAAATTATTGTTTAACATGGGAGTCTATGGAAGGAGTGCCCAGGTTTGAAAAATCGGTGCTCCCGGGCCAACAAACTTTGCACACTTGTAGAAGAGGAATGGGGCTACATGAGTGCCAAGGGGTCAAGGGGACCAATGGCTGGCTGGTATCAGGTGCACAAAGTTGAAGATAGACGCAGACTCGAGTATAAGCCGAGGGGGGCATTTTCAGCACAAAAAGTGTGCTGAAAAACTCGGCTTATACTCGAGTATATACAGTAATTGTTCTGTCTTCAGGCTGCCAAAATGCATATCCCTGGTCTAAATATTTGTGCCAAGCTGCAAAGTCGGGGGGACCCTTGTCAAAAAGGCATCGATAGCTAAGAATTCTTGTTATATTTTCCAAAAATTATACATTTGTTATCTGTATCTGTAATTACTTAATAAAATACTATACTTACAAGTGTTTGTGTGATCTCTCTTTGCCCACCTCAAATAAAACCCCAAAAACATAAACTATAATGTAACCGTGATAAAACAGCACCTCATTCAAGCTGCTAATGGTAAGTATTATAAATGTGTTTTTGATGCAGTGTTTTATTAAACATTTATATGGCATTTAAATATTTTAGTACTTTTCCCCTAATGCTGTTCTAATAGCTATGCTCAACGGTACATACAATTTTTGTAAAAACTCAGTTTGCCATAATCTGATTAGGCCTTGTTATTTGGCCTAACTCATGGGGCCAAATTCACCAAGGACTTACAACGGCGTATCTCCACGTACGCCGTCGTAAGTCCGAATGTGAGCCGTCGTATCTATGCGCCTGATTCTTAGAATCAGTTACGCATAGATTTGGGTGTATATTTACACTGGCCGCAAGGAGCGCTTCCATAGATTTACGCGTCGAATATGTAAATTAGGCAGATACGCCGATTCACGAACGTACTTGCGCCCCCGAAACGCCGTTTACGTAAGGCTTACGTCCGGCGTAAAAATACCCCTGCTATAGCAAGCGCAGGTAATGCAAAGTATGGACGTTGGAACAAGCCTATCTTTTTACATCGTTTGCGTAAGTCGTACGGGAATGGGGCTGTGCGTAGGTTACGTTCACGTCACAGCCATTGAGCTTTTTTTGCGCGTGCATGCGCCGTACGATCGGCGCTTCATTTACATGGGGTGACGGCTCATTTCCATAAAACACGCCCACCTCTTACACATTTGAATTAGGCGGGCTTACGCCGGCCAATTTACGCTACGCCGCCGCAACTTATGGAGCAAGTGCTTTGTGAATAATGCACTTGCCTGCCAAAGTTGCGGAGGCGTAGTGTAAATAGGAAACGCTACTCCCGCACAAAGATACGCGCTCCTACCTGAATCTGGCCCATAATTTCCAACTGTTCTGGACTTGCTGGCACAGTCCAACTTTTAAATAAGCCGGACCTCGAAGGTTGTGTCCTGGGATCACAGCCTAATGCCCCATACACACAGGCGGAATTTCCGCCAGCAAAAGTCCGATCTGAGCTTTTCACCGGAAATCTCAACCGTGTGTATGCTCCATCAGACTTTTGCTGTCGGAATTTCCACCAGAAAAAGCTTGAGAGCAGGTTCTCAATTCTTTTGATGGAAAAAATATGCAATTCCAAAAAAAAAAAACATGAATGTCCGGAAACAATTGAACTTATTTTTCTCGCCTCGTCGTAGTGTTGTATGTCACACGTTCTTAACGCTCGAAAGTTTAGAGAACTTTTGTGTGACCGTGTGCATACAAAACAAGCTTGAGCGGAATTCCGTCGGAAGAACCATCCAACTTTTTTCCAACGGGAATTCCGCTCGCATGTACAAGGCATTCGGCTTCCTGTACACTGCAACTGCTAATCGGACGTTTAGGAGCAGTTGGGAGTTTTTTTTTTCCAGCAGCCCCTCAACACAGGGTCGTTTATAGAAGTTTAAAGGCAGTTGAGTTTACTGATGTTTTTGAAAGCAAAAAAATTGTGCTAAATGCCAAATGCTTATAAACACGTGTAAACGTGGTAACCGTCTCTTATGCACGTTTGCGTTTATAAGCGTTTTTAAAGTACAAAATGTGGAAAAAACACAATTTTCACCACATGCTGTTGCCTGCAGGCAAGGGGAAGGGAGAGTGGGAGAGAGAGGGGGGGGAGAGCGGTAGAGAGAGAGGGTGTAAAGAGGGAGAGAAGGGGGAGAGCAAGAAAAAGAGAGAGAGGAGAGAGAAAGGGGGAGAAAAAGAGAAAGCGATATGGAGAGAGGGGGGGGGGGGCGAGAGGGAGCGGGAGAGAGGGGGGAGAGGGTGAGAGACAAAGGGAGAAAGAGAGTGGAGAGGTGGAGAGGGAGGGGGAGAAAGAAAGAGTGGGAGAGAGAGGGGGGGACGATGGGTATAGAGAGAGGGCAGTGAGGGAGAAAGGGGGAGAGAGAAGGGGAGGAAGCGAGAGAGAGAGGGGGAGGGGGAGAGAGAAAGGAAGGGGAGAGAGAGGAAGGGAGAGAGACAGAGAGAGAGGGCCAGAGAGAAAGAATAGGAGAGAGAGAGGGAGAGGAAAAGAGAGGGAGAGAGAAGGTGGTCAGGAAGAAAGGGAGAGAGAGGGGGAGAGGGTGAGAGACAGAGGGACAGAAAGAGGGGAGAAGGGGAGAAAGAAAGAGTGGGAGAGAGAGAGGGGGGATGGGTATAGAGAGAGAGGGTGGTGAGGGAGAAAGGGAGAGAGAGGGGGATACAGAGAGAGGGAGGGGGGTAGAGAAAGGAAGGGAGAGGGGGAGAGAGAGAGAGATAGAGGGGGGAGAGGGAGGGGGAGAGAGAAAGAGTGGGAGAGAGAGAGGGGGAGAGCGGTATAAAGAGGGAGAGAGAAGGTGGTCAGGGAGAAAGGGAAAGAGAGGGGGAGGGAGAGAGGGGGAGAGAGAAAAAGTAGTAGAGAGAGAGGGAGGAGAGGGATATAGAGAGGGAGAGAGAAGGTGGTCATGGAGAAAGGAAGATAGAGAGAGGGGGATGGAGAGAGGGGGAGAGGGGAGAGAGAGTGGTAGAGAGAGAGAGGGAGGAGAGGGATATAGAGAGGGAGAGAGAAGGTGGTCATGGAGAAAGGTAAATAGAGAGAGGGGGATGGAGAGAGGGGGGGAGGGGAGAGAGAGTGGTAGAGAGAGAGGGAGGAGAGGGATATAGAGAGGGAGAGAGAAGGTGGTCAGGGAGAAAGGGAGAGATAGAGAGGGGGAGGGAGAGAGGGGGAGAGGGGAGAGAGAAAAAGTGGTAGAGAGAGAGGGAGGAGAGGGGTATAGAGAGGGAGAGAGAAGGTGGTCAGTGAGAAAGGGAGAGAGAGAGGGGGAGGGGGAGAGGGGAGAGAGAAAGAGTGGTAGATAGAGAGGGAGGAGAGGGGTATAGAGAGGGAGAGAGAAGGTGGTCAGGAAGAAAGGGAGAGGGAGAGAGGGGGGGAGAGAGGAGAGGGAGGGGAGAGAGAAAGAGTGGGAGAGAGAGGAGAGGGGTATAGAGAGAGAGAGGGTGGTTAGGGAGTAAGGGAGAGAGAGAGAGAGAGGGGGGAGAGAGAGGGAGAGAGAGAGAGGAAGGGAGAGGGAGAGAGAGGGGGAGAGGGGAGAGGGAGGGGAGAGAGAAAGAGTGGGAGAGTGAGAGGGTGGTGAGGGGTATGGAGAGGGAGAGGGAGAGAGAGGGTGGTGGGGGAGAAAGAGAGAGGGGGAGAGGGGTATAGAGAGGGAGAGAGTGAGGGGGAGGGAGAGAGAGAGAGGGGGGAGAGGGGGAGAGAGAGAGGAAGGGAGAGGAAAAGAGGGGGGAGAGAGGGAGAGAGAGTGGAGGAGAGGGGAAAGAGGGGGGGATAGAGGGAGAGAGAAGTGAGGGAGAGAGAGATGGGGGATTGAAAAAGGGAGTAGGGGAGAAAGATGGGATCCATAGTTAAAGCACACTGCTCTCTCTTCTCTCACAGAATGGCTCAAATAGTTAATAATACATGTTTTTCATGCATTGTGGGCTCTTGTGAGGGTCTCCTGAGGTTATCTTTAAAAAACGCTTCTAAGCGCAAATGCTCATAAATGCTGCTAAACACGCATAAATGTGGTATACGTCGGTTACCAGCTGTTAAGTTTCCAGCGTTCAGAAGAGGTTTTCAAACGTCCTATGTACATGAAGCCTCAACTGTGTCCCGCGGTTGGTTTAGTCCCGATCCTGCAGCTGAATCAACTGTAGGAGACGGTCCTGGACCTTGCTGGACTTTCTTGGGGGCCCTGAAACCTTCTTCACAAAAGCAGTGGAAATTTTTTTTTGTGGAATTAAGTTAATTTTCACAGCAAAAAGGGACTTTGCAATTAATTGCAATTCATCTGATTTCTCTTCATAACATTGTGGAGTAGTATATGCAAATTGCCTTCCTAAAACTGAGGCAGCAAAATGAATATTTGTGTCATTCTCGGCCACAGCTGTATATGCTATGTTGTAAATTATAATAAGTTGGGTGACAGAGTCTATTTCTAGACAGTAGTATATTACTGTAAAATTATATTACAGTAGAAAAACATAAGGGACGCCACTAAATGCAGTATTTAAACAACTTCAATAAGGCAACCGAATGTGCACTCACATAAATCCACAATAACCACGTCCTTTTTCGATGAATGCCCCACTCCTAATTTAAATAATTTATCTGCTTACAATGGCTTGCTGGCTGCACAGCAAAAAAATATAAATGTTGTCAGAGTACCTAACCTAAGATGAGGTTCAGATTCACATACAATGCAGCTCTCCTTGGAGGTGACGTCACGCACCGTGATGCACCAATAAATAATTTTTTAGTGGATACTGTACTACAAATACTAGATTTATTCTATGTTACAAAGTCAGTTATAGAAAAAGTTGACTGTAACTTTAATGTTGGTTCCAGATGAGTAATTCAGATTTACACATTTGAAAGCAATTTTGTCCGCCCAACGATGGCGTTAATTGAGGAAAACAGTGACACCTGGTGGACAAATATTTTTTTACATTATGTCCACGCTACAATTTTTTGAGTACTAATAATAAAATAAAAAGTATATATTTCTGAACTTATTATTTTTCTTCTTTCTTAAATGTATTATGTATCATATTATGTATCACTTCAACCATGGATGATACTATCCGGCCAGAAGAGGGGCACCATGGGATGGAAAGGTGGGCTCATATTTAGAGTTGACGGGTAGCCACTAGAGAGTTTGGGGGATTTACTAAAACGGGAGTGTGCAAAATCTATTTTTTTAGAGCCAACGGTCTAACTAGCCACTGTTGTAGTATATGTAGTGATGTATATATATTATACTGTATTATGTAAGCAAGAGCTCATCCTGTCCAGTTGGCTACTTGACACCAGACAAGCGTCTCTTAACGTGAATTACAGGTCTGATGTGAAAGAGGCAATGGACAATGGAAGTATCTTTTGATGTGTAATGCAATTACAGGTTACTAAGATTTAGCCTGTTCAATCTCTTACTCACATAATACAGTATAATATATATACATCACTACATGGATTGCTTTTACATGCAGGAGGAGGGGAAGTCTCTCAGGCCTTTCGTGGCTTTGCCCGGATCTCCCGTCCCTCCTGGAATCCCGATTGACCAGCCGGTGCTTCTGCCGACTGATCATAGAGCCCAACAAAGACCTGATGTTCCGCCGACTAGAGCTCAACAAAGATCTGATCTTCTGCCGACTGATCGTAGAGCCTAGAAAGGACCTGATCTTCTGCCGACTGATCGTAGAGCCTAGAAAGGACCTGATCTTCTGCCGACTGATCGTAGAGCCAAGAAAAGACCTGATCTTCTGCCGACTGATCGTACGTAGAGCTCAGCAAAGATCTGATCTTCTGCCGATTGATCATAGAGCTCAGCAAAGACCTGATCTTCCGCTGACTGATTATAAAGCCCAGCAAAGACCTGATCTTCTGCCAACTGATCGTAGAGCCCAGCAAAGACCTGATCTTCCGTCGACTGATCGCACAGCCTAGAAAAGACCTGATCTTCTGCCGACTGATCATAGAGCCCAGCAAAGACTTGATCTTCTGCCAACTGATCATAGAGCTTAGCAAAGATCTGATCTTCCACTGACTGATCATAAAGCTCAGCAAAGACCTGATCTTCTGCCAACTGATCATAGAGCCAGCAAAGACCTGATCTTCCACTGACTGATCATAGAGCTCAGCAAAGACCTGATCTTCCACTGACTGATCATAGAGCTCAGCAAAGACCTGATCTTCTGCCGAATGATCATCGAGCCCAGCAAAGACCTGATTTTCTGCCGAATGATCATCGAGCCCAGCAAAGACCTGATCTTCTGCCAACTGATCATAGAGCCTAGCAAAGACCTGATCTTCCACTGACTGATCATAGAGCTCAGCAAAGACCTGATCTTCCACTGACTGATCATAGAGCCTAGCAAATACCTGATCTTCCACTGACTGATCATAGAGCCCAGCAAAGACCTGATCTTCCGCTGACTGATCATAGAGCCCAGCGAAGACCGGATCTTCCGCTGACTGATCATAGAACTCAGCAAAGACCTGATCTTCCGCTGACTGATCATAGAGCCCAGCGAAGACCGGATTTTCCGCTGACTGATCATAGAACTCAGCAAAGACCTGATCTTCCGCCAACTGATCATAGAGCCCAGCAAAGACCTGATCTTCCACTGACTGATCATAGAGCACAGCAAAGACCTGATCTTCCGCTGACTGATCATAGAGCCCAGCGAAGACCGGATTTTCCGCTGACTGATCATAGAACTCAGCAAAGACCTGATCTTCCACTGACTGATCATAGAGCACAGCAAAGACCTGATCTTCCGCTGACTGATCATAGAGCCCAGGAAAGACCGGATCTTCCGCTGACTGATCATAGAACTCAGCAAAGACCTGATCTTCCACTGACTGATCATAGAGCCCAGCAAAGACCTGATCTTCCACTGACTGATCATAGAGCCCAGCGAAGACCGGATCTTCCGCTGACTGATCATAGAACTCAGCAAAGACCTGATCTTCCGCTGACTGATCATAGAGCCCAGCAAAGACCTGATCTTCCACTGACTGATCATAGAGCACAGCAAAGACCTGATCTTCCACTGACTGATCATAGAGCCCAGCGAAGACCGGATTTTCCGCTGACTGATCATAGAACTCAGCAAAGACCTGATCTTCCACTGACTGATCATAGAGCACAGCAAAGACCTGATCTTCCGCTGACTGATCATAGAGCCCAGCGAAGACCGGATTTTCCGCTGACTGATCATAGAACTCAGCAAAGACCTGATCTTCCACTGACTGATCATAGAGCCCAGGAAAGACCTGATCTTCCGCCAACTGATCATAGAGCCCAGCAAAGACCTGATCTTCTGCCGACTGATCACAGAGACTTGGGGCAGAAAAATGCTGGTGAGTGGACCACAGTGGATTACTGGACGAGGCAAGCCAGGGGAGCTCTGTGTGAGGCCAGAGGAGAGACTTCGGGGAATGTGCCAAATCGATGCGGCCCGAGGGGGCAGGATTTGAAAACTGGACGAGCTGGGAACAGTAGTCCACCAAGCTACACGTGCTTCTGAATTACTAGGCCACCGGGGAGAGGTACTGCAGACCTCTGGCCTAGAAACAGCATCTATTATAGCCAGCCATTGAGACTGTTCAGAGCAGCCTCTTTGCTCATAGAGGAGGATGTGACAGGAAAGATAATGATCTACAGTAAAGTTTGTACAGGAGGAGAGAAGTCATGGGAGAAGGTACACAGAGGAGGAGAAATAGTCTGCATGATGATGCAGGGGAAGTGACTGTAGATATTATCTATGCATCAGTACTTCAAGGCTCAACCAAATTACAATTACTTTACTGTAATATGATGGCAAAGCAACATGTTCTATGAGCATCCCATATCCCCCTTTCCCCCAAGAAACTTATATCCCCCAATAAACAAAAACAAAACAACGCAAATGAGTGTTCATTGTCTCTGAGGTGATAGATGGAGTTCTGGCAGCAGGGTGATATGGTGGATGTTAGTTACTAGTAGCAACCGAGCGCTACATATATAATAACAAAGGGTGCTGGGGTTTGCTGTAGGGTCTAATGATGCTGGTTGCTGGGGGATTTATTGTTGCCGGAGGTATCTATTCCTGAGCGAGGGGTCTTATTTTGCTGGGGGGGGGGGGGCAATTGTTGCTGGGAGGGATCTACTGTCAAGGTAAGGCTCTATTGTTCCTGGCTGCTGGGTGTCCTATTGTTGCTGATGGGGTTCTATTGTTCCTGGGTGGATCTATACTTGTGGTGGGGGTATTTTGTTGCAGGTGATCTATTGTTGCAGGGGATCTATTGTTACTGATTGAAAGGGATCTTTTTTTCATGCTTTTCTTGTTATCATTAACAAATTTCATACAAATTTAGATGACAATGGAAGTATCTTTTGATGTGTAATGCAATTACAGGTTACTAAGATTTAGCCTGTTCAATCTCTTACTCACATAATACAGTATAATATATATACATCACTACATGGATTGCTTTTACATGCAGGAGGAGGGGAAGTCTCTCAGGCCTTTCGTGGCTTTGCCCGGATCTCCCGTCCCTCCTGGAATCCCGATTGACCAGCCGGTGCTTCTGCCGACTGATCATAGAGCCCAACAAAGACCTGATGTTCCGCCGACTAGAGCTCAACAAAGATCTGATCTTCTGCCGACTGATCGTAGAGCCTAGAAAGGACCTGATCTTCTGCCGACTGATCGTAGAGCCTAGAAAGGACCTGATCTTCTGCCGACTGATCGTAGAGCCAAGAAAAGACCTGATCTTCTGCCGACTGATCGTACGTAGAGCTCAGCAAAGATCTGATCTTCTGCCGATTGATCATAGAGCTCAGCAAAGACCTGATCTTCCGCTGACTGATTATAAAGCCCAGCAAAGACCTGATCTTCTGCCAACTGATCGTAGAGCCCAGCAAAGACCTGATCTTCCGTCGACTGATCGCACAGCCTAGAAAAGACCTGATCTTCTGCCGACTGATCATAGAGCCCAGCAAAGACTTGATCTTCTGCCAACTGATCATAGAGCTTAGCAAAGATCTGATCTTCCACTGACTGATCATAAAGCTCAGCAAAGACCTGATCTTCTGCCAACTGATCATAGAGCCAGCAAAGACCTGATCTTCCACTGACTGATCATAGAGCTCAGCAAAGACCTGATCTTCCACTGACTGATCATAGAGCTCAGCAAAGACCTGATCTTCTGCCGAATGATCATCGAGCCCAGCAAAGACCTGATTTTCTGCCGAATGATCATCGAGCCCAGCAAAGACCTGATCTTCTGCCAACTGATCATAGAGCCTAGCAAAGACCTGATCTTCCACTGACTGATCATAGAGCTCAGCAAAGACCTGATCTTCCACTGACTGATCATAGAGCCCAGCGAAGACCGGATCTTCCGCTGACTGATCATAGAACTCAGCAAAGACCTGATCTTCCGCTGACTGATCATAGAGCCCAGCAAAGACCTGATCTTCCACTGACTGATCATAGAGCACAGCAAAGACCTGATCTTCCACTGACTGATCATAGAGCCCAGCGAAGACCGGATTTTCCGCTGACTGATCATAGAACTCAGCAAAGACCTGATCTTCCACTGACTGATCATAGAGCACAGCAAAGACCTGATCTTCCGCTGACTGATCATAGAGCCCAGCGAAGACCGGATTTTCCGCTGACTGATCATAGAACTCAGCAAAGACCTGATCTTCCACTGACTGATCATAGAGCCCAGGAAAGACCTGATCTTCCGCCAACTGATCATAGAGCCCAGCAAAGACCTGATCTTCTGCCGACTGATCACAGAGACTTGGGGCAGAAAAATGCTGGTGAGTGGACCACAGTGGATTACTGGACGAGGCAAGCCAGGGGAGCTCTGTGTGAGGCCAGAGGAGAGACTTCGGGGAATGTGCCAAATCGATGCGGCCCGAGGGGGCAGGATTTGAAAACTGGACGAGCTGGGAACAGTAGTCCACCAAGCTACACGTGCTTCTGAATTACTAGGCCACCGGGGAGAGGTACTGCAGACCTCTGGCCTAGAAACAGCATCTATTATAGCCAGCCATTGAGACTGTTCAGAGCAGCCTCTTTGCTCATAGAGGAGGATGTGACAGGAAAGATAATGATCTACAGTAAAGTTTGTACAGGAGGAGAGAAGTCATGGGAGAAGGTACACAGAGGAGGAGAAATAGTCTGCATGATGATGCAGGGGAAGTGACTGTAGATATTATCTATGCATCAGTACTTCAAGGCTCAACCAAATTACAATTACTTTACTGTAATATGATGGCAAAGCAACATGTTCTATGAGCATCCCATATCCCCCTTTCCCCCAAGAAACTTATATCCCCCAATAAACAAAAACAAAACAACGCAAATGAGTGTTCATTGTCTCTGAGGTGATAGATGGAGTTCTGGCAGCAGGGTGATATGGTGGATGTTAGTTACTAGTAGCAACCGAGCGCTACATATATAATAACAAAGGGTGCTGGGGTTTGCTGTAGGGTCTAATGATGCTGGTTGCTGGGGGATTTATTGTTGCCGGAGGTATCTATTCCTGAGCGAGGGGTCTTATTTTGCTGGGGGGGGGGGGGCAATTGTTGCTGGGAGGGATCTACTGTCAAGGTAAGGCTCTATTGTTCCTGGCTGCTGGGTGTCCTATTGTTGCTGATGGGGTTCTATTGTTCCTGGGTGGATCTATACTTGTGGTGGGGGTATTTTGTTGCAGGTGATCTATTGTTGCAGGGGATCTATTGTTACTGATTGAAAGGGATCTTTTTTTCATGCTTTTCTTGTTATCATTAACAAATTTCATACAAATTTAGATAGATAGATAGATAGATAGATACAGGGCTCAAGTCCTGCGGGAACACGTGGGAACGGAGTTCCTGCACCTTTTTCACAGCAGGAACTCAGTTCCCTTTGCAGGACTAGAGTAGCCGAGCCGCCCGAGCCAATCCTTCACTAAGTGGTGATGCCCAGCTCGAGTCACTGTCAGGGGCAGGCGAACCTTAGTAATCCTTTACGTTACTGGCCACTTCCTGTATATGGATTCATCGGGTAGTGTGCAGATATTCCGTCACTTCCTCGATGCCGCAGTGTCTCCTGGGAGCTTTTGTCATTGTTCCCAGGAGACGAAGGTACACTAAGGTACAATAGAGCAAAAAAAAACATGCGGTTTAGTAATTATGCATATGAGCGTATAATTTTTTTTTTTTTGGTGGGGGAGTGGATCTTGGATGGGAGTTCCCACACTTTTTTCCCCAGGACTTGACCCCTGGATAGATAGATAGATAGATAGATAGATAGATAGATAGATAGATAGATAGATAGGTAGGTAGGTAGGTAGGTAGATAGATAGATAGATAGATAGATAGATAGATAGATAGATAGATAGATAGATAGATAGATAGATAGATAGATAGGTAGGTAGGTAGGTAGGTAGGTAGGTAGATAGATAGATAGATAGATAGATAGATAGATAGATAGATAGATAGATAGATAGATAGATAGATAGATAGATAGAAAGAAAATTAACTACTACAAAAAGATCCCATTAGGGGTGTCCGGGACAGGCAGGTTTCCCCTGAGCGCAAGATCACCATATACACTTCTTTTTCCGCCCCTTCCTCTGTTATCAAGCTCGCTGGATTCCTTTAATCAACCCACAGTTGGGTAATTTGAAATCAATTGAGTCATTGTTACTGTCATTATGCCCGGTTTGTTGAATGTTATGATGTTGTAATTTCAGCCTTTGGTCATAATTTATCTGTATCCTTTATTTGAAAAAATAAAAATCTATTGAAAGTGACTACTACAAAAATATAAGTCATCCATTAATAAAATAATTTGTTTATTGCCTTTAGCTTAAATAGCATCATAATAAATATAAAATTGTCATTTAATATTTATATTCTTTAATCCATATACAAATGACATACAGTCCTCTGTCATATAAAGTATTTTCTTATTATACAGTATAAACAAAATAAACATATACTCAATATAATTTATTTAACATATAATATTATATAAAAAAGCAACATTAGTATTTATTCATGTTGCTAATAGGCCTGGGGATTACATTTGGCTATACCCAGCGCCAAAGTTATTTGTAAAAGCTATAGGCCCATGTATAGGGGCTTTAAACTTGAAGGGGAACCCTTCTGCTGAGGGGTACTCAAAGCTGTGGATTGATAGATCCCATGTCTGGTCATGACACAGCATTTACAACAGCCATGTATTAATAGGTGGCTCTTATTCTATTTATAATATAACTATATAGGCATTTTACCCCTCAGCTGTAAAGATTAGCCCCTCCCCCAAGTATTGGCACTTTATAAATAAAATAAAAAAAATCTGCACATTAAAAATTACCACGTTAAAGTAAATAAAATAATAAAGCGCTCTTTTGTTCAGTGCAAATATATTTGAACCCTTATCACTTTTGTATTTATTTTCTGATTTGCTGCAATCCCGTAACCATCCTTCAAGTATATTGCCAAATAAAATCTTTTTTTTTTTTTTTAAACACATAAGGGTTTTGTTTATAAAGAAAAATTCATACGATCGTCAGCTCCATCTAGTGGCCATTATGCTCTTTTTTATTTTTATTTAGGTAGTTCAAAAAAATACCCCATTATGGCCACTAGATGGAGCTGGCAATCGTAGCAAATACACACATTAGACACGTTTCGGGATTATTCACGACCTAGCAGGTTTTTTTTTTTTTTTTTTTTTAGAGGTTGCAATAAGCTCCGTTACCTATAACATTTTGTACCCTCTTCTCTCCCTCCCTTTGTTACTTTATATTTTTATGGGCAACGGGACTGTAGCAAGATGATTAAGTATGTTCTAATAATTGATTATACATTTAAAACTGCTAATGTCGTTTTTATTATTTTATACTGCTTTAAATAAAATAATGTGTGTTTTTGTAAACGTGGCAGACGTAATATATCGGGACTAATAGTATTAAGCCCTTGCCATCTGTTGGGCGTTGGGTTTGCACAACCCCTTTAATGTAAACGCTTTACAAGCTATAGGATAGAAAAATATTCTTTGAATTTCTTTCTTGCTGTGAAATATATATATATATATATATATATATATACACACACAGACTGTGCTGTATATAACACACCCAATGGCACAATGGCAGTGCGCTACGACAAGAGGTAACCAGAGTGATCAACACGCTGTTCCTCGTATTTAATAAGCCAATTGAAAAAGGGTAGCAGCCCATAGTAACCAGAATTCATATTTCCGTGACGTGAAATCCAACTAGTTACTAGGGGCATTGCACTAAGCAACTACTGGATACGCCTGTACATCACAACTGGCCATTTATGCTCCATACAGACATGCGGTGTGTATATTTTACAGATCATACAGTGCTAATAGTGAGCTGCACTTCCCACAGGCAGCAGAAGCGATCAAGTCCAATTCCATGCTTAGTCCATATGCTGGAAGACAACGGCAGTCCATTATGTCACAGGTTATAGGTGCCTATACATGGACCATGTGATGTCCTTCATTGGGGAGAATGAGCCCACTCTGTTCTTGGTGTAGATCCACACGGCGGCCAGAATGACCACTATTAGCAGCAGTGCCCCCAGAAGGACAGCAACGATGATGGTGGCAGTCCTCCAGGTGTTGTCACTAGGGGTGGTTGTGCCATTTGTGGTTATTGCTGCAAAAGAAAAGGAAACATTTAAAATTAAAGGGGGCATTTAAAATCACACGTCTATTAATTGCGGCAGCTGTACATTTTAGGGTGTTCACAGGTTCCTGTTCATATCAGAACTGCTTCCACCTCAATTGGAAAACAATGGCAGCCAGGGATGGACTGGCCATTGGGACTACAGGGAGTTTCCTGGTGGGCCGACGGCTCAGTGGGCCGGCTTCAGTGACAGCAGACTGCCGCCCCCTCCGCTCCTTTGTCTTTAACTTTCCGCAGCGCTCACCTCCTCACCCTCCCCCCAGTGCTCACCTGGGGGGAACAGAGAAGAAGGGGGAGGACCAGAGAAGCAGGGGGGACGACAGAGGAGCATGGGGGAGGGGACAGACAGCTGACTCAACAGCTATGGCCTGGGAGTTTCTCACTTCTGCCTAATCTTGTCCCATAAGGGGGGGCACCGAACTGATGCTTTGCCCCGGGTGAAATAATGTCTAGCTTCCCCACTGGTACTGCCTATAAAAGTACCAGTACCAGCCGTTCTACTCTAATAAAGTAGAACAGCTAGTGGCTAGTGGAGGGGGAGATGGGGCTTGGGTGGGCGGGGGGTGAGGGGTGCAGGAGTTGTCCGTCCGCCATGGAAGAGACCTGTCAAAGTGGGCCAGTCTGGATAAAGTCCAGGGCCAAAGTTTTGTCCCAGTCCAGCCCTGATGGCAGCTCAAGGCCCAACTTAGAAACAGGGCAAATGCACTTATCGATGAACCTTGAATACTCTGTAAAGCAGGGGTGCCCAACCTTTTGAAGAGTGACGGGCACTTAGTCGACTTGGTAACCGGCCGCGGGCCACAATCAGCGGAACCTACTCTACTTGGATCCGACTGACTGTGTAAAAGGGGCCTAAGGCTTCTTTCACACTGATGCACTGTTGTTTTCCAGCACCACGGGTGCAGCACAGTTTACCTGTGGCTTTCCTGCAGGTTAACTGCACTTTGCCATTGACTTGACTTCTATTATATCCTTTCAGAAAGCGCACCAAACTCGCAGGTAATTGAAGTCTATGGCTCAGTGCAGGTAAACCACACTGCTTTGCACCTGTAGATCAGTTTGAAAGCCCAGTAACCACTGCAGAACAGATATGCCCATATATACACTGTGATTTTAGTAATAAATGTACCTTTAATAACAGTATTCTATACCATCCCAGAGCAGGAGGTCGCAGGCCACATCAGAGGGCTCCGCGAGCCACATGTGGCCCCTGGGCCACTGGTTGGGCACCCCTGCTGTAAAGAGTCTCAATGGATTTCAAATGAAAGCTGAAGGCACCTAAAAGCACACTGCTCCAAAAAAGATGTAGCCGGCATGAACCCCATGAAAATCTTTATTTGCTACATAAAGGTCAAGATTAAAACGCCCGACATGTTTCGGCATATAGCCTCGTTCACCTAAAAGCACACTGCATTTACCCATTGACAAAAACTTAAAGCTTATTAACACAGGCCTATACTTAAAGTGATTGTAAAGGATAAAAAAAAAAATGAAATAACAAACATGTCATACTTACCTCCCCTGTGCAGCTCGTTTTGCACAGTGTGGCCCCGATCCACCTTATCTGGAGTAACTCGGTGGCTCTCGCTGCTCCTCCCTGCATTAGATAACCCCCTGGGTGAAGCGCTCTCCCGAGGGAGTTACCTTGTGGGCGCGCTCCCGAGTCATTCATTAGGCGTCCATAGCGGCCGAATGTATGATTTGGCCCTGCCCCAGGCACCCGCATTACCTTAATAGATGGTGTGCTAGTCTTTGAGGAGAAGAAAACCATGTAAGTAAATCGGGGGCGGTGACTGCAAGAAGTTTTTTCACCTTAATGCATAGGATGAATTAAGGTGAAAAAATATGAGGGTTTACAACACCTTTAATCGGACTTGTTTGATGCTATGAAGTAGTACCTTGTATTACTAGGGCTTATTTTCGGGATAGGTCTTACCATGCAATGTGCTGTCTTCTCTCCCCTTTCTCTCCCTGTCTGTCAGGAATCCCCAATGTGAACTCAGGTAAAATGCTTGTAAGATCCTATAATCCACTCTATTATAGTAGTAAATATTGTACAATGTGTGTGTTTCTGTAATATAATTGTGCCAAATACCTTCATTATAGCGCCACTCTGCTCTTCTGTGACCCGCTGGAGCTCTCTTCCCCACAATTATATTACAGAAACACACACATTGTACATTATATACTACTGTAATAGAGTGGATTTTAGGATTTTACAAGCATTTTAAACTAGGGCTTATTTTTCGGGGTAGGGTTTATATTGCAGCCCTCCTGGAAACTAATGCTAGGTCTTATTTTCGGGGTAGGTCTTATAGGGAAACACGGTACTACCACTTTTCTGAAAAGGCTTTCCACAGGATTTTGGAGTGGGACTGTGGAACCTGAATGACCTGCCTCACAATTGCCTTTCCAAATCATCCCAAAGGTGATCAGGTCAAGGCTATGTGCAGGCCACTGGAGTTCATCCACACCTAATTAATCAAACCACGTCTTTATTGAGCTGGCCTTGTACATAGGAGCAAAGTCATGTTGGAACAGAAAAGGTCCTACCCAAATTATTACCACAGTCATCTGAAATGTCTTTTATGCTGTGGTATTAAAGTGGTTGTAAACCTGTAAGACAACGGCATAAAGTGCACGTATGCATCGCATACTAGCACATAATGAAATACTTACCTTAGAACAAAGTTCTTCCAGCGGTTAGCTGGAGGGTCGACATTTCCCCCCAGTGTTTCTTCCCAGGTTTGTGGCGCTGTGAGTGTCCGGAGCCGCGATGACGTCACTCCCAAGCACTGTAAGCCGGACTTCAGAGCGCATGTGCCGATGACGTCATGCACTTCGAATATCTCCAAAACTGTGCACGTTTAAGAGATATTCGCAGTACCTACGGGTAGGCCTTATTATAGGCATATCTGTAGGTACAAGTGGTGTAACTGAGTTTACAACTACTTTAAAAGAACCCTTTATTGGAAACATCTGACTTCAATAACTTGGAGCGGAATTCCCATACTTTGGCCCATATTGTGTATTTTTTGTGGACTGCTGGTGAGTTCTCTGCACACCTAAAGCCCCGTACACACGGCCAAGGTTCTCGGCAGAAACCAGCGAGAACCTCGCTGGGAGCCGCATTCTGCCGAGAACTTTGGCCGTGTGTACGCTCTCGGCGAGCCCCGCCCGTCGGAAAACCCGTTGAGCAAATAGAGAGCAGGTTCTCTATTTGCTCGACGGCCCGTCGGGATGAATGGCTGGTTGCCTTTCCTGACGGGCGGGTCGCCGAATCTGATGGCCGGCAGAGAACCTTGACGGGCGGAACGATGTGTTCTGCCCGTCGAGGTTCTCTGCCGTGTGTACGGGGCCTAAGATTTCCATTCCTTCTGGTTCATCAGGTGTGTTACCGGCTTACCGTCTCCTATGTTTCAGTCATCTTATTATAAAAAGCGTTGAACTGGAAGACTAGGAGCCCCTTGTCATAGCTATAGTAGATGTAAAGACAACCAAACTTAGGCACCAACAGAGTTAAGAAACAGCATCCACTAAACACTTAAGTATTTGGCTCCTCTAGGGTGGGGCCTGCGTGTTGGTTCATTATGAATAGGTAAAATAAATGAATACTTACGCTGCATGACATTGAGTGAGAAGTCGGCAGAAATTTTATTCATGCCACTATTCAGAGCCTCCTGGAATTTGTCAGTACTAATGGAGTTAGTGGAGTTTATCAGTGACGTGAAGTGGGCGACCACGCTTCCCTTCCTGAAGCCAATCACAATGATCTGGAAGTTGGTGACATTCAGAGCAGTTTTCATGTGATCGGTGAGCTGAAAATAGGAAAATATTAGGCAATTAATAAAAATTGAAAATCAAGGTCAAGTAAATGAGAGGCCAACTTCAACTTCGACATTTTATTTTATTAGAACCTCTATTGAGTTTATATTAAATAGTTACATAGTTAGTCAGGTTGAAATAAGACACAAGTCCACCTAGTTCAACCATATTGTTGTCTGTGTTCCTCGTAGGGAGATTTCCCTTCACTTCCTGGTTATTTGACAGTTCGACAGATAATGTAAGTAGGGGAAATTTTCTTAATGTCAATTCAGACAGTAGAAAATAATATTTTATAGTGTGGGTTAAAGGGGTTGTAAAGGTTTTTTTTTTTTCTAAATTGGTTCCTTTAAGCTAGTGCATTGTTGGTTCACTTACCTTTTCCTTCTATTTCCCTTCTAAGTGTTTTTTTCCTTGTCTGAATTTCTCACTTCCTGTTTCTCCTCAGTAAGCTTGCCCCCATCATCCGAGCCGTTCTGGCTGGGGGTTAGTCAGCGCGCTCGCCCCCCTCCTTGGGACTACAACGTTTCCCCACAGGGATGTAGTGTTTCCAGCATTTTTTTTAAAGCAAATGATTAGAGCCAGAGGCTCTAATAGGCTTCAAAAAAGGGTGGGCTCGGGGGGGCAGAACACTGCACCCTGAGCCCATCCAGTTGTGTGATAATAATGAATGAATAGCGAATGAATATTCACTATTGTCACACTGATCCTCCTCCCGGCCATGTAGGAAGCGGGTCCTGAGACCCATCACCCAATTGGCTGGAAGGATGCCTAGGAGGAGGAGGAGACGTGATGGAAGCCGCTGCCTGTAGGAGCACCGCCCAATGCTGTATCCTGGCCTAGGCCAACAAGGCCCAGGCCTAGGGCAGCACTTTGCAGGAGGGCAGCACGGACAGTGTCCCTGCCGGCTTGCACTACACTGTTAGGCAAATTAGTTTAGCGCCCCCATAAATCGGCCGCACTGCTTCCAGTATGTGGGCGGTTGGCATTCTGCAACTGTGGGGGGGGGGGGGGGTGTTGCTCAATTTTTTTTACCATCACTGTTCCAGTGCAGAGAGTTTCCTTCACTTCATGTCCCATAGCCAAACAGGAAGTGAGAGAAAATCTATGCAAAATAAGGGAATCCATTGCCCCCCCCCTCCAGGCCATCAGAACTAGTGTCCCCACTTGAAAATTTAGGGTGGGTCTTAAATGGCAAGGGGTGTGGCCTTGACAGGAAGGGGTGGGTCATATTTAAATTAGGGGGTGCACAAGTTTAGTCAGGCCTAGGGCAGCACAAAACCTAAATACACTCCTGGCCGCCCACCCGTGTGGCCAACAGCTCCCGGTCACTATTTACAAACATGAGCTGTAGAAAGGGCTTATAATCACGTGGCCACTGTCACAGCCAGTCACATGGTCAGGAGCCCCTACCAGCTTCGGATCCCTTAAAGGGCCACTGGGAGGCGGTGGTAAGGGTTAAAGAAGATATTCTAACAATCCAGATTAGATTTTGACCCACAATGGCCTAAATGCCTTCTTGTAAGTTTGGTAAAGGAATTCCTGAAGGCCTCCTATACAATGTATTCTAGTGGATATGACCTTATCCAAGAGTACAGACGAGTCCTCCCTGAAGACCATAGAATATACAGTTCCTGAAATTGTGTAGAAACTCTAATGCCTCATACACGTGGCTGGACTTTCCGGGAAAAAAAGTCAGACGGGCTTTTTTTCTCGAAAAGTCCAGCCGTGTGTAGCCTCCATCTGACGTCTGATGGACCTTAGATTGAGAACCTGTACTCTTTTTGTTCGTCGGACTTCCGACGGGGTCACGGCGAACTTTTGCATGGTCAAAAGTCTGGCCGTGTGTACGAGGCATAAATGTGTGTTGAGGGCAGGGCTTTCTTTCTGGGGGAACTTGGGGGAACTCAGTTCCACCACCTTTGGCTCAGACCCTTTGGTGCCTGCTCACCACAATCACTTGTAAACACAGAAGTCCGGTTTCTGTGTTTACAAGTGACGGCTTTGTAACCCCCTGAACTCTGCACTCTGTATGTAATGCAATTCTGGTATTTAATGCCCCTTTAAGACCCTTCTACTGTTTGTGAAATCTGAACGGGTCGTGGTTGAGTTCCTGTACCTATTTTCTGAGAAAAAAAGCTCTGGTTGAGGGAGTACTTACATTGACAGTGAAAAGGTGAGCGAGGTTAATGTAAGCTTGGCTGGAGGCATTATATAAATCTGATGTGAAATCCCGATCCTTCATCTGCACACTGGATGGAAAAGCTTGGTTACCTATGGAGAGAAAGGACAATATCTTTCTTTAATAACAAGTAGAAGTTCAAATATGTCACAACAAAGCAGCCAATCAGAATATATTCATGAAAAGCACAGTTTGGATTGGCTGTCAGTGGAAGATAGAAGAAAGAAAGCTCCTGGTTAGGGCCCTGCCATTGTAGCATAGAGGGCTCACCACCACCATTTTGACCCCTCACCCAACGCTTTGGGATAAAGGTTTTACATAAATAAATAAAAATTGATTATTGTGTAAGCACCCCTCACAATGGTAAATGGTTTGGTACAGCTCTCTAAATACCACTTTTGTTGGACAGCTTGGTCTGTGAAAGGAAGTTGAAAAATAGCTGATTTACTGGCAGGATCACCAGGTAATAATAAAGGTAAAACAAAAAGGAAAATAAGGCTGCCACCACATTTAAAGATTGGTCAGCTGAAATATTTTAAATGTTTTCTTTTGGTTTTATTACCACTTAAAGAGGAGGTAAGCCCTGATGGGTTTTACTTCCTCTTCCTACTTCCTCTTCGTTCCCTGCAAAGTAAAAGCCATTGCATACTAGCCAATTATGTGCCACTCACCTGCAGAAGAAGCCTGCGATGTCACCGATGTCCCTACTGTGTGACTGCGTCCCACTTCCATCTGGGGCCATGGACTCCGGCTCTGTTACTGGCCGGAGCCGCTTGACGTCACTCCCATGCATGCGCACGGGAGCCAACGGTCACGACACAAGCCCTATAGAAAGGGAACCTATAGGATCGTGCCCTTTCTATGGTGCGCATGCGCTGATGACATCAGCGCAAGCATATGTGGCGAATATCTCTTAAATTGTACAGGTTTAGGAGATATTTCCAGTACCTACAGGTTAGCTTTATTATAGGCTTACCTGTAGGGAAAAGTAGTTGTACAGGGTTTACAACCAAGTCAGGGGTGTCAAAATCAATTTCATTGTGGGCCGCATCAGCATTATGATTGCCCTCAAAAGAGCCGGTTGTATCTGTAAGATTAGATGTCCAGCGTATCCCCTCCCCTTACATTAGATGTCAAGAGCCAACCCACCATCAGAAGTTGAGTCCCCCACTTTCCCCCTACATCACAATGCACCCCCTTTCCTTATGCTGCTGCTGGAAAGAAGCTGGATGCATTGCTTGAAAGCAGAAAGTACAGGGTAGGACCAGAGGAAAGCTGGAGCTCTCCTGCAGCTGCAGGAGAGGTACGAGAGCCACATTAAGTGGCCTGGAGGGCGGGATTTGGCCCGCGGGCCTTGTGTTTGACACCTGTGACTTAAAGTGTTCCAATGGAAACACATGTTCTGGAGACAGTTATAGAAGAGAGAAGTTTCCCTCATTCTGGAGAGATTTCCTGTGGAAGGGACGGGAGCGGCTCGCTGAGAGGCTGAGCCGGGTGCAGGTCCAGGTATGCAGGTGGATCCTGAGCATATGGTCGCGATCTTTCCCCAGCCAGGACTTGCTCTGTTATGTCAGCAGACAGCGGGCTTGAATGAATGAATGAATGAATGAAAACTTGTATAGCGCGGCACATGCGAACTGAATCGCCTCTGGGCGCTTGTTTGTTCCTGTCTCCTTTGATATCAAAAGAGAAAAGTCTTGACCTTTTTCCTAAATGCTAGGTGGTTCTCCTCCAACCGAATGGTGGTTGGTAAAGCGTTCCATAGTCTGGGACCTTGGATCGCGAATCTTCTTTCTCCTTTGGACTTGAAGTTGGCTTTCGGAACCTGGAGCAGGTTCTGATTCGTGGATCGCAAAACGCGATTGGGATTATGCGCTTTTATTATTTCGCATAAATAAAGGGGGGCATTCCCATAGACACATCTATGCGTAAGACAGAGAGCTTTAAAAGCAATTCTGTCTTTAACTGGCAGCCAATGAAGGGCTCTCAGAGAAGGTGAGATGGATTCCCACGGTTTTTTCCCAGTCACAAGTCTGGCGGCCGTATTCTGAACGACTTGCAGACGAGCGATTTGGTACTTGGGGAGGCCGAGGTAAAGGGCATTTGCATAATCCAGCCTGGAGTTTACAATTGCTCCCACCAGCGGGCTTCAGCTCGCTGTCTGCTGAAAATAGTTCAGAGGGGTGCAGAACGAACTCCACTCCTGTGATCCATGAGCTTTGTCTGTACTTCTCCTTTAATAGGAGGGTGGAGCAGGGCTGTCTTAATGAGAGGGCACACCTGGGCACTGCCCAGGGGCCCTAGCTGCATGGGGGGCCCCTGCACTTTCCCCAAAGCAGCTGGTCCTTGACCCCCCTCCTGCCCCCTAATTGTGGGCCCCATGATGGCACTGAGAGTGATAAATACACAGGGGAGGCAGTCTGCCGCCTACCTACTTGATGTCTGTTTACCTGCACTGTCATCATTGTAGGGGTGGAGTGACTGGAGGGTGAACGAATGAGTATTAACAGATTTATTGAGTATTAACAGATTTAAAGCACTTACTTGCACAAATGACGTTTTTGGAATCCAAACAGGAAGAGCTTGAAGAACAAAGAGTTGCTTTGCTATAGCAGAGCACGGGATCTGTAAAACATATAAAGATTAAACGGTTAGTTTTCATGAAAAATATTGGTGGTAAGGTTGTCAACTCCGATTGGCTGTTATTTTTCCATCCGCGTTCTATAGTTGGTTTTATAGCAGGTCTATCCAGTATGTCTGGTCACATCTGTAACTAACAGCATTTGCTACGCAAGATATATGAGTGACATAAGTTCTTCAGTGTATCGAATTGTTTGAAATGAACTGTGCACAATTGTTCCCAGTAAATACTGAAAATGGTGTAATGCCATGTATAGAACACATGATTATGTGCAAACAGCATTTACGTAAACAAATTCCTTCTAGTAGCTATATTAATTCACATGCATATGCATGTACACGCACATGTTCACTCACTTATAGGTGTGTACAGTGAGACACTGGCATTTATTTCTGTGGATCTGAACGCATCACTAGAATATGCTACTAAATGCTGCTGTGTGGATGGACTCAGTGGCTATCATAGAATGGCTTTCAGATCCTTTTAATGTGTTCATCAATCTTTGCCAGCTTTGTAAAAAAAAAATGAAAAATCAGAGAAGCCCAGAGCAAGACGCAGGCTAGGAGTAGGGCTGGCAAGACAAGGTAGCAGGGAAAAACAGCAGTGACAGGGGTTAAAATTAAGGGAGTGTAGCAGGCCAGGGTAGGGCGTGGCCTAATTAATTTATTCCTGGGTGTAGGAGGGGCCAGGGTCCGGTGGTCAGTCGCAGGTCACCGAACAGTGTTGCCAACCGTCCGTATTTTTACGGACAGTCCATAAAAACTGGCACTTTTTTTTCCCCCGGTCGTAAATGTCCATGGTTGCGGGAATGTGCCAGTAAAAATAGCCGCAATCGATTTAGCATGGAACTGCGCATGGAGATTGGAGGCAGGGGGTGATTGGAGGTAGGGGGTGTTGGTGGCGTCACAGAGGGTGAGGAATGGAGACAGGGGTTGTTGAAGGCAGGGGGCCTGGAGGAGATTGGAGGCAGGAGGTGTTAGTGGCAGGTGGTGATTGGAGACACTGCAGAGGGGGATGGTGGCATTGCAGAGGGTGGGGATGGAGACAGGGGTTGATGGTGGCAGCGAGAAGGGGGATGGAGGCAGGGGATGATGGAGGCAGGGGGAGATTGTAGGCAGGGGGAGATTGTGGCACCGTAGAGGGGGGTGAAGGCAGGGGGTGTTGGTGGCAGAGGGGGTGGAGGCAGGGGGTGATATGACTAAATAATTTGCCCTTATTATATCGAAAATAACAAAAATATGTTTTTTTACCTTAATATCTACCTTAAATCACATTTCTATTTGCCTAGCGTACTTGTTTGTAGCCTAAATACTGAAATTTGCACCTAAAATGTAATTTAGTAACTTTTGTGAAATGCCAGTAAAAACGTGGCAGCACCAGTAAATTTCAGGTGTCGTGCCAGTAAATTTCAATCTGGTTGGTTGGCAACACTGTCACCGGATGAAGAAGGCGATCCACCCTATTTTTTTGTGTCGGAATGTATATATGTCGAAATTAAGATCAATATGGCATAAGTGGGGAACCATCATAGTATGGGATCCTCGGTTGATGCCAGTTAAGTTTTGCTTTGAGTTGCCTCTCTAATAAGCACCAGCAGTAAAGCCTCGTACACACGCTCGGTTTACTTGGCAAGAACCAGCAAGAAAGCTGCTGGCAGAGCTTTCTTGCCGAGTATATGTGTGCGTGTGTACGAGGCTTTCAGGTTTCTCATCAAGAAAACTGCTTAAAGTCTTAACGAGAAAAATAGAGAACATGTCCTCTATTTTCTTGTCCTGATTCTCGGCAGTGTTTTTCTGCCAAGAAACCAGAGAGTGTGTATACTTACCTGTAGCGGTGGAAACCTGCGCATGCTCGAAATGACTTTGACGCATGTGCGGTAGCTTCCTAGGCATAGGTAGGGTGCAGCAAGATGGCGGTAACAGCATCGAACGTGATGAGCGCATGCTCGTTGTACGTGATGACGTCACTGCGTTTTTGCCTTTCAAAATAATCACTGTTCTTTTGAAAGGAGTGTCTGTACACTTGGGCGGCAAGAGATTCTTACCAAGAAGCTCGTCAGGAAAAACAATGTTTTTTTTTTTTGTGACGAGATTCTGGCCCCGTGTGTACAGGGCTTAAAGGGTCACTAAAGAAAACATTTTTTTTTGCTGAAATGACTGTTTACAGGGTATAGAGACATAAAAGTTAACTGATTCCTTTTAAAAATGATTAAAAATAGATAAAAATCAATCATATAATGTGCCTGCAGTTTAGTTTCACTTTTAAACTGGTTTCATGTTTCTGTGAAGTAAAGAGACACACAGAACAAAAACAAACAAATCCAGGGCAGTGTTTTGTTTTTAAAATGAATCTGATTGGTTCTGAGGAGTTTTAGACACACAGTAACGACAGCTCGACCACCGTCAAAAGCTGCCATGAGATTTTTCATAAGGAGCCAGACAAGCAGGAAGTGTGGAGATCAGAGCAGAATTACAGCAATTTCAAAGAAAAAAACAAACAAACAATGGGGACATGAAACCAGGACTGCAGTAAGGTAAAGGAAGCTATTTAGCTAAAAAAAAAAATTCTTTAGTGATCCTTTAAGTCATGACTTCAGCAACTGTCTCCTGCTGAAAACCAAGTGCTAGCCTTTCGTGTTTTTTGAAAAATTTGAAACACTGAATGGTATCATGGAGAGATCTTTTGCAGGAGCTTAACATAAGTATACTATGGATTTAGGTTTGTTTGCATATAAGTGCTTCTTGTAAAAATTTCAAATTGAGTATGATAACATCAAAGAAAAAAAAATCTGAAAAGCTAGCAAGCATATGATTACAGTAATAACTGGATGCACAAACGTATTATCACCCTTTGAGGGGAGCCTGTTGGTTCAGTTGAACCAGTTGAGTGAAGAAGATACTAAATTGTATATATAGATGTTGAAAGATGATGATATTGGATTGCACTCACCTAGACAGTCTCGCCCAGGGTTGGTTAGGTTCTGATCCTGAATTCCTGGATAGCAGTTACAGGTGTAGCTTCCAACAGTATTGGTACAGGAAGCAAGCTGTGAGCAGTTGTTGTTTCCATTGGTGCACTCATTCACCTCTGTATAGACACAACATTTAGGTTTGTATATATTATTTAGTAACTGTGCTTGGGAATACAAAAATATAAGACTTAAAACTAACATTGCATATTTTGTATTCTCCTTTTTATCCAGTAGATGGAGCTCTAACTTCTTTTCATCATTTTCTAGACTTTTCTTGCCAGCTTTGCTAAAAAAAGATCTGTTGTTTACAGACCACTATAGCACAAGGTTTACACCTACTGACATCTAGTGAGTGAGATTTCCCCTAATGTCCTTCCCCAAAGGTTTCTGGATAATCTAAGCTACTTGGCATGCCCTGATGCCTGCCAAGCTCCAGAGCCAATGCGGTTTAATGGCTTACGCTATCTACCAAAGCCCTAGTGAAGGAATATCTTGATCCCCTGAAACACAATGGCTTTACTTTTTTTTACAATCGTTGTGAAGGTTTTTGGTCTATAATATCTCATGATCAGAACATCTCATGACTCTTTATACAAATTGGTCCGCACCCACCACATACCAAGTCCACTTTGTTTATGAATCTGTATTCTGAGAAGTTCCTCCAGATGAACTGAGCATCCATGGTCCCATTTGCAGACCCAACATACCCTCCTGATCCCTCAACTTTGAATTTATACCATCCAGTGCCACCTTAACAGATCATGTATCCCTACCCTAAACATCAAACATTTGCCAATGGGAAAGACCTTAAAGACCCAATACAGGTTCTAACCCCTCCCCCATGCTATTCAAAAATGTAACATTTTTAATGGGTTTCTACTTTAATTTTAGTCAGGTTGCTAGTACCAAAGAGAAACTCGATTCAGAGATGCGCACAATGAGAATTATGGCTAACTATGGTAAAAGCAATAACCTTCCTTGCAGTACTGGGGCTCTTGGTTCAAATACCTGCCTGTTCTCCCTGTGCTTGAATTGGTTTCCTCCCACGCTCCAAAGACATGCTGGTAGGTTAAAGGGGTTGTAAAGGTTAAAACATTTTTTTTTTAAAGCGGATGCCTGCTGAAAAAAAAAGTATTAAAAGCCAGCAGCTACAAATACTGCAGCTGCTGACTTTTAATATTAGGACACTTACCTGTCCTGGAGCGATCGCTCATCACTCTGCTGCCCCCCCCCCGCCATCCTCGGTGAGGGAACCAGAAAGTGAAGCACTCTGGCTTCACTGCCCGGTTCCCTATGGCGCATGCGCGAGTCGCTCTCCGCCTGCCGATTGGCTCCGCTGTGTACTGGGAGCCGAGTGATCCCAAGCTCCCAGCACACAACGGGGGGGACGGGGGACGGGAGGTGACGTCTTGCCTGCAGTCTGCCCGAGACTGTGTGGCCGGAAGTGGGTGCAAATACCTGTCTTTAGACAGGTATCTACACCCCCTCCCCCCTGAAAGGTGTCAAATGTAACACCGGAGGGGGGAGGGTTCTGATCAGTGGGAGTTCCACTTTATGGTGGAGCTCCGCTTTAAATAACAAACATGTCTACCTTCACTGTGCAGTTCGTTTTGCACAGAGTGGCCCCCGATCCTCCTGTTCTCGGGTCCCTCAGTGGCTGTCTCGGGTCCTTCTTGCAATAGCTAACTAACCCCCTCTGGAAAGCTCTATTATGAGGGGGTTAGCTTGCGAGGGTGCTCCCTGTCATACACGCTGCGTCCATAACAGCATAGTGTATGACTTGGTCCCGCCCCCGTCGGCCGCGTCATTGGATGTGATTGACAGCAGGGCGAGCCAATGGCTGCGCTGCTATCCAATCTATCAAATCAATAGCCAGACTCCATGGAGAGGAGAACGCCGGGGGACATGCAACGGAAGGTGAACGGGCTCAGGTAAGTAAAACGGGGGGGCTGGGGGGGGCCGTGACAGTGAGGTGTTTTTTCACCTTAATGCATAGGATGTATTAAGGTGAAAAAACACGAACCTTTACAACCCCTATAATTGGTTCCTGTTTGAATTGGTCCCCGTATGTGTAGGCATTTAACTATGCATCTGAAATAAGGACCTTTAGTTGTAAGCTTCTTGAGGGCAGGGACTGATGTGAATATACAGTATAGGAAGCGCTGCATGAGTTGTCAATGCTATATAAATAAATTCCCTTAATAAATATACCCTGTGGACTTTTTGCTTTTTGAATGTATGACAGGTTTGCTTTGAAGACGACCTATTCTAATCGTAAAACATGACAGTTCACATTTGGTCCAAGGACCTCACAGAAGACTCACCTGTGCAGAACCGGCCGGGGCTGGTAGGGAATTGATCCTGAAATCCGGAATTGCACTGACATGTGTAGCCTCCAACTATCTTGGTACAGGTGGCGTTTGGCGAACACGTGTTACTGCCAGTGGAACACTCATCTGTATTAGGAACAGAGGACAATGATGAACAATAAACTCTTGATGCACAAAACTACATTACAGAAAAATAACGTTTTCTGGTGCTTTAAATAGAATATATTACATTTAAATGTTTTTTTTTTTGTTTTTGTTTTTTTTGTAGCTGCACATATAAGTCTTTAAAGCATAAAGGCTTTAAAAAAAATCCAAATTTTTTAAGGAGTCCTGTGTCACTTACTGCTTAGCGCCTTAATGCGCTTATTCTATACACCCAAAATATATGCAATATTTTTAATATTTCTATATGTTGCACAAAATAAAGTGTTTTTGTGAACTGTTTCATATAGGAATTTTTTTTTATTTCCAGCACACATGTCATAATCCACAGGAACATGCGTTGTGAGTCATTGTTTATTTGTTGCTCTGGTAAAAATGTTGCGAAATGTCTGTGCTATATTAAAGCGGAGTTTCACCCTAAATAGAAGATCTCCCATGCGCTTCAGCATACTGGCGTCAGCGCCAGTATGCTGGGTTTTTTTTTTTTTTATAGCACACTTACTGTTTTATCGTAGAAATCCTTTTCTGTCCCCCGCGGTGGACGGCGCCAGTACAGCGCGTCACATCTTCCTAAGATACCCGATATGGACTCGGGTATTTCCGGCGCTATGCGGCGCCTGCGCACAGACCTAGGAGCTGACTGCGCAGGCGCCGTATTTCTCCGAGTCCTATTTCGGAGAAATACGGCGCCTGCGCAGTCAGCTCCTAGGTCTGTGCGCAGGCGCCGCATAGCGCCGGAAATACCCGAGTCCATATCGGGTATCTTAGGAAGATGTGACGCGCTGTACTGGCGCCGTCCACCACGGGGGACAGAAAAGGATTTCTACGATAAAACAGTAAGTGTGCTATAAAAAAAAAAAAAACCCAGCATACTGGCGCTGACGCCAGTATGCTGAAGCGCATGGGAGATCTTATATTTAGGGTGAAATACCGCTTTAATATTGTACCACTGATAGTTTATTTAAGTGTGTTTCTGGTTCTGAATTCCAAAGGACTGCCTACACTAATTTCCCATTTATTATAAAGAACCTTTCCCCATGCTATGAGCCCATTCTCATCTCCATAAACCCGCCTCATCTCCTCACCTCCTCCCCACCTCCATACCCCCTTCTCATCTCCTCCCCTTTTCCTTATATACATAACGCCTACTCGTCTCCTGCCTACTCCCTCATCTCCATAACCCCTCCTCATCTTCTCCTCCCTGCTCATCTCCATAACCTCTCCTTATCTCCTCCCCACCTCCGTAACCACTTCCCCATTTTCTCCCTGTTTCCTCATCTTCATAACCCCTGCTCATCTCCCTCCTTCTCCCTCGTCTCCATATCTCCTCCTCTCTTCCCTTCTTCCTCATCTCATCCCCTCTTCCTCATCTCCTTAACCCTTCCTCTTCACTACCTCTCTTCCTCATTTCCAAAACTCCAACTCATCTCTTTCCTCTGCTCATCACCATAATCTCTCCTCAACTCCTCCCTTTTACTCATCTCCATAACCCCTCCTTCTTTCTTCCCTTGTTTCTCATCTCCTCCTTTCTTCCTCATCTTCATAACCCCTCCTCATCTCTTACTCTTTTCCTTATCTCCATAACCCCCTCTCATCTCTTCCCCTCTTCTCCATCTCCAAAACCCCAACTCATCTCTTTCCTCCGCTCATCACCATAATCTCTCCTCAACTCCTCCCCTTTTACTCATCTCCATAACCCCTCCTCCTATCTTACCTTCTTCCTCATCTCCTCCCCTCTTCCTCATCTCCTTAACTCTTCCTCTTCATTTCCTCATTTCCAAAACCCCAACTTATCTCTTTCCTCCGCTCATCACCATAATCTCTCCTTAACTCCTCCCCTTTTACTCATCTCCATAACCCCTCCTTCTTTCTTCCCTTCTTCCTCATCTCCTCCTCTCTTCCTCATCTTTATAACCCCACCTCATCTCTTACTCTCTTCCTTATTTCCATAACCCCTTCTCATCTCTTCCCCTCTTCTCCATCTCCAAAACCCCAACTCAGCTCTTTCCTCCGCTCATCACCATAATCTCTCCTCGACTCCTCTCCTTTTACTAATCTCCTTAAGTAACCCCTCCTCCTATCTTACCTTCTTCCTCATCTCCTCCCCTCTTCCTCATCTCCTTAACTCTTCCTCTTCATTTCCTCATTTCCAAAACCCTAACTCATCTCTTTCCTTCGCTCATTACCATAATCTTTCCTCAACTCCTCCCATTTTACTCATCTCCATAACCCCCCCTTATCTCCTCCCTTCTTGTTCATCTTCATAACCCCCTCCTCATCTCTTTCATAATCCCCATCTCTGACCCTAAGGGAAAAGTTTGCCACATTTGCCCTGGGCACTAGATGACCTTGTCCCGACACTGGGGATTACATTCACTTTAAAGTGGTTGTAAACCCTTACACACCACTTTTACCTACAGGTAAGCCTATAATAAGCCTATATTAAGGCTTACCTGTAGGTACCGTGAATTTCTCCTAAACTTGCACTGTTTAGGAGATATTTACTGTATCAGTCATCGGCACATGCGCACTGAAGAAACGGCTCGCTCGTGCCGTTTCTTCAGCTGCTATGCCGATTCCGACCAATCACAATGAGTATTGACCACTTAAGACCCGGACCAATACGCTGGCAAATGACCCAAGGGGTTTTTGCGATTCGGCACTGCGTCGCTTTAACAGACAATTGCGCGGTCGTGCGACGTGGCTCCCAAACAAAATTCGCGTCCTTTTTTTCCCACAAATAGAGCTTTCTTTTGGTGGTATTTGATCGCCTCTGCGATTTTTATTTTTTGCGCTATATACAAAAATAGAGCGACATTTTTGGAAAAAAATCAATATTTTTTACTTTTTGTTATAATAAAAAACCAATAAACTAAATTTTAGTCAAACATTTAGGCCAAAATTTATTTAGCCGCATGTCTTTAGTAAAAAAAAAATCGCATTAAAAAAAAATTAGCTACCTAGCGGGAACAGCGACACTAATACAGCGATCAGAAAAATGATCGCTTAGTGATGCTGGCAATAGGGAGTGAAAGGGTTAACTAGGGCAGTGATCAAGGGGTTAAAACTTTATTGGGGGGGGTGGGGGGGCTACCCTGACACTAACACTGACTGACTGTCACACTGTCTGTCACACTGACACTAAATACAGTAATCATACATGTATGATTACTGCATTCAGTGACACTGTGACAGGGGGGAGGGGGGGGGCGATCGCGGGGGTTAAATGTGATTTTGTGTGTGTGTAGTGTAGTGTTGGTGCAGGACTTACTTGTTGTGTTGTGATCTCTCCTCAGCGGCGCTTGAAACAAACGCCGAGGGAGAGATCACGTCGCTTCCTCCTTCCTGTGTTTACACAGGAGAAGGAAGTGACAGGTCAGGCGGGCGCGCGCATTGGCTGGGAGCGATCCGGAGGGGGCGGATGAAAACGGATAGCCGCCCCCACTTGTCGGATCGCTCCTGCAGCCGCGCGGACCGCCGCATGTACGGGGGGGGGGGGGGTTCGATCGGACCCCCGATCCCCCCCAAGGCACCAACGTATATATACGTTGATGTGCCTGTCGGTGCCATTCTGCCGACGTAAATGTACATGCGGCGGTCCTTAAGTGGTTAATAATGAGCTAGTATACGATGCATACCACATCAGCTCCCACAACTTCTTAAAACAATACCTGTAGGGGAGTTGGCCTTATATTGTTTACCTAAATTTATTTTCAGATTTTTTCTCTGATGACTACATAAGAAAAGAAAAAAAATATATATTTACCAAGTTCACACTGTATTCCAGGAGCAGCTGGGCTAAAATCGTAATAGCCAGTATTGCACTTGCAAGTAGATGTCCCCATATTGGATGTGCAGGTGGCATTTTGAGAGCATCTGTTAAACTCCACAGCACAACTGTTTTGGGCTGCAAACACAGAAACACAGAAACATCAGTATTGCATTAATATCATTGTGAAATCTATTTTCCATCCAGCAACAAATAAGTAAGACTGCATGATGCTCCTGTTACCTTAGAGCCATGATATAGCTAGTAATCATAAGCCATATCAGATGTTAATTGTCCAAGATCAAAATGAGAGGTGAGAAAGTTGTGGAATTCGATCCACATGGCCGAGGGTGTGAATTGCCAAGGTTAGAGATTAGAGATGTCAGAGATGTCCCTTGAGAAAGTCACGTGACATGTGACGCAACGCTTCGGGAGGCTACAATGATGACATCTATCGTGTTTAATAGTGTTACTCACGAATATTCGCATTGCGAATATTCGCTACGAATATTGCATATTCGAGTATTCGCGAATATCTCGAATATCGTGGCGAATATTCGCTATTTCGAATATTCGCAATAAAATTTGCAATAGCGACATTTCGCATTTTTTTTTTATAAAATATAGCGAATATTCGTAAATATCGAATATTCGTGATATTTTATAAAAAAAAAAAAAAATCGCGAAATTTTGCATTAGCGAAATTTCGCATTGGCGAAAATTCACAATTTTATTTATTTTTTTATAAAATATCACGAATATTCGATATTAACGAATATTCGCGAATATTCTTCGAAATATTCGCGAAATATCGCGAAATCGAATATGGCGTATTCCGCTCATCACTAGTGTTTAAGCACACTAGATGTGGAGTGAGGAGAAAGTGGCTATATATATATGTAAAGAGCGCAACATCACCATGCCGCCTCTCTATCTCTCACAATCAGATAATGCTTTGCATTCATTAACAAAAACTTAAAGTAACGTCTGAATGGCCCACATGCTGAGCAGCCGATCTGTGTTCAGGATACATCAGGGCAGCCACTCGGCATGGGACCCAAAAGCTAATGGTGATCACTGGAGTAGTAATGTCTACTATGGTGATTTCCAGCTGTTCTTTAAAGTTTTGGAAAGGTGCTCAGTGTTGGCTTGTAGAATTTTTCCTCTTGTGATGGGTCATTCATTATTTTTTTTGTGGATGTACAATGAAACCTCGGATTGTGAGTAACTCAGTTAACGAGCATTTCACAATACGAGCACTGTATTTCTAAAAATCCTAACTCGGTTTGCGAGTGTTGTCTCACAAAACTAGCAGGATTCAGGCCAAAGCGGTGTGCAGTACTACTTTTGGCCTGAGGTGGGGGGCGCCTCTCAGTGAGCCGCTGGGAGCCTAAAACGACCGTTTCCCTTCCCTCCACAGCTCAGCGCTCCAGGGAGCATGGAGGAGCAGAGCAGGAGAGCTGCTGATTGGCAGACAGCAGCTCTCTGCTCTGGAAGCTGAGAGAACCGAACCATCAGCGATGTTTGATCGCTCGGTTCTTAGTGCAGAGGGTCGGGGGGGAAATATGCAACATCCACCTAGGTAAGTATGATGGGGGGGGAACAAACAAACCCCATATTTCTCTTTTAAGTTCTTTCCAACGACATTCGTCAAGCCATCAAATTGTCCTGAGAATTTTTGTAGGAATGACCTTTTGTTTGAAAATACTAGTGTATGGCCAGCACAACCTTTTTGGAGGAAGTTATTCTATAGACCAGGGGTCTCCAAGCTTTTCAAACAAAGGGCCAGTTTATTGTCCTTCAGACTTGGGGAGGGCCGGATTGTGGCCGGCAGGGGCAGAAAATGTCATAAACCCAGCATGAGTGAGAATAAATTTGGCCTTAGGGTTGGTGGTCAATAGATGTAGGAGTACTGTCCCTATTAGTAGGGGGAATAGCATCCCATCATTGGTATCGGTGGGGGTTGGTGGTCAATAGAAGTAGGAGTACTGTCCCTATTAGTAGGAGAAAAGCATCCCATCATTGGTATCGATGGGGGTTGGTGGTCAATAGAATAAGGAGTACTGTCCCTATTAGTAGGAGGAATAGCATCCCATCATTGGTATCGGTGGGGGTTGATGGTCAATAGAAGTAGGAGTACTGTCCCTATTAGTAGGAGAAAAGCATCCCATCATTGGTATCGGTGGGGGTTGGTGGTCAATAGAAGTAGGAGTACTGTCCCTATTAGTAGGAGGAATAGCATCCCATCATTGGTATCGGTGGGGGTTGGTGGTCAATAAAAGTAGGAGTACTATCCCTATTAGTAGGAGGAATAGCATTCCATCATTGGTATCGGTGGGGGTTGGTGGTCAATAGAAGTAGGAGTACTGTCCCTATTAGTAGGAGGAATAGCATTCCATCATTGGTATAGGTGGGGGTTGGTGGTCAATAGAAGTAGGATTACTGTCCCTATTAGTAGGAGGAATAGCATTCCATCATTGGTATCGGTGGGGGTTGGTGGTCAATAGAAGTAGGGGTACTGTGCCTATTAGTGGGAGGAATAGCATCCCATCATTGGTATCGGTGGGGGTTGGTGGTCAATAGAAGTAGGAGTACTATCCCTATTAGTAGAAGGAATAGCATCCCATAATTGGTATCGGTGGGGGTTGGTGGTCAATAGAAGTAGGATTACTATCCCTATTAGTAGGAGGAATAGCATCCCATCATTGGTATCGGTGGAAGAAATACTGTCCCATTGTTGGTGTCAGTGTGGGAATAGTGCCTCATATCAGTGGGAGGAATAGTGCCCCAAGGGCCAGATAAAGGCTAGCAAAGAGTCACAACTGACCGTCAGGCCGCAGTTTGGAGACCCCTGCTATAGACTGTAAGGTGTCAAAATTAAAAAATATAAAGCTTGAAAAATGTCTACTGAGCATTTTTACTAATATAGGGTGAGAGATTTACAATAGATAGAGATAGATAGATAGATACATACGTACATAACTTTATCACAACCTGACTTCATATTGGTCAATATTGATCTTTCTTTTGTAGCCCTCTAATAAAAAGATCTTTAAAACTGCCTTGTTGAACAGCTGGCTTCTAGGAGGACAAATGTCAGGTGCGTGACAAACGAATCTGGTGTTTTTGCTTCTTTGTGTAGGACAGAGATAATGTATACCCAACGTTATCTTGATTCCAAGATAAATACACATCTAATGCACACAATGGGGGTTATTTACGAAAGGAAAATCCACTTTGCACTACAAGTGCCCTTGAAAGTGCAATGAAAGTGCACTTGAAAGTGCAGTCGCTGTAGATCAGAGGGGGACATGCACGGAAAATAAAAAACAGCATTTTAGCTCGCACAAGATTGGATAATAAAATCAGCAGAGCTTCCCCTCATTTCAGATCTACCCCTCAGATTTACAGCCACTGCACTTCCAAGTGCACTTTATTTGTAGATTTTACATGTAGTGCAAAGTGGATTTGCCTTTCATAAATAAGCCCCATACAGTATGGAAGCTGTTTTATCTGTCCTATCAATCTTAGTTTCTGACTAGATATGTGTGGTTCATTTCGTTCAGAATTCAGATTCGGACAAGTTTTCATTATTCAGAAATTCGGATATATCTGAATTTCAAGATTAGAATAGTACCTAATTTAAACGAATCTGAAATAACTAAATTTGGATTCAGATGAAGTTCAAATTTAGAATCGTTTTCTAATAATTTTTTAATTTGAAAAGTTTTCCAATTGCTAAAGAGCATAAAATAGAATAGAAAATAAAGAAATAGAATAGGAAAAAATTCTATTCTTTTATTTCCTATACTGTTTTATTCTTTTTGGAAATTGGAAAACTATTCGAAAACTTTTTAAATGAAAAAACTTTTCAAATTTTGAAACTATTCAAAATTGATTTGAAAACTTTTCGAATTCGAATAGTTTTCCAATTTCCAAAGAGAATAAAATAGAAAATAAAGGAATTGAATAGAAAAACAATTCTATTCCATTCCTTGATTTCCTATTCTATTTGATTATTTTTTGGAAATTGGAAAACTATTCCAATTCGAAAACGTTTTAAATAAAAAAACTTTTCAAATTTCAAAACTATTCAAAATTGATTTGAAAACTTTTCGAATTCCAATAGTTTTCCAATTTCCAAAGACAATAAAATAGAAAATAAAGGAATAGAATAGAAAAAAATTCTATTCCATTCCTTGATTTACTATTCTATTTTATCTTTTTGGAAATTGGAAAAAACTATTCGAACTTGAAAACTTCTTAAATTAAAAAACGTTTCAAATTTCGAAACTATTCAAAATTGATTTGAAAACTTTTTTCGAATTCCAATAGTTTTCCAATTTCCAAAGAGCATAAAATACAATAGAAAATAAAGAAATACAATAGAAAAAACAAATTCTATTCTATTCCTTGATTTCCTATTCTATTTTATTATTTTTGGAAATTGGAAAAAGTTTAATTCGGAAACTTTTAAAATAAAAAAGCATTTCAAATTTTGAAACTATTCAAAATTGATTTGAAAACTTTTCGAATTCAAATAGACAGAATAGAAAATAAAGGAATAGAATAGAAAAAAAATCTATTCTATTCCTTGATTTACTATTCTATTTTATCTTTTTGAAAATTGGAAAAAACGATTCGAATTCGAAAACGTCTTGGATTAAAAAACTTTTCAAATTTCGAAACTATTCAAAATTGATTTGAAAACTTTTCAAATTCAAATTGTTTTCCAATTTCCAAAGAGCATAAAATACAATAGGAAATAAAGGAATACAATAGAAAAACCAATTATATTCTATTTCTTGATTTCCTATTCTATTTTATTATTTTTGAAAATTGGAAAACTTTTAATTCTGAAACTTTTAAAATAAAAAACGTTTCAAATTTAGAAACTATTCGAAATGAATTTGAAAACGTTTTGAATACGATAACTTTTCAAATTGATGCAAAAAACGTTTCAAATTTCAAAACTATTCGAAATAAAATTGAAAACTTTTTGAATTTGAAAACTTTTCGAATTGATGCAAAAAACGTTTCAAATCGAATTGAAAACGAATAAACGAAACTAATCCCAAAAACGAATAAAACTAATGAAACAAATTTAAGTAAATTAATTTATGTAAATAGCTAATTGAAACAAAACTAAGGGAAACAAATGTTTTCGTTCTGCACATGTCTATTTCCGACCTAACTTTTTTTCTGCAGTTAAAAAAAAATCCAGCTTGGTCACCTCCCCTCCCTTGGCCCATGATTGGACTGTGAACAAGCAGGAAGACACTGTGTTGGGGTCATCCTTCTGCTTACATCTTTCTCTTCTGCTGTCAGCATGTTTCCGGTCTGCACATGTGCAATGCAGGCCACCTGATTGACTGCTAGTTCTGAGTTTATAACTTTATTCTTTGTTTTTTTTTGTACATACCTAGGGCCAGATTCAGGTAGATGGGCGAATCTTTATTTAGGAGTAACTTTTCTCATTTACGTTACTCCGCCGAAACTTTAGGAGCAAGTACTGTATTCACAAAGCACTTGCTCCTAAAGTTGCGGCGGCGTAGCGAAAATGAGCCAGCGGAATTCAAATTGGGTGGGTAGGGGGAGTGTAGTATTTAAAATAGGCGCGATCCCGTGGCGAACGTACTGCGCATGCGTCGACTGTCAGTGCGCATGCTCCAAATTCTGTCAGTCAACATCAATGACGTCAATCCCCATTCACGGACGTTTTACGCAAACGACTCGAAAATGTTTAAATTCGACGCAATGACGACGGCCATACTTAACATAGGATACTCCACTAGGGGGCTGTTTTTTCTTTACGCCGCGTATCTCTTACGGAAACGTCGGAAAGTCACTGCGTCGGACCCGAATACGATCGTGAATTGCCGATTCTCGCTGATTAACATATTCTCGGCGTTAATCAGCGGGAACGCCCCGAGCGCCATTTTTAAAATTGCAGTTCCGATACGACGGCGAAATACAATTACGCCGCTTGTATAGGAACTCCAACCCGGCGTTTCTTGTTTTCTGCTTACAGAAAACAGAAACGCCGGCTCAAAGTGAGAGTTAGGCTGGCGTATCACTGATACTCCAGAGTAACTCTACCTGAATCTGGCCCTAGAGTTTAGCTATAGTAAAGGACTGACATAGATACAGTATATAGAAATTAGAAAGACAGACAGTTTCCTGTAATAGAACAATGAAGAGAATTTCTCATTTACCACTGTATGTTGTTTGTTTTGGATCGATTACCAGCACAGTGCTCTGGTTCAGCGCGTTGTTAAAATCTTGGCTAATGTTTGCCACGGTGAAGTTATCGGCAACGTTTGTGATGATGTCATAGTCCACGATGACACTACCGTTTTTCAGACCCTTCAACACAACACGCATTCTGCCTGTATTGATATACTCTCGTATCAGGTCGGTCAGAAACTTTAACAGCTGGAGAAAAGACAAAAAAGAATAGATGAGGATGTGTGTCCTAAAACAAATACTCCCCATTGGCCACTACATCAAAAAAAAAAAAAAAAACTTCCATTAATAAAATATTCAACTTGAAGGTAAAGCCCAATTAACAACTTCCATACCGGGCACTTATACACTTTCCTGCCCAGACCAATTTTGAGCTTTCAACGCTGTTGCATTTTGAATCACAATTGCGCGGTCATGCTACACTGTACCCAAACTAAATTTGTATCATTTTGTTACCACAAATAGAGCTTTCTCTTGGTGGTATTTGATCACCTCTGCGATTTTTTTAGACCGAAAATTTTGAAAAACAAATGTTTTTTTTTGTTTCTGTTACAAAACTTTGTAAATAAGAACGTTTTCTCCTTCACTGATGGGCACTGATGGGGCTGCACTGACGAGCACTGGTAAGGCGGCACTGATGGGCACCGATGAGGTGGCACTGATGAGGTGGAATTGATAGGCACTGATGGGCACTAATATGCAGGACTGATGGGGCATTGATAGGTGGCATGGATGGGCACTGATAGGCAGCATGGATGGGCACAGATAAGCGGCAGGGATGGGCACAGATAGGCACACGGATGGGCACGGATAGGTGACACAGATGGGCATGGATAGGCAGCACGGAAGCGAGTGAGGAAAAGCCGATAACCGGCTTTTCCTGTTTACACCATGATCAGCCGTGATTGGACATGGCTGATCAGGTGGTAAAGAGTCTCAGAAGGAGACTCTTTACCTAGATCGGTGCTGCAGGGTGTCAGCCTGACACCCTGCAACAACAATCGCCGCGGTGCGCAGCGGCTCAATATCCTGAGGACGTCATATAACGTCCACTCAGGATATTGTAACTACTTTGCCTCCGTCATTTTGTTATAGGGCGGGCAGCAAGTGGTTAAACTCTCACACCTTTGTATCTCTTCCTAGTCCTGTACCCCAGCAGCTTATGATTTTTTGAATAATTCTTACATGAAAATGCTGCTTTCAGCCCTCACACACATTGCAGTGCTCTGTGCTGGCAGAGCTAAGTAACAGCCACACCCCTCAACACAAGAAACAGGAAGAGGGCGTGCTGGTAAGCTCTGTTGTGCCACGCTAAGAGCACAGGGTCCAATGCCGGCGCCTATTAAACTGCACGGTCATATTCAGACATTTCACACAACTGCTGCAACATTAAAGTGGAGGTGAGACTAGGAAAATAAAGGTAGTTATAACAATGTCTATCTAAATGTATATCTATTTCTATAGTTTTAATAAAGTTATATGATATTTCTAAAAAAAAAAAAAAAAAAAAAACACTCAGACCTCAGCTGCCTTTTTCAACCTTTTTAACACTCTTGAAATAATTTTCCATTCTGAAAGAATGGGAAGAATGCTCCTTACATTGGTGATCTGATCAGTGGGAAGAATGTTCCTTACATTGGTGATCAGTGGGAAGAATGTTCCTTATATTGGTGATCAGTGGTAAGAATGTCCCTTACATTGGTGATCAGTGGGAAGAATGTCCCTTACATTGGTGATCAGTGGGAAGAATGTCCCTTACATTGGTGATCAGTGGAAAATATTGCACTGTGGCCACTAGATGGAGCTGAAGATCACAGTAATTAGGTATTTATTGTCTATGAGCCTCAGCTCCATCTAGAGGCCATGATGTGCTATTTTCCGATTCACTCTATTCTGTATGAATAACATTCAACAAGGAGAGAAAACAGCCCAATGACATTCAAGTGACGAGTAGCTTTGTGAATTTTGTTATAAATAGACCTCACGTATCAGCTATTGAGCACTAAGGAAAGGTCAGAATTCAAGCCAGAGGCCCAGAATCCCATGGGCACCAGTGGTTTTAAGGCCACAGAAAAGCGGTAGGTTAATGGTGGTTTGTTGATTTATCAGAAGGGTAAAATAATCAATACATTGGCACTAATGTTTCACATGAACATCCCCTCCCCCCCCCAAAAAAAAAGTAGCAACAGACTCGTCTCACCTCATTGATAAAGTTCTTCTCAAAGCTTTTGAATGCTTCACTGCTTGAATCTTTGTAATCAGGCTTGTATATCTGATTAGTCACTTTTATTTGTGAAGCATAAACTCTTGCAGCTGTGGGAGAGATTTGAAAACAGATCAAATTAGAATGAAGCTTAATGTTGGCAATTGCAGCAAATTAAAACCAAACCATGAAGTATATGTGAACCCAATCACTATAAATCTGCCGATCCTGCTATAAAGATCCTTGTTCAGGCACTTCCTGTTCTAGGGTGGCACTTCCTGTTCTAGGGTGCCAATGCCCTTGTGTCAATTTTATCCTGTGTTGTCACCCTGTCACCCCGTACAATCAGCCGTGGTGACCCATATTGCACAGGCATGGTCCACTATTCTCACCATCATAAAAATGACAAGCAGTCATCACTGAAGTGCATGTAGACAGACATTAGCTGCAAAGAGGCTGCAGGAGATCTGCAGCACTCACATGCAACAAAGGATAAAAAAAGCTAAAAACTGTATTTTATAGAAAATGCAAAAATGGCAGTTGTTTATGGTTTATGGGTTTTTAAACTTATGAACATTACCTTACTTGGGTTTAATTCTTAACTAAATACAGTATGTTGAGGCTTTTCAAAAACTCCTTTTTTTCATATAAGCTTTAACATGTTAATGTATGTCAAATCTTCAGCCTTCGATAAAAGAATACCTGGTGATCCTTCTATGAAGATCCTTGTTCGGCATTTCTTATCATAGGGTGGGATCTGACTCTCTTGCCTTGTCACCCTGTCACATGTTTCCCTTATGGAAGATGACACACATTGTGCCTGCATAGTCATTGACCATCAATGGTCACTATCATTGACCACCAATAGCCACTATCATTGACTATCAATGGCCACTGTGACCATCAATGGTCACCAACATTGACCATCAATGGCCTCAATTACCATCAATGGCACCATCATTAACCATAAATGCACATCATCATTGACCACCAGTGGTCACCATCATTGACCATCAATAGCACTATCATTTTCCCCAATGGCCACCATCATTGATCATCAATGGTCACCATCTTTAACCATTGTCGCTGCCTGCATACTCATTGAGCATCAATAGCCACCAGCATTGACTATCAATGGTCATCATCCTTAACCACCAATGGCATCTTCATTGACAATCAATAGCACCATAATTTTCCCCCAATGGCCACCATAATTGATCATCAATGGTCACCATTGTTGACCATTGTCACTGCCTGCATAGTCATTGACCACCAATGGCCACCATCATTGACCATCAATGGTCACCAACATTGGCTATCAATGGCCTCAATTACCATCAAGGGCACCATCATTCACTACCAATGGCACCATCATTGACCATAAATGAACACCATACTTGCCCATGAATGGTCACCATCATTGACCACCAGTTGTCACCATCATTGTCCACCAGTGGTCACCATTATTGATCATCAATAGCACCATCATTTTCCCCCAATGGCCACCATCATTGATCATCAATGGTCACCATTGTTAACCCCTGTCACGGCCTGCATAGTCATTGACCATCAATTGCCACCAGCATTGACTATCAATGGTCACCATCCTTGACCACCAATGGCACCATCATTGACCATCAATGGTCACCATCATTACCCACCAATGGCCACCATAATTGACCATCAATGGCTTCAATTACCATCAATGGCACCTTAATTGACTATCAATGGCACCATCATTGACTATAAATGTACACCAATGGTCACCATTGTTGACCATTGTCACTATCAAGCAGAGGTCCAGAGAACAGATGTGCAGTAGATTCTGGAGCAAACTCATGTAGACAGGAAGTAGCTGAATGAGGCTAGAGTGGATCAGCATCATTGAGAAAAGGATAAAGAAAAAAAAGATGGGCAAATGTTAAACAATTTTATCGAGAAAAAATCATGAAAATAGTTTTATGATACACAGTGCTTTAGCAAACTAGATGTCACCCAGAGAGGATTTAGCTCTACATTTAATTTGGGCTTTTTCAGATGCTAATCCAGTTCCCCGGACACTCTTCTCCCATTCATACATCAATAATAACATTTTATTTTCAAACATTATAGCAAACATTGACACTGTGTCTCACACCCAGCCGAAGTTTCCGTCCCGAGGTTGCAGGCGTGGGAACGTTAGAAGTGAGTGAGGTCATGAATTGTCAGTGGGAAATGTAAATAGAGTGTGTGAGGAGGGCCAGGGGAGCTACCGCAGGTACAAGCGGAAAAGTGAGTGATTGTCATCAATCAGAATGAGTGGCATATCATGAAAGATCAACTACTGTGACATGACCACGGGCTGACTGCGACTCCGAGATGTAGGCGTCATCATTTGGCATTGTCATCACTGATATGACTCAATATGTATTGAGGAAACAAAGCACCTCCATTCTTAAGTGCTTATGGCACCGTCTGCAGATTAGATCTATGTAAACTGTCAGGAAGCTGTACTTTAGTTAAACAAGTAGCATTACTAAATTGTTTTTAAAAAGTTGTATTCTAAAGCCCACAATCAAATGAAAGATTTTTATTAAATGTTGGACTGATTTTTTTTAACAGATTTTGATTGCTGTCCCTGTTCCTGTTGGAGAGATTTATCCTAATTTCCCATCAGGACAGGAAATAATTTCAAATCTTTTATTATTTTGAGTCTGTCTTTTAGACAATTTCTGTCCCTGTTCCTAAAAAAAAGGGCACCATTTCTTAGATGGATATAACAAAGTTGGCCTTATAAAAATACAGTATATAAATACAAAATTTAAATAATAATAATAATATTTATACATGCAAAAAACTAAATTGTATATGTTTTTGCATATATTATTATATTACTGTTATTATTATGATTTTTATTATTCATTCATATGTTTATGATTTTTTTTACCTTGGTGGGTAGTTAAGTTATACAGCAGCTAGGGATTAAGTGAAGGGTCAGGAGTGTAGATTTTTTTTTTTTACATATACTATTATTAACTTTCTGTATATTCAATTTAGTTATTTATTGAGTGATTTAATAGAAGCACAGACTATATTTCATCTGTTATCACTGACACTACATAAGTAGTGCAGAACGAAAAACTTTAGATTAGTTTCATTTCAATTTGTTAATTACATAAATTTGTTTAGTTACAATTTTTTTCATTTATTTTAATTAGTTTTTTAGGATTTATTTCATTTATTTGCTTTTGGAATCAGTTTAAAAAGTTTTTACAATGTTTCGAAAAGTTTTCGAATCAATTTTTAATAGTTTTCGAATTCGAAAAGTTTTCGAATTCGAAAAGTTTTCGAATCAATTTTGAACAGTTTTCGAATTTGAAAAGTTTTCAAATTCAAATAGTTTTCCAATTTCCAAATATAATAAAATAGAATAGGAAATAAAGGAATAGAAAATAATATTTTTTTTTCTATTCCAATCCTTTAATTTCTAATCAATTTTATTCTCTTTGGAAATTGGAAAACTATTTGAATTTGAAAAGTTTTTTCAAATTTGAAAACTATTTGAATTCGAAAACTATTAAAAAACTATTATGCCGCGTACACACGATTGGAAATTCTGACAAGAAGAGTCAGATGTGAGCTTTTACTTTGGAAATTCCGACCGTGTGTATGCTCCATCGGGCTTTTGCTGTCTGAACTCCTGCCAACAAAAAATTAAGAGCAGGTTCTCTATTTTTCCGACTGAAAAAGTTCCTATAGCAAAATCCACTCGTTTGTATGCAATTAAAAAAAAAGCAAAAAAACATGCATGCTCAGAATCAAGCAGAAGAGCCAAACTGCCTATTGAACTTCATTGATCTCCGCTTTTCATACGACTTGTATGTCACCGCGTTCTCGACAGTCGGAATTTCCGACAAGATTTGTGTGACCGTGTGTATGCAACACAAGTTTGAGCCAACATTCCGTCAGAAAAAACACGCGGTTTTCTTGTCGGAATTTGCGATCGCGTGTACGTGGCATTAGAAAACTATTTGAATTTCGTCCGAATTCATGTTTCGTTATTTCGGATTCATTTAAATTCGGTACTATTCTAATTTGGAAATTTGGATACATCTGAATTTCAGAATAATGAAAATTTGTCCGAATTTTAATTCGGAACCAAACGAACTGCACATGTCTATACATAAGGTTGGTCTTGTGACTGCCATTCAGCAATGAGTTCTACACAGTTACTAAAGAAATGTATTGTAGGGCTTAGGGTAGGAGGCGTTGGGTGGCAAGAGACTGCCTGAGTTCCAGCTGCCCCAAAAGCATTGGATCCTTTGCTCTTGGGGCTCCTTGAATTCTATGATTGGAACTGCATACTTGTGCTTACTTTGCTGATAATTTTCGTGATTGCAATAGAAAGCATCATCTGCACAGTTCATGAAAATAATATTCAGTTACAAGGTTGCAACGGGGCATTGAAAGAGGATCTACGTGCCTCTTTAATTTGTGCCGTGCTTTTTAAAAGAGATTTTGAAAGATAGTTTAAAAGTGGCCAAAAGGGACAAGACACCTTAAATGCCCTTAATACAGTAAAACATCATTAATATGCTCTTAGAACATGGCCCCTTTGTTGTGACCGAAGCTCTTTGTGCTCCTCCTAGCAAGAGGATTAAACTTCATAAAATGAAGGAAGTGCACACGCGTAGCCTGTACAGTAGCTTTGCAAATTTGATTAATGATATTTCCGTACGTACTTTCTAAACAAAACAGCGAATATATTGAGCCCTGTTCAAGCGGATTACGTGCACAACAAATACTGAGTCACGAAAGTGTTGAAAGGGAATTAAAGTAGGATTCTGAGCAAAGTACACAACCCAGAACTACCCATCACATTTCCCTTTCCAGTAGCAGCCCAACTTTCTTAAAACTTGTTTAGTCTGAATTGTCCAATAATAAATGACCAGTGACTCCCCCCAGCTCCTCCCTAATCAATTTTTTCCTTCTCTTTTTCTTCCTTTCCTTCCTTTTCTTCTTTCCTCTTCTTTTTCTCTCATCTCTCGGAGGGTGGCGGACTTAGGCCCACACCTTCGCGAACCCAATCATTGTGATGGAGTGAAATAACATGTCTATGTTATCTTTCTCCTAACCACTCAAATATTGCTTTCCTTACTTTTATTATTTTATTTCCTGTTGCGATGTGTGTATGTATATATATGTATACAGGTATGTGTGTGTGTGTATATATATATATATATATATATATATATATATATATATATATATATATATATATATGTGTGTATTTCAGTATTACATTAGTATTATTATTTTAGTCATGACAGAGTTAATCTCAGCCTGGAGTGAAGATAGAAAACATATGTTCTTTCCAACCCCCTCCTTTTTTTCTCCCTACTCTTTTACTCCCTCTTTTCTGCCCCTTCCACCGTGCAAAGGGAAAATGGCCCCCATGAGCTGAGCTGTGTGAAGCCCCGTGGTCAAGAACAGATAAGAGAAGACCATATGAATGAGCCAATCAGATGCACCCATATGTGATGATGTTTTCTATTGTCACTTTGGCTATAAAAGCTGTGATTTAAATAAAGTTCTTCTCTTTCTGTTGGAGATGACGATGGAGACTGAAGCAGCTTGAATTATTTTCTCTTGCATGCATGTGCTTACATCATCATGAATTTGGCTCAGCGGCAGAATAGAACATGTATCCTGGAATTGAGCCAGGGAAAATCTATTACACCATCTCTGAGGTTGTGTCACTTAACAATAATCGCCATGTCCTGTCCACACAGGCGGGATCGTTGTTAACACCTATTCATCTACTGTGTGATATATGCCTTAACATAACCTATGAGAGTATTTACAGGTTTAATTAAACTGAATGAGACCAAGTTTTACCTATGAGCCTAGAGCTAGGGGGGTAGGAGCTCCAGCCTTCTTTTCCTACAACTGTTAGATTAATTATTTTTGGCCATGTTGGCCTTAGCAGGACGAATGGTATTATGCTTGTTTCTGTAATGTGTATTCTCTTTCTGAACTAATAAAATGTATTGAAAGAAAAAAAAATACCAGTGAAAAAACAGCTACACAGATGTCTAGATGTGTTACCTGGTTCCTGCCTACATCTCCAGTACAGGGTTGAGTGGTTTGTAGTAACTAAGGTATCTCCTATGTGGATGATAGTTGCTCAAGTACAGTTAGTGCAAAGTTAGCCAAAGGGACTACATAACGAAGGATGGATGAGGGTAACAAGGCGAACAAAGACTGGGAATGAAGATACCTATTGTCTGGTTAAATTATTAAGTAGGAGAATCTGTGAGGCGGTCTCCAGAGCTGGATGGAGCAGCTTTTCTCATCCATTTGTCCATTATCTTGTATGACAGGGTGGATTAAACCGATAGGGTAAATGGGACTTGAAAGAAAAGCGACTAATTATTACATCTGAAGTTGGGGGTTCCCATCTGATGTTACTGAGATTCTCCATGGTGTGGTTGACACCATTTGGGCTAAATCTCATGGGTCAATTTTGTGCTATTTCCAAAAAGTGCCCATGTAGTAGTGTGGTCTGGATAGATAGGTAAAGTTGTGGTTTATGTAGATTTTCTGTCAATGATCCCCTCCTCTTTTAATCGCAGCAACAATTAGGAATTATGCCATGGTTGTTTTCTGTGCTGGTTGTTCAGAATGGGTGTTTTGGCATATATGATGGTAAAATGTATGTTAATAAAAAAAGCTCCTGATGCTGGTTTAAATCCATGTCACACAATACATGTGTCTTTTGGTGGGAAATGGGGTCAGGAGGTATGAGTGTACATAATGAATTTTTAAGTCATGACGGAAATTGATAAAACCACTTGGACCCATGTATGTATCCTACACTTACAGTAGACCCAAGAAATTGTTTTTATGCTGTAAATGCATGCAATAGATTCATTCTCAGATTCTAAAAATGTGTCTTGGTCTTGTCTTAGTTCATCCATACACACAATTTACTTACTTGTCCAGATAGTGGTGTTGAATTTTGCTTTCTGTGGACAGGAATTTTGTTGGGTATAGATGGCATACTGTTTTGATGGAAGAAGGTCTGAGAAGGTGATACTGGATGCATTTGTAATATTTACTTTCTTAGTGATGCCCTCAGTGGACAAGGTTATAGTGTACAGAGCGTCTGCCGAGGCCCCTTCTTTAATTAGTTTGATTACAATCGTATCACTGGTGATGCTCGTGAATTGTACAGAAACCGATGCTTTTGCTGCAAAAAGAAACACACAAAATTCACCAATCTGCCATTAAGTTACCAGTCTCCTCTTGAGCAAAATAATCTTACCCCGATCTCTTTTTGTGCCCTCTGGAAACATATAAACTGATGTTTCAGTATAGTACATATCTAATCTCTATCAGAATCTAAACTGATTACAAATGTAGCTTCAAAAGCTTCTGACACCATGGGGTTAATTTACTAAAGGAAAACAGGCTGTTCACTTTGCAAGGGAAGTTTCACTGTGCACGGGAATATTCTCCAGCACTTAGTAAATGCAGCGAAAATTTCACAAGGAAAATTAAAAAAAAATTTTTTTGGACATGAGTGGATGATGTCAGTAGAACTTCACCTCATTCATTAAGCTCTGGTGAAAAACCCCTTGCAAAGTGCAGAGTGAACAGCCTATTTGCAATTAAAAAATTGACCCCTATATGTATCACAAATACATTTAATTGAACCTAGCTTATATCAAGGTGGGACTATCTTCATGATCACTTGGATGCTCACCAAGTAAGCATGGTTCTCACATGTGTGTTTTTTTTTTTTTTTTTTTAGTTTTGGATAAAAGGGAGACGGACACCTGCAAAGGTTTTTATTGCTGATTGTATTCTCATTTGGGAGATTTTCCCTCTGTTTTTGTCCCGGTAAACATTGTCATTAAGAGTAAAAGTGGAAGGAAATCACAAATTTGTAGTTATCCTCAGAACAAGAATAAGGGGGAAATCTTCCAAAGAGGGTACTGGTTTCGGTGTACTAGTTCTCCGGTTGGAGAGATTTGTCTTACTTCCTGTTGTAATAATGGAACAAGAAGAGAAGGTGAATCTCCGCAATGGTGCACAGATAGCAAAACAAACACTGTTAGGGGCCATAACCTTCCCCTAATCTATCTAAAATGAGGGTCCTTCTCTGTAAGGTGTAAAACAAACTGTAACACTTTGCACCTAGAAGGTATTTGGATGATTAAGTCTGAAAGTACAGATCAGCATATACCTAAAATTTGTAGCCAACCAACAATCTTAAATAATACAAAATAAAGCACTTGCCTCTTTCTATTACTATAATATCCCAACTATCTATAATACCTTGATAACTTACCGCAAGCTGAAGATGTTGTAGTAGTGGTGGTGGTTGTAGTAGAAGTAGTAGTCGTTGGTGTTGTAGTGGTGGTGGTTGTAGTAGAAGTAGCAGTAGTTGGTGTTGTAGTTTTGATGATGGTTGTAGTAGAAGTAGCAGTAGTTGGTGTTGTAGTAGTAGTGATAGTTGCAGTAGAGGTATTAGTAGTTACAGGGCTAGTATTTATTGTGGTAGCACGCGTTGAGCTTGTTGTTAAAGACCCTCCAGAAGTGGATGTTGTACTGGCTGAGGTTGACACTGATTGCTCAGAAGGGGTAGTTGAACTGGTTGTGCTAGAGCCTGTTTGTGTGGATGCTGTTGTTGTGGTTGATATTGATTGATTGGCAGTGGTTGGGGTACTGGTTGCAGTAGACCCTGTATGTGTAGATGCTGTTGTTGTGGTCAATGTTGACGGTTCAGAAAGGTTTGCTGTACTGGTTGCTGTAGACCCTGTTGGTGTGGATGTGGTTGCTGTGGACAAGCTTGATTGTTTGGCAGTGGTTGCTGCACTGTTAGTGTTAGACCCAGTTTGTGTAGATGCTGTTGTTGTGGTCAAAGTTGATTGACCGGGGGTGGTCGTGGTAGACCCTGCATTCGTGGATTTTGCTGTTGTAGTTAACGTTGACTGCTCAGAAGGGTTTGCTGGACTGGTTGCTATAGACCCTATTGGTGTGGATGCTGCTGTTGTGGTCAAGGTTGATTGTGTGGAAGTGGTTGTTGCACTGTTAGTGGCAAACCCAGTTTGTGTGGATGTTGCTGTTGTTACGGTTGATGTTAATTGATTGGTAGTGGTTGGTGTACTGGTTGCAGTAAACCCTGTATGTGTGAATGCTGCTGTTGTGGTCAACGTTAACTGCTCAGATGTGTTTGCTGTACTAGTTGCCATGGACCCTGCTGGTGTGGATGCTGTTGTTGTGGTCAAGGTTGATTGTTTGGAAGTGGTTGTTTCACTGTTAGTGGCAGGCCCAGTTTGTGAGGATGCTGTTGTCATCGATGTTAACTGATTGGTAGTGGTTGGTGTACTGGTTGCATTAGACCCTGTATCTGTGGATGCGGTTATTGTGGTGAACGTTAACTGCTCAGAAGGGTTTGCTTTGCTGGTTGCTGTTGTGGTCAGTGTTGATTGTTTGGAAGTGGTTATTGTACTGTTGGTTGTAGAACCAGTTTGTGGGGATGCTGTTGTGGTCACCGTTGACTGTTCAAAAGGGTTTGCTGTACTGGTTGCTGTGGACCCTGTTGGTGTGGTGGATGAGGTTGATTGTTTTGAAGTGGTTTTTGCACTGTTAGTGGTAGACTCAGTTTGTGTGGATGCTGTTGTTGTGGTCAAAGTTGATTGACTGGAAGTGGCAGTTGTACTGGTTGTGGTAGACCCTGTATGTGCGGATGTTGCTGTTGTAGTCAATGTTGACTGCTCAGAAGGGTTTGTTGTACTGGTTGCCATAGACCCTGTTGCTGTGGATGCTGTTGCTGTGTTCAAGGTTGATTGTTTGGAAGTGAGCATTGCACTGTTGGTGGTAGACCCAGTTTGTGTGAATATTGTTGTTGTGGTTGAGATTGGTTGATTGATAGTGGTTGGTGTACTTGTTGAGGTAGTCCCTGTATGTGTGGATGCTGCTGTAGTGGTCCCTGTTAACTGCTCAGAGAGGTTTGCTGTACTAGTTGCCATGGACCCTGCTGGTGTGGATGCTGTTGTTGTTAAGGTTGATTTCTCAGAACCATTTGTTGTACTAGTTGCAGTAGATCCTGTTTCTGCAAATGTTGTTATTGTATTTGCAGTTGTTTCAACAGCAGGTCTTATTGTACTGCTACTTGCAGTAGACCCTGTTTCTGTGGACTCTGTGGTAGCTGTGCTTGAAGACGATTGGTCAGCAGAGTTTGAGCTAGCTGTACTAGGATTTACTGATGATAATAATGATGTAGATTCAGCTTTAGTTGAAGAGCTTACAAGAACACTTGTGAAGGTTGTACCTGTAGAGAGAGTATCTGACCGGGTTGACAGTGGTGTTGACGAAATCTCTGCAGGTATTGAAGTCCCAGCAAGTGACAATGTTGTAGATGCACTTGTGGTCAATGATTCTGGGGAAGATTTAGTAGAAGATGATGTTGTTATCAGTGGTGTGGTACTTTCTACTATTACAGATGATGAGGTTACTGAAGAGCTTTGAGTTTGAGATGTGGAGATAACCTCTGTTGATAAAGGTAATGTAGATGACTGTGTAGAGAAGGCTGTTGATAAACTACTAGTGATAGCTGATGAATTAGCATTCGAAGATGTAAAAGTATTAGCACTTGTTGTTAGGGATTCTGGAACTGTTGGCAACAATGATGTAGATTCAGCTACAGTTGAGGTCATTGAAGAGCTTAGGAAAGCACTTGTGTCTGTTGTTCCTGTAGATAGAGTTTCTAAAATGGTTGACCGTGATGTTGACAAACTGCTTGTTGTTATTGAAGTCTCAGCAATTGACAATGTTGTAGCAGTGTTTGTAGTCAATGATTCTGGAACAGATCCTGTAGAAACAGCAGATGATGTCATCAGTGGAGTGGTACTTTCTGCTGTTGTGATGGATGTATCAGTAAGGCTGACAGATGATGAAAATGATGTGGATTCTACTGCAGCTGAGGTTCCTGAAAAACTTTGAGGTTGAGAAGTGGAGATAGCCTCTGTTGATGAAGATACAGTAGATGACTGACTACCAGTGGTAGCTGAAGTATCAGCATTTGAAGATGTTACAGTATCAGCACTTGTTGTTAGGGTTACTTGAACTGTTCCAGTAGAAACTGAAGACAATGCTGTCGCACCTGGAGTCGAGCTTTCAACTGGTACAGTGGATGTTTCTGTAGGATTTGCAGATGACAACAATGATGTAGATTCAGCTATAGATGAGGTCATTGAAGAGCTTAGGAAAGCACTTGTGGTTGTGTCTGTTGTTCCTGTAGATAGAGTTTCTGAAAAGGTTGACTGTGATGTTGACAAACTACCTGTTGTTATTGAAGTATCGGCAAGTGAGAATGTTGTAGCCGCACTTGTGGTAAATGATTCTGAGACAGATCCCAAAGAAACGACAGATGATGTCACCAGTGGAGTGGTACTTTTTGCTGTTGTGATGGATGTATCAGTAAGGCTGACAGATGATGAAAATGAGGTTAATTCTACAGAAGCTGAGGTTCCTGAAGGACTTTGAGGTTCAGAACTGGAGATAGCCTCTGTTGATGAAGATACAGTAGATGACTGACTACCAGTGGTAGCTGAAGTATCTGCATTTGAAGATTTTAAAGTATCAGCACTTGTTGTTAGGGATTCTGGAACTGTTGGAAACCAGTGGAAACGCACCTGACTTGTGGTTGTGTCTGTTGTTCTTGTAGAGTTTCTGAAAAGGTTGACAGTAATGTTGACAATGTTGTCGCACCTGGAGTCAAAGCACTTGTGGTTGTGTCTGTTGTTCTTGTAGATAGAGTTTCTGAAAAGGTTGACAGTAATGTTGACAAACTACCTGTTGTTATTGAAGTATCGTCAAGTGAGAATGTTGTAGCCGCACTTGTGGTCAGTGATTCTGAGACAGATCCTGAAGAAACAACAGCTGATGTTGTAACCAGTGGAGTGGTACTTTCTGCTATTGTGATGGATGTATCAGTAAGGCTGACAGATGATAAAAATGAGGTGGATTCTACAGAAGCTGAGGTTCCTGAAGAACTTTGAGGTTGAGAAGTGGAAATAGCCTCTGTTGATGAAGATACAGTAGGTGACTCTGTAGAAAAGGCTGTTGACAAACTACCAGTGGTAGCTGAAGTATCTGCATTTGAAGATGTTAAAGTATCAGCACTTGTTGTTAGGGATTCTGGAACTGTTCCAGTGGAAACTGAAGACAATGTTGTCGCACCTGGAGTCGAGCTCTCAACTGATGCAGTGGATGTGTCTGTGGGATTTACAGATGACAACAGAGATGCAGATTCGGCTATAGTTGAGGTAATTAAAGAGCTTAGGAAAGCACTTGTGGTTGTGTCTGTTGTTCTTGTAGATAGAGTTTCTGAAAAGGTTGACCGTGATGTTGACAAACTACCTGTTGTTATTGAAGTATCGGCAGGTGAGAATGTTGTAGCCGCACTTGTGGTAAATGATTCTGAGACAGATCCCAAAGAAACAACAGATGATGTCACCAGTGGCGTGGTACTTTCTGCTGTTGTGATGGATGTATCAGTAAGGCTGACAGATGATGAAAATGAGGTGGATTCTACAGAAGCTGAGGTTCCTGAAGAACTTTGAGGTTGAGAACTGGAGATAGCCTCTGTTGATGAAGATACAGTAGATGACTCTGTAGAAAAGGCTGTTGACAAACTATTAGTGGTAGCTGAAGAATCTGCATTTGAAGATGTTAAAGTATCAGCACTTGTTGTTAGGGATTCTGGAACTGTTCCAGTGGAAACTGAAGACAATATTGTCCCACCTGGAGTCAAGCTCTCAACTGATAGAGTGGATGTGTCTGTAGGATTTACAGATGATAACAGAGATGTAGATTCAGCTATAGTTGAGGTAATTGAAGAGCTTAGGAAAGCACTTGTGGTTGTGTCTGCTGTTGCTGTAGATTGGTTTTCTGAAAAGGTTAACTGTGATGTTGACAAACTAACTGTTGTTATTGAAGTATCGGCAAGTGAAAGGGTTGAAGCTGCATTTGTGGTCAATGATTCTGAGACAAATGCTGAAGAAACAACAGATGATGTCACCAGTGGAGTGGTAATTTCTGCTGTTGTGATGGATGTATCAGTAAGACTTACAGATGATGAAAATGATGTAGATTCTACAGCAGCTGAGGTTTCTGAAGAACTTTGAGGTTGTGAAGTGGAGATAGCCTCTGTTGATGAAGACACAGTAGGTGACTCTGTAGAGAAGGCTGTTGACAAACTACCAGTGGTAGCTGAAGTATCTGCATTTGAAGATGTTACAGTATCAGCACTTGTTGTTAGGGATTCTGGAACTATTCCAGTGGAAACTGAAGACAATGGTGTCACACCTGGGGTCAAGCTCTCCACTGGAAAAGTAGATGTGTCTGTAGGATTTACAGATGACAACAATGATGTAGATTCGGCTATAGTTGAGGTCATTGAAGAGCTTAGGAAAGCACTTGTGGTTGTGTCTGTAGATAGAGTTTCTGAAAAGGCTGACTGTGATGTTGACAAACTTCCCGTTGTTATTGAGGTATCCGCAAGTGAAAGGGTTGTAGCTGCATTTGTGGTCAATGATTCTGAGACAAATCCTGTAGAAACAATAGATGATGATGTCATCAGTGGCGTGGTACTTTCTGCTGTTGTGATGGCTGTATCAGTGAGGCTGACAGATGATGAAAATGATGTGGATTCTACAGAAGCTGAGGTTCCTAAAGAAGTTTGAGATATAGATGAGGAAATAGCCTCTGTTGATAAAGATACAGTAGATGACTCTATAGAAAAGGCTGTTGACAAACTACCAGTGGTAGCTGAAGTATCTGCATTTGAAGATGTTAAAGTATCAGCACTTGTTGTTAGGGATTCTGGATCTGTTCCAGTGGAAACTGAAGACAATGTCGTCACACCTGGGGTCGAGCTCTCCACTGGTACAGTGGATGTGTCTGTAGGATTTACAGATGACAACAGAGATGCAGATTCGGCTATAGTTGAGGTCATTGAGGAGCTTAGGAAAGCACTTGTGGTTGTGTCTGTAGATAGAGTTTCTGAAACGGTTGACTGTGATGTTGACAAACTTCCCGTTGTTATTGAAGTATCTGCAAATGAAAGGGTTGTAGCTGCATTTGTGGTCAATGATTCTGGGACAAATCCTGTAGAAACAACAGATGATGTTGACACCAGTGGAGTGGTACTTTCTGCTGTTGTGATGGATGTATCAGTAAGGCTGATAGATGATAAAAATGATGTGGATTCTACAGAAGCTGAGGTTCCCGAAGAACTTTGAGGTTGAGAAGTGGAAATAGCCTCTGTTGATAAAGATACAGTAGATAACTCAATAGAGAAGGCTGTTGACAAACTACCAGTGGTAGCTGAAGTGTCTGCATTTGAAGATGTTACAGTATCAGCACTTGTTGTTTGGGATTCTGGAACTGTTCCAGTGGAAACTGAAGACAATGTCGTCATACCTGGGGTCGAGCTCTCCACTGGTACAGTGGATGTGTCTGTAGGATTTACAGATGACAACAGAGATGTAGATTCAGCTATAGTTGAGGTCATTGAAGAGCTTAGGAAAGCACTTGTGGTTGTGTCTGTGGATAGAGTTTCTGAAAAGGTTGACTGTGATGTTGACAAACTATCTGTTGTTATTGAAGTATCGGCAAGTGAAAGGGTTGTAGCTGCATTTGTTGTCAATGATTCTGATACAAATCCTGTAGAAACAACAGATGATGTTGTCACCAGTGGAGTGGTACTTTCTGCTGTTGTGATGGATGTATCAGTAAGGCTGACAGATGATGAAAATGATGTGGATTCTACAGAAGCTGAGGTTCCTGAAGAACTTTGAGGTTGAGAAGTGGAGATAGCCTCTGTTGATGAAGATACAGTAGACGACTCTATAGAGAAGGCTGTTGACAAACTACCAGTAGTAGCTGAAGTGTCTGCATTTGAAGATGTTACAGTATCAGCACTTGTTGTTTGGGATTCTGGAACTGTTCCAGTGGAAACTGAAGACATTGTCGTCACACCTGGGGTCGAGCTCTCAACTGGTACAGTGGATGTGTCTGCAGGATTTACAGATGACAACAGGGATGTAGATTCGGGTATAGTTGAGGTCATTGAAGAGCTTAGGAAAGCACTTGTGGTTGTGTCTGTGGATAGAGTTTCTGAAAAGGTTGACTGTGATGTTGACAAACTATCTGTTGTTATTGAAGTATCGGCAAATGAAAGGGTTGTAGCTGCATTTGTGGTCAATGATTCTGTGACAAATCCTGTAGAAACAACATCTGATGTTGACACCAGTGGAGTGGTACTTTCTGCTGTTGTGATGGATGTATCAGTAAGGCTGACAGATGATGAAAATGATGTGGATTCTACAGAAGCTGAGGTTCCTGAAGAACTTTGAGGTTGAGAAGTGGAGATAGCCTCTGTTGGTGAAGATACAGAAGACGACTCTATAGAGAAGGCTGTTGACAAACTACCAGTGGTAGCTGAAGTGTCTGCATTTGAAGATGTTACAGTATCAGCACTTGTTGTTTGAGATTCTGGAACTGTTCCAGTGGAAGCTGAAGACAATATCGTCACACCTGGGGTCGAGCTCTCAACTGGTACAGTGGATGTGTCTGCAGGATTTACAGATGACAACAGGGATGTAGATTCGGCTATAGTTGAGGTCATTGAAGAGCTCAGGAAAGCACTTGTGGTTGTGTCTGTGGATAGAGTTTCTGAAAAGGTTGACTGTGATGTTGACAAACTATCTCTTGTTATTGAAGTATCGGCAAATGAAAGGGTTGTAGCTGCATTTGTGGTCAATGATTCTGTGACAAATCCTGTAGAAACAACATCTGATGTTGACACCAGTGGCGTGGTACTTTCTGCTGTTGTGATGGATGTATCAGTAAGGCTGACAGATGATGAAAATGATGTGGATTCTACAGAAGCTGAGGTTCCTGAAGAACTTTGAGGTTGAGAAGTGGAGATAGCCTCTGTTGGTGAAGATACAGAAGACGACTCTATAGAGAAGGCTGTTGACAAACTACCAGTGGTAGCTGAAGTGTCTGCATTTGAAGATGTTACAGTATCAGCACTTGTTGTTTGGGATTCTGGAACTGTTCCAGTGGAAGCTGAAGACAATATCGTCACACCTGGGGTCGAGCTCTCAACTGGTACAGTGGATGTGTCTGCAGGATTTACAGATGACAACAGGGATGTAGATTCGGCTATAGTTGAGGTCATTGAAGAGCTCAGGAAAGCACTTGTGGTTGTGTCTGTGGATAGAGTTTCTGAAAAGGTTGACTGTGATGTTGACAAACTATCTGTTGTTATTGAAGTATCGGCAAATGAAAGGGTTGTAGCTGCATTTGTGGTCAATGATTCTGAGACAAATCCTGTAGAAACAACATCTGATGTTGACACCAGTGGAGTGGTACTTTCTGCTGTTGTGATGTATGTATCAGTAAGGCTGACAGATGATGAAAATGATGTGGATTCTACAGAAGCTGAGGTTCCCGAAGAACTTTGAGGTTGAGAAGTGGAAATAGCCTCTGTTGATAAGGATACAGTAGATGACTCTATAGAGAAGGCTGTTGACAAACTACCAGTGGTAGCTGAAGTGTCTGCATATGAAGATGTTACAGTATCAGCACTTGTTGTTTGGGATTCTGGAACTGTTCCAGTGGAAGCTGAAGACAATATCGTCACACCTGGGGTCGAGCTCTCAACTGGTACAGTGGATGTGTCTGCAGGATTTACAGATGACAACAGAGATGTAGATTCAGCTATAGTTGAGGTCATTGAAGAGCTCAGGAAAGCACTTGTGGTTGTGTCTGTGGATAGAGTTTCTGAAAAGGTTGACTGTGATGTTGACAAACTATCTGTTGTTATTGAAGTATCGGCAAATAAAAGGGTTGTAGCCGCATTTGTGGTCAATGATTCTGAGACAAATCCTGAAGAAACAACAGATGATGATGTCATCAGTGGAGTGGTATTTTCTGCTGTTGTGATGGATGTATCAGTAAGGCTGACAGATGATGAAAATGATGTGGATTCTACAGAAGCTGAGGTTACTGAAGAACTTTGAGGTTGAGAAGTGGAGATAGCCTCTGTTGATGAAGACACGGTAGGTGACTCTGTAGAGAAGGCTGTTGACAAACTACCAGTGGTAGCTGAAGTATCTGCATTTGAAGATGTTAAAGTATCAGCACTTGTTGTTAGGGACTCTGAAAATGTTCCAGTGGAAACTGGAGAAAATGTTGTCACACCTGGGGTCAAGCTCTCCACTGGTAAAGTAGATGTGTCTGTAGGATTTACAGAGGGCAAAAATGTTGTAGAGTCAGCTATAGTTGAGGTCATTGAATAGCTTAGGAAAGCACTTGTGGTTGTGTCTGTTATTCCTGTAGATAGAGTTTCTGAAATAGTTGACTGTGATGTTAACAAACTGCCTGTTGTTTTTGAAGTATCAGCAAGTGAGAATGTCGTAGCCGCACTTGTGGTGAATGATTCTGGCACAGATCCTGTAGAAACAGCAGTTGATGTCTCCAGTAGAGTGGTACTTTCTGCTGTTGTGATGGATGCGTCAGTAAGGCTTACAGATGATGAGATCAATGTGGATTCTGCAGAAGCTGGGGTTACCGAAGAGCTTTGAGTCGGAAAAGTAGAGATACTCTCTGTTGATGAAGATACAGTAGATGACTCTGTAGAGAAGGCTGTTGATAAACTACCAGTGGTAGCTGAAGTTTCTGCATTTGAAGATGTTAAAATATCAGCACTTGTTGTAAGTGTTTCTTGGACTGTCGCAGAGGAAAGGGTAGAAGATTGCGACAAACTAGCAATGTCTGTGCTAGACTGTGAATTCGTTGGTTGTGTACTTATAGTTTCTGTTGTACTAGGCTGGTTGGTGGTGCTGTCAGTACTGGATGACGTACTTTCCGTAGATACACTTGTACCAGTAGTTGACTCCGGGGAAGTGCTTTGGGCGGTAGTCCCAGTATCTGTGGTTAAACCCAGTGCAGAATTAGTTGTTGTGCTTGTTGAAGTGACATCTGTACTGGATAATGATGATTCTAAAGTGCTGTTTAATGAAGTGCTTGTCTGTTCTGTATTATTTGTACCATTTTCTGTAGTCTGACTTATAGTCGTGTCATTGATATCTTGCATTGAAACATCTAGAATGCAAATCAATAAAGTTTATAACAGAAGATGCATTTTAGATACAAAAGACATTCATGTACAACATTATTTTTAGTAACGTTAAAACTGTGCATTAATAAATTCCTTACATGCCAAAAAAAAAAAAATATGTTGAAGAAAACCTCACTTTATGTTTATAGTTTGTTCCCAAAGCACAAAAAAATGTAAAACATTTCTTAACTTTTTGGATGTCTTTAAAGAGAAGGTGTCATGGCTGATTCTATAATTTTTGGAAAAGGCTTGCAGTGTCTTTTTTCCCTGACAAAGATTGAGCTATGCCTCATTAACGTACTGTACCATGCAGGAGGGTGGTTTATAGTAACCCTTAGTTAGGACAGACTTTGTTCAGACTTGGCTTACAGCTGATAATCAACAACTGCCAACACTGTACAGATAGGGCTAATAACATTAAACTCTTCTCCGCAGCCCCCTCTTATATGTTGCAAAGTAGGGAGAGCAAATAATGATTTTAACAAAGTAAAAAGCACCTAAAAAGGTAATCAGTAATTTATTTAAATTTTTTTCAGTTACGCTATGTAGCTGAACTATAGGTGTTATTCCAATTTGGGTGCAGGCGGTTTACAGGCGGCGGGAGGGGTTGGAGAAGGAATCTGCCAGCGGTAAAATTATACCATAAAAAATACCATGAACCAGATGGTCCCCTGGAGTCTCTATGACCATCGGAGGCCAGGCGCGATGTTATGTAAACGTGATTTAAACACTGCCATGTACTCGGCTGGAAAGGCTGAGATCGCTTTTTTTTTTAATCCCAGCCTTTCCAGCCTAGAGGAGAGATGTGGGGCCTTTTAGAACCCATAAAGAGGACCTGTCTTGCCCCATTCCTATTACATTCCTTGTAATAGGAATAGAAGTGATCAAAAATATTTAAAAATTTAAAGGGGAAGTGTAAAAAAAATTAAAAATAAATAAAATAAAGAATAAAAAAATAAAAAAAAATAATCTTAAAGCGCCCCACCATCCCTGTGTGCTTGCACGCAGAAGCGAACGCATATGTATATTGCGCCCACATATGTAAACTGCGTTCAACCCACGTATGTGAGGTATCACCACGAACATTAGAGCGAGAGCAATAATTCTAGACCTTTACTTAGCATAACATCCTCTTTCACATCATATAAAAAAATTGGGAGTTTTTTTTAACTCATGCAACGACTGCAATTTTATTCTCTAGGGTCTCTGCTAAAATATATATAATGTTTGTGGGTTCTGAGTAATTTTCTAGTAAAAAAAAATGTGGAAGAGGAGTGCCAGAATAGGGCCGGTATTTAGAAAAGATTAATTCAGATTATCACTTCATCTACTGTATATAAGAATTAACATCCAATCTAGATGTGACATTTGTTAAGCGCTAAAAAAGAAAATGAACATACTGCAAAAGTTTACAAGGAAGCCTAGGGTGTCAACACTGCCCCTCCATTCGGCATTGTCACCCTAGGACAGAAAGAGCCAGATTCAGGTACAATTAGATTGGCGCATAGTATCAGAGATACACTACGCCGCTGTATTTTACCTGGCTCTACGACAAATTCAGGTAGATTTTGGCCCGTAAGGTACGGCGGCGTAGTGTATTTCTCGCGGCGGAATCGAAATACGCCATGCATTGCGCGAAACAACGTTGTTACGTCATTTTTTTTTGAGTAGCGTCATTTACGTACATTCCTATTCCCAGGCGACTTACGCAAAAAAAAACATTTTGAAACTCGACGCGGGAACGACGGCCATACTTAACAAGGGTCGTCTAACTATAGACCAGCTAATAGCTGGAATAACTTTACGCAGCAAAAAGATGACTACAGATGCCGTAAGAGATTGCGAAGGACGATCGTAACTTCGTGGATCGTCGGAAAAAGCTCATTTGCATACCCCGACGCGTAAAACGACGGGAACTCCACCCAGCGGCCGCAAAATTATTGCAGCGTAGATCCGAAGGCGTACGAATACGTAAGCCAGTCGGATTGAAGCCCGAAGCCGTCGTATCATGGTTTGAGGATTCAGATTAATGAAACGACGTGCGTAATTTGAAAGTACTCCGGTCTAACGTGAGATAGACCAGAGTAAGGGCTCTGTGAATCTGGCCCAAAGTGTTTACTGGCAGGGTCACCAACCAGGCACTCAGAGCGCATGTGCCGCTGAAGTCAGCAGCTGCATGCAAAGGGAAGATATTATTTTTACCTACAGGTAAGCCTCATTATAGGCTTACCTGTAGGTAAAATTGAAAAAGAAGACTTTACAACTGCTTTAACATAATTATCAAAGAAAAGCAGTTATTTATTTCCTCCCTATTCTCAGGCATTTCTGAATGGCGGTTTCTTGCACAAGACACTCGGTAGAATGGCATCTATCCTCTAACAGTGACAAAGCATTAATAAAATAGTGAAATCCTTCGCGCTAAAAACAATCAATGTGACTATATAACAATGATCAGATTGCAGCAAAAACTAATAGTGTTTACTATACACAAGTGAAGCATAAATATAAAAGTGAATTTGCGCAAAAAAACACACATCAATCCATATCCAACATAAGTGATATAAATATAAATATAGTGAAAAAGTAGAAAAATCAATTAAATAGAACAGAAAAGTCCATATGTGTTGGAAAAGTCCATGTAATGCAAACGTGCAGTGCACAAAAATAACTTTCAGTGAAGCTGTAAAGCTGGCGATAAAGTGCTAGTGCTCCTCCGTGCATTCAGCCTCTCAGGCCTCTCACCTTAGTGGCATATATAAATGCCGTGATAATAAGTCGTGCCACTCCCAACACACAGCCTCACAGGCCTCTCACCTCCAAGTAGAACAATATAAGCCTCCAAACAAATCCTCTGGGTAAATTCAAAGATAGTGGGCGACACCAGGAGCTATTCAATCATCTCTATGTCTTGTAGTACCCCTTCGCTGTATCACTCGGGGAAACATAAAGAAAAATAGGCCTCCAATGGTGTAGTATGTCACAACGTATATATTTATTAAAACAAAGTAATCTCCTTACATCAATAAAAATCAAAGCAGGCATAAAAAATCAATAGGCGGCATCTGCATCTGGGCCAGATGAAGGCAAGAGAGCCGTAACGCGTAGGGATTCAGACGTACACCTGGAAGTGACGTGAGATATATGGCAGATGCCGCCTATTGATTTTTTATGCCTGCTTTGATTTTTATTGATGTAAGGAGATTACTTTGTTTTAATAAATATATACGTTGTGACATACTACACCATTGGAGGCCTATTTTTCTTTATGTTTCCCCGAGTGATACAGCGAAGGGGTACTACAAGACATAGAGATGATTGAATAGCTCCTGGTGTCGCCCACTATCTTTGAATTTACCCAGAGGATTTGTTTGGAGGCTTATATTGTTCTACTTGGAGGTGAGAGGCCTGTGAGGCTGTGTGTTGGGAGTGGCACGACTTATTATCACGGCATTTATATATGCCACTAAGGTGAGAGGCCTGAGAGGCTGAATGCACGGAGGAGCACTAGCACTTTATCGCCAGCTTTACAGCTTCACTGAAAGTTATTTTTGTGCACTGCACGTTTGCATTACATGGACTTTTCCAACACATATGGACTTTTCTGTTCTATTTAATTGATTTTTCTACTTTTTCACTATATTTATATTTATATCACTTATGTTGGATATGGATTGATGTGTGTTTTTTTGCGCAAATTCACTTTTATATTTAGTGACAAAGCATTTATTACTCAGGAAGGTACACAGACAGGCTTTGAATTGCAGTGAAAAAAGAATCACGTACAAATAGCATAGAACTAGTCCCACAACATCCTGGTCAAACATTTTTTTATGACTGTACACAAAAGGGGAGATTATAGCAATTTCAAAGCATGTACCTGCAATACGGCCTGGAGGAATGGGGGCCCAGGAAAGAACAAAGTACTTTTTGTGTGCTGTAAAGCAGAACTTACAGATTTATCGCCTAGGTGAGACTTTCTCTCCACCCCCTGCATGGGCGCTGATGTGCAGCAGGTCTTCGGTCTTGAGCGAGCCCTGTAGCAGGTCCTTGACCCTAACCATCTGCACGTGTGCAGGATTTTCTACACATGCAGAGCCACCCTGGAGCCGAACTGAAGTTCTGCTTCAGGGCTACCCTACAGGTACAACCATATGATTCAGATTGTTATAATACTTCAGTGCTAATTAGGTTTAGATTATTCTATGCACAAGTACTGTGCATGTTAAGTAGTGTGTGTGTGTGTGTGTGGGGGGGGGGGGGGCGGGTTACCACTCAGCTTAGCATGCAAGGAAGTAAAAAAACAAATGCTTAGTACCACTTTAAGATCTGACAGCACACATACTGCTTTTGGTAGTCAGACTATTCTCCTCTCTGTGCTTCTCTGAAACTAGTGTTTAGATGTATCTTGTGATGTTCCCTGCAGGCCCTCTTCTTAGCCATATGATGTCCTTGGTCTTCCAGGTTAAATGACTCCCAACCTGGAACATTGAGTTTTTTTTTTTTTTTTTACTATAATTTCAGGCAGGCTCACCCCTGATGGGCAAGACTACATTGCCCTTCATTTACAATGTAACAGTGCAGAGGGCATGGTGCTGACGTCATGACGTTAGTCTGGCTTTCTGCATCAGCAGGGTCCCCCCATCCCAGAAAAGCAGCAAAGATTTGGTGTTACATGGCCAACCTGAAGACTTTGAGAAAGGTAAGTATTAAAACAGAAAGAGCATACAATTAAATCAGAGAAGGGCAACTTTGGGACAATGGGTTGATTAAGTGGGGAGCAGGCACCTAAGGCCGCGTCTGACAGACCGTTTCAGCAGACAGATTTGATCGTGTGTACGGGCGGACAGACAGATTTGGCCAGCCAACAGATTTTAAAGCATGCTTTAAAATCTGTCTGCTGGGAATCCGTCCGTCCGACATGTCTGCTGGTTAGTACGCTAACCAGCAGACATATCTGCTCGCACATGCGCCGAATGGATTCGACGCATGCGCGGAAGTGTTTTACTTCCTGGTGTGGCGGCGTCAACGTCATCGCCACGTCACCGTGCTGTCTGCCGGCGGGGATTTTGGTTTGATCGTGTGTACAGCGATCAAACCAAAACAGCCCAGCAGACAAATCTGTTCAAATCGGTCTGTCAGACCGATTTAAACAGATGTATTTGGTCGTGTGTACGCGGCCTCAGTGTTGGATGACAATGTTTAGTGCAATAAGTTCCACAGATGCATGATTAATGATCATACCTGGGAACTTTTAAAATGGCTGAACCGGAAATAAACAGGTCCCCAAACACCCCTCCAACCCCCCCCCCCAAATATTGGGCTCAGGTACCTCTACAAGTTCCATATGTGCAGCCACCGCTGCCTAGTGACTATGTCTATGTTTGTGTCTCTACTTTGGCCTTGAATGAGTTATTCATTAGGTACAGTAGTGGTGAATGGCTGAGGGCCAAGATCATTCTGCCCCTTTGCCGCCACTACCCAACACTAGGCTAAGGAGATGGGACAGGCATAGAATGACCTTGCCACTCCTACTGCCAATTGTCGATTAGTGACACTCTGTTCATGTTTACATCACAAGCCAGCAAGGTAACAAAAAAAACACATTGCTGGGCCAGATCTGGCCAGTGCTGAGGTAGGTTCATAACCGGCTGTAATATCTGACATGGTGACATAAGTAATAGCTCTCCTCTGTATCTTCCCTATAGGTAGCACACAGAGGAACTCCAGGTAACTATGCATATATTTATTTCTATTTTTGCACCCGAACTGCCTTAGAGACAAAAGATAAAAGCCTGTTTTTTTAGATACCGGTGTAGTAAACTCACATTTTATTGTAATCTTCATCTACACTGGTGGAACTACCTGCCCTATGTGTTTGTTTTGTGTTTGATCAATAAGAGATAACTTATAACGAAATGTCATTAAAAACATATAAACAGAGAATGCTGGGAAAATAGACGTAGAGCACACATTGTCCTTTGTAAGGAATTTTCTCACTATGTCATCATCCAAGTCGTACGTTTTCGGGGATTGACAATAAATCATAAATAAGGTATCACCAACTCCCCGTAATACTACTTTCATAAAGGTCCCCTGTTTTGTTATCAAAAACTTTATTTGGATCTAATAGGACTCTTGAAATTAGACTTTTCAGATGCTACAACGATTACAAAAAATTGCAATAATATTTTTACAATCATACAAAAACATTTAAAAAATGGCTTGATTTTTTTGGGCTCATTCACATGGGTGGCTCAAATACCTATTTGTATGATCTTCCCAAAGCTGCAAGGGTGACTGGTTGGGTTTATACACATGGCACGGCCTTGATACTTCGCTTTGCAGCCACAGTAAAATTTGACCCCTTGTCATGCTTGGTGGACAATACTACAGTGGTTGCCACTATCTTCAAGGTCCCATGCCAAGCGGCTGCTCTGCTGCCTTCGAACACAAGGGAACACTCTCTTGGCATGGGTGCGACCAATGCTGTATCCTGGCCTAGGCCAACAAGGCCCAGGCCTAGGGCAGCACTTTCCAGGGGGGCAGCACGGACAGTGTCCCTGCCGGCTTGCGCTACACTGTTAGGCAAATTAGTTTAGCGCCCCCATAAATCGGCCGCACTGCTTCCAGTATGTGGGCGGTTGGCATTCTGCAACTGTGGTGCTCAATTTTTTTTACCATCCCTGTCCCATTGCAGAGATTTCCCTTCACTTCATGTCCCATAGCCAAACAGGAAGTGAGAGAAAATCTATGCAAATAAGGGAATCCATTGCCCCCCCCCCCCCCCCAGGCTATCAGAACTAGTTTCCCCACTTGAAAATGTCAGGGTGGGTCTTAAACTGCAAGCGGTGTGGCCTTGACAGGAAGGGGTGGGTCATATTTAAATTAGGGGGTGCACGAGTTTAGTCAGGCCTAGGGCAGCACAAAACCTAAATACACCCCTGGGTGCGACTCAATAAATAAATAAATCAAAAAATATAAATAAATAAATAAATAAATCAAAATAAATAAATCAAAAAATCTTTCTCAAATGTAAAAGCAGGGCAGTGACATTATAATCTCCATCTTTCCAACCAGAAAACGTTTTGCGCCCATGTAGAAAATGTAAAGCGTTATCTGAATGGCGCCCATGCCAAATCATACACAAAACATATAAAAATGAAGGGCTTGATCATTTGTGGGCTCATCCACACAAATGGCTGAACCACCAATTTTTATCCCCCCTTCTGATAACCCTCCTAAAGCTGCAATAGAGACTTGATGGGGAGGTTGTACACATGCCATGGGTTTGATACTTAGATTTGGAGCCGCTGCAAAAATGATACCCCACGTTGCACTCAATGGGCAGTACCAACACATATTTGCATTTGGGACCTAATCAATGTACTTGAAGATTATGGTGAGGGTTATGGTATTGCTGCATCACACTGCGATCCCCGAAAGTCCCTGTAGATATCCAGCTGCTGGTATAAGACTTATCCAAGAAGCTGACAGAGGAGACACCTTGGGGGTTATTTACTAAATGCAAATCCACTTTGCACTACAAGTGCACTTCATTTCAGTATCCAAGATATGCCATCCTCCTCAATATCGCTGCCTGGAACCCATAGCAGAGGACAAATGAATCCTTAATATGTTATCTATCTATCTATCTATCTATCTATCTATCTATCTATCTATCTATCTATCTATCTATCTATCTATTTATCCATCTATCAATCCTTCCATCTATCCATCTAGTCATCCATTCATCTATCTTGACTTGGCTGGTCTGCACAGAGTCCTGATCATAAGCCGATAGAACACCTTTGGGATGGATTAGAGTGGAGACTGCGTGCCAGACCTTCTCGTCCAACATCACTGCCTGACCTCATAATTGTGCTTCTGGAAGAATGGTAAAAACATTCCCATAGACACACTCCTAAACGTTGTGGACAGCCTTCCCAGAAGGGTTAAAGCTGTTATAGATGCACAAGGGGTGGGACAACTCAATATTGAACCTTACGCCTAAGAATGGGATGCCATTAAAGTTCATGTCGGTGTAAAGGCAAAATACAGTAGTGTATCTATCTATCCATCTAATCATCCATTAATCTATCTAGTAATCCTTCCATCCATCTAACTAGCCATTCGTCTATCTATCTATCTATCTATCTATCTATCTATCTATCTATCTATCTATCTATCTATCTATCTATCTATCTATCTATCTATCTATCTATCTATCTATATATCTATCTATATCTGTATATCTATCTATCTATCTATCTATCTATATCTGTATATCTATCTATCTATCTATCTATCTATCTATCTATCTATCTATCTATCTATCTATCTATCTATCTATATATCTATCTATATCTGTATATCTATCTATCTATCTATCTATCTATATCTGTATATCTATCTATCTATCTATCTATCTATCTATCTATCTATCTATCTATATATCTATATATATATATATATATATATATATATATATATTTATCTCTCTACATCTATGTATCTATCTAGTTATCTATATTTACATCTATCTATCTATCTATCTATCTATCTATCTATCTATCTATCTATCTATCTATCTAGCTATCTATCTATCTAGCTATCTATTCCTCTCTATCTATCTATCTATCTATCTATCTATCTATCTATCTATCTATCTATCTATCTATCTATCTATCTATATATATATATATATTTATCTCTCTACATCTATGTATCTATCTAGTTATCTATATTTACATCTATCTATCTATCTATCTATCTATCTATCTATCTATCTATCTATCTATTTATTCCTCTCTATCTATCTATCTATCTATCTATCTATCTATCTATCTATCTATCTATCTATCTATCTATCTATCTATCTATCTATCTATTTGTCTACCTTTATTCAAAAAAGCGTTTGCATTTTAAAGCATGTATCATCCTTTTCTGTGTGGCTCACACCTATGCGCTGCAATTTAAAGCATTCTGAAAGAGATATATAATCAAAAGCGTCTCATAAAGTGTATTTACATTTTTTTCTGTTCGGATCCTATATACAGTACATAACTTACAGTAACTAATTCAATCACAGATAAAACTCTTTTATGACTTAAATATATATAAAAATAACACCCCCATATAACCATGACTGCCCTTTTTATGTAATTTATACTTCTTCGTTAAAACTTGCACAATCTTTCTGTTTCTGTTAAAAAAAAAACTTGCACAATCTCCTTTGATACACCTGTACCTAGCTATTTATCTAATCTATTGAATCAACCGCATGACTGCCTAAATACACATCTCTTAATTTTAATCTTTTTTACTAAGCAGAAAAACAAGACACCTGATTAAAATGTACATTTCCTCATTCTTTTTAAAGTAACATTAATCGAAGAAGAATAAATAGAACAAAAAATAATTTCGCAACATAATGAAGCCCATAGCCATGAAGAGATTGAAATGCATGAATGGCCATCTACACACTCAGCAGGTGCTCCGCGGTTAGCTACGCCTGCTGATCCGCAGCGAGACCTTACAAATCATTGTGTGTCATCTTTTGTAATGTACCTTTTTTTTACGAGACTACACTAAAACTGTACTTTACTTCTAAATGCCAACAATTCCAAAACCAATTTAGACACCAAACCAAAGATGAAAAACAATCTAAGCAGCAAACTTGAAAGTTGAATAATCCTACAGTTAAGATTCTAAATTATCGACCAGAAAATGTAACTTCTAGTCCATTCACATGCATAAAATATACAGGCAATTTTGAGGCTTTTTGGGCATTTATTTCACACATTATTAAGAGTGAGGTTCGATAGAAAAAAAATCAAGTTTTTGGCCCCATAGACTTTTTTTATGCGAGTATGTGGAAAACACACATAACACTAATTTTTGCACAATTTTCAACTTCCAGTTAAGTCAATGGGGCCAAAAATGCCTAATTCTACAGTAAATGTAGATGATGTAACTTCTTTAGCTTCAGTCTTTGAGTTACAGGCCTTGACTGCTTCAATTTTAACATGGACAATTAGGCTGGATTTAGGCCTTGTACACATGACCGAGAATCTCGTCGTAAAAGAAACATCGTTTTCCTCAACGAGTTCCTTGTCAGGCTTGTCGAGAATCTGTCAAGCTTTCTTTGCATACACACTGTCAAGACAAAATCTCGTTGTTCTCAAACGCGGTGACGTACAACACGTACAACAGCACTATAAAGAGGAAGTTTGATTCCACTGGCACAACCTTTGGGGCTGCTTTTGCTAATCTCGTGTTTCTGCGTGTTAAGTAAAAGTTTGGTAAGAGACAATTTGCGCTTTTCAGTCTGTTACAACGTGACAAATGTGCTATCTCCATTACAAACGCTAGTTTTACTGAAGGTGCGCTCCCGTCTCATACTTTATTCTGAGAATGCGCAGGTTTCTAAGCATACACACGAACGTGTTTCTCGTTGTAAACCAGCCCGATAAGAAACGCGGCAAGGAAATTGAGACTCCCGACGAGAAAAAAGAGAAACAGTTTTCTCGATGAAAAAAAACATACACACTGCCGTTTTTCTTGGCAAAAATGCTCTGCCACCAAGTTTCTTGATGGATTTTGCCAAGAAAAACGGTCGTGTGTATGAGGGCTTACACCTATGCAATTTTAGTTCTTTTTGCATTTTGCAGATTTGTACTACAGTCCATTTAACATGTTTTCCTATGAAATACATTTGTTAGTGCAAATCTGCAAAATGCATAGGTGTGAATCCAGCCTTAAAGGGTCACTAAAGGATTTTTTTTTTTAGCTAAATAGCTTCCTTTACCTTACTGCAGTACTGTTTTCATGTCCTCATTGTTCGTTTTTTTTTCTTTGATGTTCTGTGCTGTAATTCTGCTCTGATATCCACACTTCCTGGTTGTCTGTTTCCTTATAACCACAGTGCTGGGAGCTTTCTCACTGTGGTCACTAAGCAAGGAGGTGTGATTACTGTGTGTAAACTGAAGCTAGATTGGGCTGAGGGGTTTTAGACAAACCATCACTGCCCTCTATTGGCTCTCTGGCTCTGTACATCAGAGAGACAGGAAACAACAGCAAAAAACGAAACTAGAACTGTAGGTTGATTATATGATTGATTTTTATCTATTTTTAATCATTTTTAAAAGGATTTAGTTAACTTTTATGTCTCTATACCCTGTAAACAGTAATTTCAGCCCAATTATTTTTTTCCTTTAGTGACCCTTTAAAGTGCATGGGATTTGGCTTGTTGAGCGTTTTGGAACTCTGAGCTTCAAGCTACAAAACAGACAGGTGTGAATAGGGTTTTTATAAGGATCATCACTAACCAAGACATAAAAAAATCATCAAATTAATAAAGCAACGTGTTCTCAGCATATAACATGCATATCAGCCTACAGGTGAATGTACAATATCAAAAATAATTGTACTTTAAATATTAACTTCTATAGGTATTGATTCACTAAAAGTGGAGAGTGCAAAATCTGGTGCAGCTGGGCATAATACCCAATTTGCTTCTAACTTCAAATAAAGGGGTTGTAAAGGTTTGTTTTTTATTTTCTAGGCTAGGCTGGGCTAGGCTCTTTAGGCTAGTGCATTGTTCGATTTCCCTTCAAATGTTTTTTTTCATTGTCTGAACTTCTCACTTCCTGTTCCTCCTCAGTAAGCTGTTCAGTAAGCTGTTCTGATTGACTTTCCACCACCTGGATGATGGTGGAAAGCTTACTGAGGAGAAACAAGAAGTGAGAAATTCAGACAAAGAAAAGAAAACAATTAGAAGGGAAATGGAAGGAAAAGGTAAGTGAACCAACAATGCACTAGCTTAAAGGAACCTATTTAGAAAATAAAAACAAATCTTTACAACTCCTTTGAGCTTTGACAAAATAACTAAAATCTGATTGGTTTCTATGCAGAGCTGCGCCAGATTTTGCACTCTCCAGTTTTAGTAAATCAACTGCACAGTGTCACAAAACGGTGGCTCCATCCAGTATTCTGCCACTGAGTCAGAGATTTAAGGAATGCTAAAATACTACATTCATCTGGTGATTACTCAGCAATGGTATCATGAAGTTCAAAATCAAAAGTTGCTTTCAAAGGATTCAGAGGAAGGTGAATAAGCAAACCTGTTACTTTTCATACTACAGGTAAAGTTTAGATTTGTTTTAATGTAAGCTTGATTTAAGACAAACACACAGGATAGCCATTGCTGATCACATTTTCATAACGATAATTTCCTGGCTGTTGTAAGGATCCATGGGCGTTTTTAGTTTAAGCCCCTAACCTTGACACAAGGGGATCAACATGGCACTGATTTTGGGTCATTGACTCAGGGTATTAAAGCAAAAGAATCAGCAAAAGATTAATCCTGGGTTAGTGAATCAGGGTAATAGAAAAAAAGGAACAGCATAACTACCATCAACTAACATTTTCAGAAGAAAACACAGGAATGCAGTCTTCACATATTTCTAAAAATAGTTTTTTTTTTCAATAAATTTCGTAAAATACATTGCATGGCCAAAAGTCTGCGAACACCTGACCGTCACACCTACACTATATAGTCAAAAGTATTTTGGCACCCCTCCAAGGGATTGCGTTCAGTATACTTTTACTGCTACAACATACAAAGACATTTAAGATTATTATACACTTCCAACATTATAGTAACATTTTTGTAAAGGTTCTTCTCTATTCCAACATGACTGTACCCCGTGTACAAACTCAGCTCTATAAGGACATGGTTTGATGAGTTGGGTGTGGAGGAACTAGAGTGGTCTGTACAAAGCCCCGACTTCAACCCTACTGAACACATTTGAGAAATTTGAGTGTCTACTGCAAACCAAATCTTCTGGTCCAACAACAATACCTGCCACCACAAACACTCTTTTGGTTAAATAGGCACAAATTCCCAGAGCTACTCTAAGACCCCATACACACAATACAACTTTTGTTGTCTGATTTACCACAACCATGTAGTGCAAGGGCTTGCCTGATTGCATACAAATTAAAAATCTGAGGCCTCGTACACACGACCGTTTTCCTCGACAAAATCCATCAAGAAACTTAGTGGCAGAGCTTTTTTGCTGAGTAAAACGGTCGTGTGTATGTTTTTCGTCGAGAAAGTTCTCTTTTTTCTCGTCGGGAGTCTCAATTTCCTCGTCGTGTTTCTCGTGGGGCTGGTTTACGGTGAAAAACACGTTCAATGTGTATGCTTAGAAACCCGCACATGCTCAAAATAAAGTATGAGACGGGAGCGCACCTTCGGTAAAAGTAGCGTTCGTAATGGAGATAGTACATTCGTCACGCTGTAACAGACTGAAAAGTGCGAATCATCTCTCACCAAACTTTTTTACTTAACACGCAGTAACATGAGATTAGCAAAAGCAGCCACAAGGGTGGTGCCAGTGGAATGGAACTTACCTTTTATAGTGCCGTCGTACGCGTTGTACGTCACCGCGTTTGAGAACGACGAGATTTTGTCTTGACAGTGTGTATGCAAAGAAAGCTTGACAAGATTCTCGACAAGCCTGACAAGGAACTCGTCGAAGAAAGCGATGTTTCTTTTACAACGAGTTTCTCGGTCATGTGTACGAGGCCTCAAGGTTTGACCTTATATTGTATGGTTTTGGTAAATCTAAAGGAAAAAATCGACAGAAAATTGTATAGTGTGTATCCAGCTTAAAATCTTGTGGAATGCCAACTGTTATAGCTGCTTGGGGGGGAACCAACTCCATATTAACAGATTAACGGCCATGGTTTTGCAGTAGGATATCCAATCAGTTCATAATGGTGTGATGGTCAGGTGCCCACAAACTCTTGGCCATATACTGTACATTGCTTTGTGTTTAGCTAGTAAACATAACATAGAACCAAAAAGGAGGCGGATGCACCCAGTTACATTAAATCTAAGCAAATTACTCAGGCTTAACATGACCCGCAGGTGAACATTTGGTTTCTGCGTACATCAACATGTGGTATTTGCATAGTGTGAACATGTTTCCATTAATACTGCTACTTCAATGATTTTCCAGCTCCAATACTTTGACTCAGGCGCAATAAACAAAGATGATGATTAAACATAATACGACCACTGACAGAAAAATTAACTGATTTTCAAGCTTCGTTGACATTCTGTCCTGGATCTAACCTGCTCACCATCCTTCTGCTGTTGCACAACAGTCAAAAAGGATGTTCTAAGCAGCAATAAAAAGTGTAGTAATGCAAAATAAATAAAATGTTTCACCTCCTGTGCTATACTCATTCAACCAAGAACGTTATCTATAGGAAACTTTGAGCAATAAAAACATGTTTAAATAGTTTACTTAGCTACTGGTAATAAAATATAGACTTTGGAATGAACTAAAGAAATTATGGTGTTGACTTACTTTATGTTAATAGGCTGAAAGTATATGAGAAAGCTAAATTCTATATTGATAAGACCGGATCCTAATGTAGTATAATGTTCGGTAACACTTGTTCTACTACTAAAAGAAAAATAATAGTTATTAGTAGTACTAACAAGACCTGACATTTCTTATCATACATCGGTGTAGGTTTTCCTATACTTGAGTTATGAAATACCAACAAGTGGCACTTTTCACTAGACTTGTTAATGTTTAAATGTGACTTACAATTACAAGGTAATTATAAGGCAATTAAGTTAATTAGGGAAAACAAGTATATAAGAGAGAAAAGCAATTATAAAACAGTTCAAATGCGTGTCATAAAAAAAATAATCATTAATGGGCAATCAACTAGGGGCAAAAAATAAATAAAAAAGTTACATATATGATATTGTCTGCCAGGAGCATTTAACACAAAGTCCCCTGATGACATCGTTTTAATCGTTTTAAATGATCCTGCTAGTAGATCTGCTTGTTTTCCATGTCTCTTATCTGCAGTAAAATCTCGCAGCAGCATTATCACTACATGGACAGAGTAGTCTTAGTAATTTTCAATGTACTTAAGGTAAGCGGCAATTAAATTAAAGCCAATCTCCTGCTAACACCTGTTAAGCATTTACATAATGCATTAACAAAAAAAAACATTTTTTTTCATAATTTACATTTTTTTTTTTGTAGAATTATTTAATTTTTTTTTTAAGCTATATGTATAAAAGCTGACCGTTGTAAGTATACCCGGCAATGTATATGGTTAGTCGCATCCCTGGCAACACACACTTTTGCTGGACAGTTTAGTATAAATGTAAATGCAGAGAAAAATAAAACAATAAAGGTATGTGAACTATATAAAAGTAATCCAAAAACTGAATACCACTATTACAGGTTTTAAACACAAACTGTTACCAAAATCTGAAATTTTTCACAATATTGTGTCTCTTTAAAGACTTGTAGAATAGCCTATAGATTCTCTCTTTTATTGATCATAGCATGAATCTTAATTTATTCTTTTTTATGATCCACATATTCATTTTAAATAAAACATGTGTTAGTCTTTAAATTTCTTTCCATTAAACTTGTAATTAGGATGGCGACAGGTGACTGTTTTTTCCCACAAGTTATTTTATGAAGGTATCATTGCCAATAGACCAGCAAAAAGTATCAGCCTAAAATATTCAAACTAGATTGTAAAAAAAAAAAAAAAAAAGTAAAAAAAAAAAGATAAAAACTACAATAAAGTGGAGTAAATACTAATATTATTTTTACTTACGCTTTAGGCAACCAGCTACAATAAGCAATAAGTGGATCCTGAGCCCCATAGTTGGCAGTGGTAGGTGTTAGCTCAGGTCCTGAATTGAGTCTCAGCTACGTTGTGAGAGATTTTGAAGCCTCTGGAGGTGGGCGAGGCTCTTTATATTCTATTGACCTGACTTTCGCAGACAAACCCGTTCTGTACAAAGTGAGGATTCTAAATGACAGGTACAGTAGTATTTCTAAAAATAGCTCAGGCAAAGGCATCTGACTGTCGTAGGTTGGTGCCATTGTACGCAGATTGGTCAGTTAGAAGTCACATTGTTTACAGTGGCAACATAGTATCTTAGTAGCAATAGAATCTATCAATATCATAATCAATTCATCAATAGTATAAGGCCACTGACAGAAAACGACATTGACATTCTGTCCTGGATCTAATTAACCCACTAACCTTATGCTGTTCCACAATCACCGCTAACAAAAATGATCAAGGATGTTCTAAGCCAGTGGTCTTCAAACTGCAGCCTGGGGTCAGATGCAACCCTTTGCTTGATTTTATGTGGCCCTTAGGGTGATATTTTATTCACTGATAACAATGAAGGGCACAATTCCTACCAGTGACATCAAATATGGAGCACAGTTCCTCCAAATGACACCAACAATTTGGCCAAAAAACACCAAGTATGGGGCATAATTGCTCACATTGACACCAACAATGGGGCCCAATGACACCAATGATGGGGTACAATTAGCCCCAATAACACAATTGATGTGGCACAATTCCTCTTATTGACTCCAACAATGGGGCCCAATGATACCAATGATGTGGTACAATTACCCCCCAATAACACAATTGATGGGGCACAATTCCACTTATTGACTCCAACAATGGGGCCAAATAACACCAATGATGTGGTACAATTACCCCCAATAACACAACTGATTAGGCACAATTTATCCCATTGACACCAACAATGGGGCCCAATGACACCAACAATGGGGCCCAATGACACCAATTATGGGGTACAATTACCCCCAATAACACAATTGATGGGGCACAATTCCTCCCATTGACACCACAATGGGGTCCAATGATAGGGTATAATTACCCCCAATAACACAATTTATTGGGCACAATTCCTCCCACTGATGCTGGGACATTTTGTTTTCCTAATGGCCACAGTCTGCCCCCTAAAGTCTGGAGGACAGTAAAATTGTACCTTTGTTTAGCAAGTTTGGAGACCCCTGTTCTAAGCAGTTGGGGAGAAGGTCAACTAATTCCCAGTGCAACGATGACAAAGTAAGACCACCCCTACAATGTGTGGGCATATAGGGGTAGATTTACTAAAGTCAAATAGACTGTGCACTCTGCAAGTGCAGTTGTTCCAGAGATTAGTAAATAAAGCAAAGCTTCATTGTGTAAAGAATACCCAATCACATGCAAGGAAAATGGAAAAAAAAAAGCATTTTTGCTTGCGCATGATTGGATGATGGGAGTCAGCAGAGCTTTCCCTCATTTATTAAGTTCTGAAGCAACTGCACTTGCAAAGTGCACCGTCTATTTGCACATTCTAATTCCACCCATAAGAATGTGCTGGAAAAGCCGCCCAATGCAGTTCCACCGTATATAGTGTGAACCAACCCACAGTGAGTGACAATCAAATGAAATCCCATCTTCTGCTAACAACTTTTAAGCAGTTACATCAGTTGTTTTTAAATAATATATATATATATATATTTTTTTATGTTTAAGCCATATGTAAAAAAATCTGACCATTGTAAGTATTCTCGGCAGTGTATATGGTTTGTCACATCCCCTATAACAACCATTTTATACCACCTGAACGACCACAACATACAGGGATATACAATGTAATACTGACATATAATCACGCACATAGGTTGGACTTGATGGACTTGTGTCTTTTTTCAACCTCACCTACTATGTAACTATGTAACTTTCCCTTGACGGCTTGGTATGAATGTAAATGCGTAGAAAAGTAAAAATAAAGACATGTGAAATATAAAAAAAAGCAATCCATATACAGGCATACCCCACTTTTAAGTGCATAGGGTTTATTTACTAAAGATGGAAAACGCAAAATCGGGCTCACTTCTGCATAGAGACCAATGAGCTTCTAACCCCAGCTTGTTCAATTAAGCCTGGTAATAAAACCTGGAAGCTCATTGGTTTCTATGCAGAAGTGAGCCTGATTTTGCGCTTTCCAGCTTTAGTAAATAAATCCCATTGTGTACTTAAAAGTGGGGTATGCCTGTACTGAATACTATTATTACAGGTATCAACCACAAAGAGTTACCAAAATACAATATGTTTTACATTAGTCTGTCTTTAAGGAAGTAGAATAGCTTTTTTATATATTTTTATTGGCATTTTCAAGTGTAAAACACTCGATGTAACCAAAGATAAAAGCAAGAAAAATAATAAAAATTAACAAAAAATAAATAAAAATTAAAATAAGAACAGTCAGCCTAGGCAGGGGCTGTATGAGGAGGTAAACATAACTCCAAGGGGTTGAATTACTAAAAACACTCCATAGCGTAGAAAATTAGGTATAATATATCCAATAATATCCAATCAGGTGCAAGGAAAAAAAAAATAATGCATTTTTGTTTGCATATGATTGGGTGAGCTTCTGCTCATTTACTAAGCTCTGGAGCAACTGCACTTTGCAAAGTGCACAGTCTAGTTGCCATTAGTAAATGAACCCCTATGAGTCTGCGAAACCGTTACGAGTCTAACAAAATTACCACTGCAATCTTATTTATCTTAGCGTGAATCCTCATCTATTCTTCTCTATAATCCACCTCCTAATTTTCTCTATAATCCACCTCCTAATTTTAAATAAAATATGTGTTAGTCTTTAAATTTCTTTCCATTGAGCTTATAATTAGGAAGGCGAGGATAAACAGGTGACCGGGTAGCCGCAACTAACTTTTTTTTTTTTTAATTGCAATACTCCAGCAAAAACTATTAGACCACATAAAAAGTTTAAGTAGATTGTATTTTGTGCATTAAAAATAAATAAAAATTGAATTATTTTAAAAAGATAAAAACTATCATAAAGTGGAGTAAATACTAATATTGTTTTACTTACGCAGTAGACAACTGGCTACAATAAGCAATAAGTGGATCCTGAGCCCCATGGTTGGCAGTGGTAGGTCTTATCTCAGGTCCTGAACTGAGTCTCAGCTACGTTTGTGAGGGATTTTGAAGCCTCTGTAGACGGGCGAGGCTTCTGAACTGACTTTCACAGACAAACCCGTTCTGTACAAAGTGAGGATCCTGAGTGACAGGTAAAATAGCATTGCTTAAAATATCCCAGTGTTGCGTAAAGACATCTGATGGCGTAAGTTGTGACATAGTATGCAGATTGGTCAGTTTTAAAGGCACATTGATTGCTTGTTAACATTGGGAACCTGCGTATCAATAGAATCAATCAATATCATCCAATACGGCCATACTGATTGAATGAAAGAAAAATGACAAACCACAGATCTGCAAATTGATCAAGTAGAGAGCATTTGATGGATTTCAACTGATGGGAAGAGCCATGTTGATGTTATTGCGTTACCCAATCATATATTTTCAAGCGCATGATCTACATATCAAATGTGAGTGTTCCCAATTCTTAATACATTTTCTATGTTTATACGGATTCACACTATGTGGAATAATTTTTTTTTTGGTTACACCAATTTGAGCACATGAGAGGATTTGGTCTGGTATGTTGGCTGCTTCTGCGGACCGCTTCTCTGAGTCATCGCCTGAATAATTGGACTATCTTCAATGCCGATCTGGAGCCCAGATGTGGAGGTCCCATACAATGGTGTTTACACTATATGCCTTGCCGACTCATTGAGCATATGTCCATATGAGTCCCTACACTGCGGTAAGCCTTCATACAACCGGTGGTGGTTTCCTTGTTGTGTCTTCACTTCATCACTGACGACACGTGGAATACTTTTTTTTGCTCTAGAGTTTTTTCTCACTGTCTGTTCTATTTATGGTTTATTAACCTCTATATCAGGGAAATGCAATTAGCGGACGTCCAGCTGTTGCAAAACTACAAGTCCCATCATGCCTCTGCCTCTGGGTGTCATGTTTGTGGCTGTCAGAGTCTTGCTATGCCTCATGTGACTTGTAGTTCTGCAACAACTGGAGGTCCGCTAATTGCATATACTGTACCTGCTCTATATGATGGAATATGGACTTTAGTTTGTGTGTAAATTTCACATGACTTTTCACAGTTTTTATGTTTATTTGTATTGTTGTGGTTATTTCACATAACACATTGGGGGTTATTTATGAAAGGCAAATACACTTTGCATTACAAGTGCAAAGTGCACTTGAAATTGCACTGAAAGTGCAGTTGCTGTAGATCCGAGGGGGACATGCAAGGAACATAAAAAAACAGCATTTTATCTTGCACATGATTGGATAATAAAATCAGCAGAGCTTCCCATCATTTCAGATCTACCCCTCAGATTTACAGCGACTGCACTTCCAAGTGCACTTTCAGTGCAATTTCAAGTGCACTTTGCACATGTACAGTAGCTTGTACTTGTAGTGTAAAGTGGATTTACCTTTTGTGAATAACCCCCATTATCATTAAATTCATAATAAAATTGTTTACCTTTATGTAATTGGTGCCTTAAAAGTCACTTGGCGCCTAAAAAGTAAATTCAGACAAAGAAAAAAAACATTTGGAAGGGAAATTGAAGGAAAAGGTAAGTGAACCAACAATGCACTAGCTTAAAGGAACCTATTTAGAAAATAAAAAATGAACCTCTACAACCCCTTTAAACTTGTTGCAATGCTTCTCCCTGCCATTGTCTGTACTAGCTTTGGTCTCAGTACATCTTTCTCTGTCTGCACTGCATTGTTAAATATCGCCCCCCCCCCCTTTCTACAGCACCCCCAGTGTCAGCATGTTTTCTGTCAACAGGCTCTTTCCTTATCCACACTATATCTACTCATTATTCTCATTCTATAGCATTTCCCACCTTTCCTTTGTATGTTTTATGCCAACACCCCTTCCCCATCCACACTATATTCTCTGGCACCTCTCCTTCTACTGTGCAGCAGCCCTACTCCTCACACTATGTATTTTACCTGTCCTCTGACCCCCCACCTCTGTGTACACTGGCACCCCATCTCCAATCATCCACCATTCTTCTTTATATTTTATGGTAGCCCCCCTTCCCCATCCACACTACACTCTCTGGCACATCTTCTTCTACTGTCCAGCAGTCCCCCTATTCCAGCTATGTGTTCTACCAATTCCCTCCTCCCATCACTCACAATGTACCCTGGCACCCCTTCCCCTGTCATCCACACTATCACTCTATGTTTTTTGACAGCCCCTCCAGCACTGCATTTTACAGAAGCTCTCCCCTCACGGTCTTTAGCAGCTTCTCATGTAGGTCCTCTAGTGAGGACCACCCCTCTGACTAAGTCCCACTGTTATGTGACATACAGTGGTGGCTGGTGCTCAAAATGTTTGGGGGTGCAAACAAACTGAAAAAAAATCAATTGCAGCCACTGTGCCCATAAAACGCAGCTACTGTGCCCATCAATTGCCACCACTGTGCCCATCAAGCACAGCCATTGTGCCCATCAAACACAGCCACTGTGCCATCAAACGCAGCCACTGTGCCCATCAATTTCCGCCACTGTGCTCATCATGTGCAGTCACTGTGCCCATCAAACACAGCCACTGTGCCATCAAATCCTGCCACTGTATCATCAAATGCAGCCACTGAACCTAAAAATTGCTGCCACTGTGCCATCAGAAGCAGCTACTGTACCCATCAACTGCCTCTACTGTGCCCATCAATTGCTGCCAGTGTGTCCATCAATTACTGACAGTGTGCTTATCAATTGCTGCCAGTGTGCCCATCAATTGCTGCTACTGTGCCCCATTAAATATTGCCAGTGTGCCCATCAATTGCCACTACTGTGTCCCATCAAATGCTGCCAGCGTGCCCATCATTTGCCGCTTCTGTGCCCCATCAAATGTTGCCAGTGTGCCTATCAATTGCTGCTACTGTGCCCCATTAAATATTGCCAGTGTGCCCATCAATTGCAACTACTGTGCCCCATCAAATGCTGCCAGTGTGCCCATCAATTGCCGCTACTGTGCCCCATCAAATGTTGCCAGTGTGCCCATCAATGGCTGCTACTGTGCCCTATCAAATGCTGTCCAGCACTTACCTGTCTCGAAGCGGGTCAGCGACGGTGTCCTGCACGTCCTCCATGTCTTTTTCCGTCCTCTCTTAGGCGTCCAATCACAGTGCCTGACATTTCGGCCAATCAGGTGAGAGGTAACAGACCTGGTAACTTGATTGGCGGAGAGGCGGTTCAGTGTTAGCAAAGCAAATTCCTTTGCTTTGCTAACACACAGCTGAGTGAACAGCGAATGCTCAGCATGGTGCCTGCTGTGCACCTTTTTGGATGCCTATTAGAGCCTATGGCTCAATTCAGGAGCTTCAAAAAAACACCCCTGCCACTGCAATTCAGGGGCCGGGCACCCGAAAAGGGTCTGGGCACCTGAATAGGGGGTGTCAGCAGCGAATGCATTATATATTTTTTAAGCAGAGACTGTGGAAAATAAAATGGCTGTTGTAATTTGCAATAGAACAGGTATGGCTGTAGGCGCATGTGGGTGAACACAGTTCACAACAGTTTTAACAAATCATTTAGCCAAAGTCCACCTCAACTAAGGTCTGGTTCCCACTGATGCGACAAGCTCTCCGACTTTGGAGCACTTGTAGCATCAGAAGTCGCACCCCATTCAGTGTGAGGGAACCATTCTAATCAGTTGCCCCGACTTAGAAAAAGGTTCTTGCACTATTTTTGGTCCGACTTCGGAACGACTTGCTTTAACTTCTGTTAGAGAAGTCGCATGCAAGTAATGCGGAAGTTGGGTTGGGATGCAAGTCATGCTGAAGTCGCGTGACTTTGAAGCTGTGGCAGTGTGAACCCGGGCTAAATGATGACCAGATAAAATCAATAATGTCCATAATGCAGTCCAATAAGTTCAACTCTCATCCACTGAAAGTTCACTTAGGGCAAGCAAACTTAGGAGTGAAATCCAACTCTGTTTTCCTTGTAATTTGCAATGTTGCCCAATATTTGCTAAGCGGTTTATCAAACGCAGATTTTCATAAAAAAATACACTGCACACAAACACAATATAATCATTTTTTTTTTTTGGTAAAAACATAAAAGACGATGTTACATCGACTAAATAGATACCTAACATGTCACGTTTTAAAATTGCATATGTCAGTGGAACCAGGGCCGTCTTAATGGAATCTTGGGCCCCTGGGTAAAGTAATGCTCTGGTGCCCTAACAATGATGACAGTGCAGGTAAACAGACATTAAGTAGGTAGGAGGCAGACTGCCTCCCCTTTGCATCTATCACTCTTAGTGCCATCAAGGGGCCCCCAATTTCAGGGCAGTGTGGGCTCAAGGATCAGCTGTTTGGGGAACGTTCAGGGCCCCCCTCATGCAGCTGGGGCCCCTGGTGTGCCCTCTCATTAAGACAGCCCTGCGTGGAACGACGCCAAAATTGTCCTAAGACGATGCTTTAAAAGCCTTTACAGCTTACAGGTTTAGAGTTACACAGAAGGTCTGGCACTAGAATTATTTATCTCACTCTGATGTTCATGGTCATTCCTTACATGTGTGGTGTTATCACTGTTTACATATTCATGCAGAAGCAACGGACATGTTCACCTTTGTGCATGAGCATGTGGTAGGAGGGGGATGCTTTAAAATAGTGACTACTGTTGTTGGCGTTCATTTTATCTACCATTAATTTGGGATCCCTTTATCTTTTCAACTAAATGTTGTGGTCTGTTTGGCTCCATTGCTTATACCTCACTGCAAACCCTATGCAAGATCATTGCTGATGGCCCATGTTTGCACCTATCTTTGATAAGCAAATCATATAGCTTGCCCTTACCCTTTCCGCCCTGGACGAGGTTCCGTTGCTGGCTATCAGTCCTGGTGCCCCTATGCCATCCCCCAGACTGTACCATATTGGATTTGTATGATACACTACAATTTTTGTTGCTCTACTGTGCCATATTGGGTCCTGAAGAAGCTGTGTTACTTGTGAAATGTTGACCTGGCAGTTCAGGTTAATGGAAGAATATATTTCCACAAGTGTTATTACATGCCTTGATATCTACACACATTGAGTCTTCCGGTACCAGAGTACAGTGTATCTTGCAACAATTATTTATGGATCATTTTAGGTCTTTTGGCCTTTGTTTTTATGAGTTTTGTACACTAAAGATTATATTTTATGAATTCTATGTCTCCTAGCCTGAGCCTATAATGTTCGGTTAGATAGGCAGATTCTGACCTATCTGGCCTTTCATCTTCTTTGTAATTACAAACAACAAATTATTTATTTTATTTACATTTTATTAACAGTGTACCTTTAGTGTTTATTTTTAATTTTTTTGGATCAACTTTATTGCTATCACAAGGGATGAGCAACATCCCTTGTGATAGCATAAGCCATAATAGATCCTCCTTATGGAGACCCTATAAATCTCCCTTAGCCTCCAAAGCATCTGATCAAAGTGAGATCAGTAAAAGCTTGGCTTTTTTACATCAGACCGAAACCGAAATGACGAAATTCTTGTTGCTTCCACTTTCTGACATCACATAGTGGGAGTTCCTCTCATTGCATCCCAGGATGCCGCCAGTTGCATCCTTGCTGGTCTCCCCGAAAGGGTGATCGCTCAGTAAAGGTGGGGAGGTGGGGAACGCCTTCTGACGCCTGTAAAAGGGTTCGAGTGGGTGCATAGCCACTCATATCACTTCTCCAAAAAAAACAGAATTGCTGGCTGAAATTTTTTAAAATAACGTCAACCCGCCCCTGTTTATAAACAGCGAAGGGGATGGAAAGTGGTACAAAGTTCCAATATGTAGTATAAGATTTTAGATTTTATAATAATTTTTTATTTTTATTTAAAAACTATACTCTTGATAATAATTAAGACCTTTTATATTATCTTATATTAACCTGGTCTAAGTTGGTTTTATCCTTTCTTACGCAATGTATGACATAATCTTTTGAGTAGTTAGAGCTATGCCAAAATTGTTTTAGTTTATGTTGGAACTACAACTCAATATTATTACCATATATGTGATCTTTTCTTTTGCTACCACCATATGTACTTATGTATGCTTATTGTTGTGATTCAAGAAACAAATTTGACAAGGAAAGTGGTTAAGTAAGGAATCGTACACACGATCAAATTTGTCTGCTGCAAACGGTCGGCCCGACCGTCCCAGCAGACAGATTCGATCGTGTGTACGGGTGAGGCGACGGATTTGGCCACCCGACAGATTTCAAAGCATGCTTTGAAATCTATCGGGTGGGAATCTGTCCGCCCGACATGTCTGCTGGTTAGTACACTTACCAGCAGACATGTCGCCTCGCACCGCCGCCGAATGGATTCGGCGCATGCGCGGAAGTGTTTTACTTCCTGGTGCGGTGACGTGGCGGCGTCAACGTCACCGACACGTCACCGACACGTCAGCGCGCCGTCTGCTGGCGGGGATTTTGGTTTGCTCGTGTGTACACGCGAGCAAACCAAAATCCTAACAAACAGATTTGTTCAAATCGGTCGGTCAGACCGATTTGAACAAATAGATTGCCTCGTGTGTACGAGGCCTCACAGTTTTCGATCATTTCCTCTTTTCAGCTTGGGTACACAATCAAAAACTCTATATTTTAACTGTGATATTCTATGGCCACTCTTAATTAAAGAAAAAACTCATCAAAACCTGTTCAGTTTGGTTATTTTTAATAGCATATTTAATTTGTACAATCTTCTCTCTTACACGCTGGGTCATATCACCTACATAACAAAGTCCACAAGAACATTTATGTGAGCTTAATGAGTGTTAAACATGTATAAAAAAAGAGCTTAATCCTAATATAATAACCTTACAATGGATACGAAAATTATTCCCATTTAACTACTTAAGGACCGCCTAACGCCTATATACGTCGGCAGAATGGCATGGCTGTACACAGGCACATACAGGTACGTCCCCTTTAAGTGCCCAGCTGTGGGTCACGCGTGCAGAGGGTCGCACGCGTGCCATGGGTGCGCGCCCGTCACCCGGTCCGAAGCTCCGTGAACGCGGCCGTGGGACTCGCAGACCCGATCGCCGCCGGTTTCCCGCAATCGGTAACAGGAGCAGAAGAACGGGGAGAGGTGTGTGTAAACACACCTTCCCCGTTGTTCACAGTGGCAGTGACACTGATCGTCTGTTCCTTGATATAAGTCCAGCCCCGCCCCCCTACAGTTAGAAACACATATGAAGTCACGCATAACCCCTACAGCGCCCATTAGTGGTTAACTCCTAAACTGCAATTGTAATTTTCACAGTAATCAGTGCATTTTTATAGCACTTTATGTCCCAAAAATGAGTCAAAATTGTCCGATGTCTCCGCCATAATGTCGCAGTCACAAAAATAATTGCTGATCGCCGCCATTACTAGTAAAAAAAAAAAATATTAATAAAAAGGCCATAAAACTATCCCCTATTTTGTAAACGCTATAAATTTTGCACAAACCAATCGTTAAACGCTTATTGCGATTTTTTTTTACCAAAAATAGGTAGAAGTATAAGTATCGGCCTAAACTGAGGAAAAAAAACTTTTTTTTATATGTTTTTGGGGATATTCATTATAGCAAAAAGTAAAATATTTTTTTCCCAAAATTACGCTCTATTTTTGTTTATAGGGCAAAAAATAAAAAACGCAGAACTGATCAAATACCACCAAAAGAAAGCTCTATTTGTGTGAAAAAATGATTTTGTTTGGGAGCCACGTCGCACGACCGCGCAATCGTCGGTTAAAGCGACGCAGTGCCGAATTGCAAAAAGGGGCAAGGTCCTTTAGTTGCATAATGGTCCGGGTCTTAAGTGGTTAATAACATAAAAGGAAATGTATAAAATGTAGAACTATATAAAATGTAGAACTGTATAAAATGTAGAAATGTATAAAATGTAGAAATGTATAAAATGTAGAACTGTATAAAATGTAGAACTGTATAAAATGTAGAAATGTATAAAATGTAGAACTGTATAAAATGTAGAACTGTATAAAATGTAAAAATGTATAAAATCTAGAACTGTATAAAATGTAGAAATGTATAAAAGAAATAAAAGGATAACATCCATTGTTCTTAGAACCTAAAAAAGTGGGAACAGATTAAATCTCAGGTTTCGCATCAGCACATACATTTTAATTATACAGCATATATGTTCTGAAATTTTGTAAAGGCTAAACCTTATCATTTGCAAGTTGTAGATATTGTTTCTGTAATATATGCAAATACTACTTATTGAATGTATGACGGAATCTTTTGAGTAGTTAGATCTATGCTAAAATTGTTTTAGTTAAACTACTTTTAGTTTATGTTGAACTACAACTCAATATTATTACATGTGACTGCTTTGTATCAATAAAATACTTTTGTTTTATCTCTATTATATGTTGTTTATAATATTGCTTGTCTTTTTTGCATATTATTTTATGTATTTTATTGACCCTCCTGAAGAAGCGGTACCACCGCGAAACAGGTCGAGGTTGTGACTTGCTCCACCCCAATACATATATGACGGTTTTTGTAACAACATTGCTGTTATGTTATGTGGGACCTGTCCCAAATGTTTTTAATTATGTATAGCCTTTTATGTTAATAAATATTTTTTATACTACTATATGGTTGTGTTATCAGTGCCTTTAAAATCCTAGTCAACACCCCTTGACCTGTGACTATTGATGGGTTGGTAGGCCCCAAGCAGCCTTCACCCTATACTCACTAGATCCCATATTTCGATTCAATATTATTACCATATATGTGATCTTTTCTTTTGCTACCACCATATGTACTTATTTATGCTAATTGTTATAATTAAATAAACAAATTTGACAAGGAAAGTGGTTAAGTAACAGTTTTTGATAATTTCCTCTTTTTAGCTTGGGTACACAATCATTAACTCTGTATTTTAACTGTGATATTTTATGGCCACTCTCAATAAAAAAAAAATCATCAAAGCCTGTTCAGTTTGGTTATTTTTAATAGCATATTTAATTTTTGCAATCCCCTCTCCTACAAGGTGGGTCATTTCACCTACATAGCAAAGTCCACAAGAACATTTATGTGAGCTTAATAAGTGCTTAATCCTAATATAATAACCTTTCAATGGATACGAAAATGATTCCCATTTAATAACTTAAAAAGAAATGTATAAAACGTAGAAATGTATAAAATTTTGAAATATATAAAATGTAGAAATGTATAAAAATGTAAAAAATATATCAAATTTAGAAATGTATAAAATCTAGTAATGTATAAAATGTAAAAATGTATAAAAGAAATACAAGGATAACATCCATTCTTCTTAGAACCTAAACAAGTGGGAACAGATTAAATCTCAGATTTCACACAATCAGCACATACATTTAATTATACAGCATATTTGTTCTGAAATTTTGTAAAGGCTAATCCCTATAACTTGCAATTTGTAGATATTTTTTCTGTAATATATGCAAAGACCACTTATTGAAAGCAGATATTATTTTAAAAATATTTAAAAAAAAGACACAAACAGTATTTAAATAACTTTTCTCTGCTTGAATTTATCTCTATGTAAAGATTTCACAAAGGGCACTTCTTTTTACTACAACCTCCCTCCTGGGTAACCCAACCGCACTCGTTCATTCATTATTTCCTGAAATCTTAGGTCTGTAATCAGGTCATCCTCCACTATGTGGGAAAGCTTTTGAAGTTGACTTCTAGGAATACATATAAAAACTGAAGGAGGGTGAAAACCATTATAGTGAGGTGACTAATTACAGTCAGTTAATATAATAATATACAAGTTACGACCTAATTTATTATTAAATACATACTAGTATCAAGTATTGGAATGGAAAATGAGTCATCATTCAGATTCAATTTTAAACGAGGCACCATAGTATTCAAAAAGTTATAAAAATTCCATTAGCAATGATTCATTATCTTGCAAAACGCCAAAAATGTTATCTATAAATTGCATCCAAGTCATACAGAAACTCCAAAACAATAAACATACACATATTTTTCTTCAGTCATTGTGACAAAGGTATTGACACGTGAGAATTAGGGTGACCACGTGTCCCGGATTGCCCCGGACAGTCCTACATTTTTCAGGTGTGTCCCAGGGCACCTTCATTCCAGGACAATACAGTGACCCAGAATGAAACTGACACCCCCCCCCCCCCCCCGGGCCGATCTGTTGCCCCCAAAAAAGGATTCCACAGGTCTTGGTCGGCCAGGACAACTACTGTCATTGAGTGAAGTGGTGATGCGGCGGCCTTTTTCGGGGCGTGATCAGTGTTTCTGGGTAGTGCGTGCACCCGCGGCACCGCCAAAAGAAAGCTCGTAATTTGGTGAATTACAAGCTGAGTTTTGGGAGTGGAGGTCCCTGAATAGCAGTTTGGAAATGTGGTCACTCTAGTGAGGATACAGCAAGTGACCCCATAGCTGAACCCTGTAATTGCATCAATTAATTGTTTCCAAACATAAAACAATTATTTTCTAAAGTAAATTGCAATAAGGACAGAATAAACTCTGTTTGTTCTGTTGAATATCTGATTGTTCAAGCAACATTCCTCTAGCACAAATGCCCATTTCATAATCAAACAACGCATATAAACATGTAATGAGAATTTTTTACCCTAAGCCCTGGTTCACACTGGGCTGCGGGAGTGAAATCGCGCGATTTCACTCCCTCTGGCAGTCCCGATTTCGGCGCGATTTAGGAGACATTTGTGCAGGGTTCTGCACAGATGTCAATGTAAATCGCGTCCTGAAATCGCAAAAAGTAGTACAGGAACTACTTTTTGAAATCGGTGCAGCGCCGCAGATGCGGCGTCGCACCGATTAGGACGGTGTCATTGCCGGCAATTGCCGCTGATTTGAGATGCGATTTCAAATGTGAAATCGCATCTCAAATCAAACTAAATCGTACCCAGTGTGAACCTGGGCTTAAAGTGGGTTGATTTACTTAAACTGGAGAATGCAAAATCTGGTTCAGCTGTGCATGGTAGCCAATCAGCTCCTAACGTCTGCTTGTTTAACCACTTACCGCCCGGCCTATAGCAAAATTAAGGCCGGGTCGTGGTTGCGTTATCATGACTGGACGTCATATGATGTCCAGCAAGATAACAGCCACCATGCGGGGGCACGCATTGAGGGGATCGGTGGTGCGGTGTGTCAGTCTTGTGTCCAATCACGGCTGATCACGATGTAAACAGGAAGAACCGTTGATCGGCTTTTCCTCACTCGCGTCAGCTCTCCTGACAGGGGTGGTCTGCGCACAGCTACAGCGCGTTCTTTAATTCTCAAGAGGGCGTACATTGACGGCCTTCTGTGCTCGCACTGCTTGCGTGCCCCATGCTGCGCACGAGCAGCGCACTCTTTGGGATGTGGTCGCCCCAAGGGATGTTTACATTTACTTCTGACAGCGATAAAAGTGATCAGAACATTTTGTATCAAAGGGAAAGTGTAAAAATAGTAATAAAATCAATAAATAAATAAGGAAAAATTAAAGTGCCCCACCCCTCTGTGCTCATGTGCAAAAGCAAACGCATACATAAGTCGCGACCGCAAATGATGTTCAAACCACACATGTGAGGTATTGCCGTGATTGTAAGAGTGAGACCAGTAACTCTAACACTAGTCCTTCTTTGTGAAACTAAACTGGTAGCCTGTAGAAATGTTTAACCACTTGCTTACTGGGCACATATACCCCCCTCCTGCCCAGGTGAAATTTCAGCTTCCGGCACTGCGTCGCTTTAACTGACAATTGCGCGGTCGTGCGCCGTGGCTACCAAACAAAATTGACGTCCTTTTTCCCCCATAAGTAGAGCTTTCTTTTGGTGGTATTTGATCGCCTGTGCGGTTTTTATTTTTTGCGCTATAAACAAAAAAGGGCAACAATTTTGAAAAAAAACACAATATTTTTTACTTGTTGCTATAATAAATATCACAATTAAAAAAAAAAAAAACATATTTTTTTCTCAGTTTAGGGCGATACGTATTCTTCTACATATTTTTGGTAAAAAAAAATCACAATAAGCGACTGGTTTGCGCAAAAGTTATAGCGCCTACAAAATAGGGGACAGAATTATTATTTTTTATTATTTTATTTTTTCTGCAAAAATCTGCAATTTTTATTGGGACTGCGACGTTATGGCGGACACATTGGACACTTTTGACACATTTTTGGCGCCATTCACATTTATACTGCGATCAGTGCTATAAATATGCACTAATTACTGTATAAATGTGACTGGCATTGAAGGGGTTAAAACTAGGGGGTGAGGAAGGGGTTAAATGTATTCCATACATAGTGTTCTAACTGTGGGGGGAGGGGGGGTGACTGGGGGGGTGACCGATCTGTGTCCCTATGTACAAGGGACACAGATCGGTCTCCTCCTCTCCAGAGACAGGACGCTGTCTCTGTGTAAAACGGCAATGAGAGATGATCTCATATGTTTACATCATCTCTCATTCACCGCACAGATTGCATTGCAAACGGCCACTCTGATTGGCCGTTCGCGGCGATCTGTGATTGGCTGTGTCCAAGGGACACGGCCAACACAGAATTTCCCCGCGGCGCACTCTGGAGCGTGCGCGGGGAACGTGCTAGTGACAGGCCGTCAATTGACGGCTTGTTGGCAATTTAGATCCGCGCTAAAGCCGTCATTCGACTATAGCGCGGATCTCAACAGGTTAAAGAGGAAGTAAACCCTGATGGGTGTTACTTCCTCTTTATTTCCCTGCAAAGATAAAGCATAATGGGCTACTATGCATCGCCTCCACGAAGCGTCCATCTTTCACCCTCTTCCTTCCAGGTATCACTGCTCCAGTGCTGTGACTGGCCGGAGCAGCGATGACGTCACTCCAGCACATGCGCGCATGACCCGACACTTACGGCATGATGCCATTAAGCAACGGCACGCTCAGTGCGCCTGCGGCACGCATGCGCCGTAGACGTCGTTGCATTATTTATTGCAAATATCTGCTAAACCATGTGGGTCTAGGAGATATTGCAAGCACCTACAGGTAAGCATCAATCAAGGCTTACTTGTAGGTGTAAATTCTCAGAGAGGGTTTACAAGCACTTTAAAGCGTGCATTGTTCGCAATTTTAAAGCAGGACATGTTAGGTATGTTATTATTATATTTAGGGTTGTCCCGATACCACTTTTTTAGGACCGAGTACAGGTACCGATACTTTTTTTCATGTACTCGCCGATACCGAATACCGATACTTTTTTTAAATGTCATGTGACAGTTTTCAAACCACAATACAGACTAAGGATATTTTCTTTAGAATTATGAAGAACTCTAACTCAAGACATTATAAAAGAATAAAAATGAGTAAAAATGAATAAAAATGTTTTATCTTCTTGTCACGCAGTAGTAAAAAACTCAAAGAATTTTCACAGAACATGTTGATAAATACAAAAAAAGTATTCTATTTAGGTATCGGGAGCATTTGTGCGAGTACAAGTACTCCCGCAAATACTTGGTATCGGTCCCGATACCGATACTAGTATCGGTATCTGGACAACCCTAATTATATTTATGTATATTTATTAGCAGGTGAATGCGGCCCTCCATGCATTCACATACATTGAATCCGGCCCTTAAGTGGATAAAGGTTTCTGATCCCTGACATAGGAGATTCTAGGAACAGCTGTTAAAGAACAAACTTTATATCTAAAAAAGTTCATCTCGGAAAATATATTCAATTATCTGAAATATAGTGAATGAAAGGTTTTGCAATTTTTTAGTTTGAATACTATAAATGTATTGTTTATATCTGTGAGTGCTTCTAAACCAGTTTTGGTCTTGTATGGATCAGTGGTGGTGCGTCCATAGAGGGCGAAAAAGCGCCGCCCCCTCTCGCTCCTGCACCGCCACTAAAAAACAATACATAGATTCATGCATTGCATGAATCTATGTATTGTTGCCGCTGCACACTATTCAGATGGCCTGCCCCCTGGTGCGCGCCGGCCATCTGAATAACGGCAGCTGGTTGGCTTTGGAAGTGTCCAAAAGCCTGAGGGCTGTAATCGGCTTTCAAATAGTTAACCAGGGGACACAGGGGGTGTGCGTTCCCTGGTTAACACTGACAGGCATCTCAGCCAATCAGGTTCACCGGTTCTGGTTACCGGTAACCTGATTGGCTGAAGCGACATTGAGGGCGGGACTACTTCAAGGGATAGTGGAGGAAGATCCAAGGATGGCTGACCGAGAAAGGTAAGTGCCAAGCGGGGGGGGGCAATCTGGCGGCATTTTAGGGGCAAGCTGGTGGCAATTGATGGGCACAGTGGCGACAATGGCATGACACAGTGGCGAAAATTGATGGGCACAGTGGTGGCAATGGCATGACACAGTGGCTGTGTTTGGCATGGCACAGTGGCGACAATTGATGGCACAGTGGCTGAGTTTGGCATGGCACAGTGGCGACAATTGATGGGCACAGTGGCGACAATGGCATGGCACAGTGGCAACAATTGATGGCACCATGGCTGCGTTTGGCATGGCACAGTGGCGACAATTGATGGGCACAGTGGTGACAATGGCATGGCACAGTGGCTACAATTGATGGGCACTGTGGTGACAATGGCATGGCACAGTGGCTGCGTTTGGCATTGCACAGCGGCGACAATTGATGGCACAGTGGCTGCTTTTGGCATGGCACAGTGGCGACAATTTATGGGCACAGTGACGACAATTGCATGGCACAGTGGCGACAATTAATGGCATGGCACAGTGACAACAATTGATGGGCACAGTGGCTGCTTTTGGCATGGCACAGTGACAACAATTGATGGGCACAGTGGCTGCTTTTGGCATTGCACAGTGGCGACAATTTATGGGCACAGTGACGACAATGGCATGGTACAGTGGCGACAATTGATGGCATGGCACAGTGGCAACAATTGATGGGCACAGTGGCAACAATTGATGGCACAGTGGCTGCGTTTGATGGCATGACACAGTGGCGACAATTGATGGGCACAGTGGCTGCGCTTGATGACATGGCACAGTGGCTACGTTTGATGGCATTGCCCAGTGGTGACAATTTTATGGTGCAGTGGCGACAATTTTATGGCCAGATGGCAACAATTTTATGGCACAGTGGCTGCGTTTGATGGGCACAGTGGCTGCAATTGATGGGCACAGTGTCGGCGAATGATGGGCACAGTGGCGGCAATTGATTGGCACAGTGGCGGCAATTGATTAGCACAGTGAGGCTGCAATTGATGTTTTTTTTTCATTTGTTTGCGTCCCCTCAAGAATTTTGAGCACCAGCCGCCACTGGTATGGATATTCCTTCTTTGTGGGTGAACCTGTGCATGGCTCCAGGCATTTACATTGAGAAGCTACCCTTGGGAAGGGTATGCATTTACAGTATATATATATATATATATATATATATATATATATATATACGCTATAGTTGTATAATTAATTGGTACACGAGTCCTTATGTAATTTCATGTTATTAGTCACTTACCAACCATATAACTTACATATACGGCGGCAAAGTGGGCCACTGTTCTAGAGCAACCTTTCGGATACACTTCCTGGTAGTGGGGCGCGCATGCTTGCCGCTGGCGGCCCGCTTCCGCTGTGATACACAGCAGGAGCTGATCTGCTGGTACCGTTGACTCAATGTCAGCCGTTGGGCAGAGTGGCCAGAATGGTGTTCTGCCTATGTAAACATAGCAGATCGCCATTCTGACAGGGGGGAAGGCATGGATCCTGTGTTCCTGCAAAGCAGGGACTAGAATTCATGTCTTCCCCTAATAAAAGCACCTCACACAGTACACATAAACACTGGCTAGAAACACAGTTAACACTTTGGACGCCCCTGATGTTTAACCCCTTCTCAGCCAGTGTCATTAGTTCAGTGACAGTGCATATTTTTAGCACTGATCCCCAAAAAAGTGTCAGTTAGTGTGCAGTCCCGCTATTAGTCACTGATTGACAGTGTTCTGTCAAACCCGTCAGAAACGCCAGTAATTGGATATCTTTACAAATTTCTGTTTGGACACAACACTGGCAACCGCATAGAGACCAGTACTGGATCATTTAGCTATTTTGACACCACAGCGGCTAACAAAGACAAAGTTGTTGCCACCATGAAGGCCTCCATTTGTTAGCTAGTATAGGTGCGGAGTAACAATCTTCGCTCATAATAGCGTGGATCGGGCTCTATTAGGTTTTCCGGTGTTGTGTCCAGACAGGAATTAGTCAAAAACTCCAATTACCTTTGGTTTAACCCCCCTGACGGTATTCGCGAGTCTGATTCGGGGTTACATTTTTGTGCTGCGATCGGTAACCCCTGAGTCAGACTCAGGCTCACCTCGCATTGTCCATAGACAAGGTTTACTTATCTTGTTCCTGGATCAAGCAATGCATCCACGCTGTGTGAGCGAGCGGGTCCTCGCTCGATTCACACAGTGCCTCTCTGTGCTGTCAATCTCCGTTCCCTGCGACGTTACGACGCACGGGAGCAGAGAACGGCGCCAAATTCAAAAACGTAAACAAACACATTACATACAGTATACTGTAATCTTTTAGATTACAGTACTGTATGTAAAAAATACACACCCCCTTTTCCCTAGTGGTCTGTCCTGTGCCCTACATGTTCTTTTATATAATAAAAACTGTTCTTTCTCCCTGCAAACTGTAGATTGTCCATAGCAACCAAAAGTGTCCCTTTATGTCAAAAATGGTTTTAGAGCAGCTAAAAAACAGCGATAATAAATTATAATCACTTGCAGAATTGAGCGATAGCGATTTGTGGGGAAATTCGTCATAAACAAATAAAAGTAATGACCGCGACAATTCTGCAACTGAGCAAATTTCAGTGATTTTGAGTTGATTACATTATTGAATAATTTTTATTATAATTACATTATCATTTGTTATAATTATTTATAGTTATTTATTATATTATAATTTATCATTTTGTTTTAAAAAAAAAAATCATACCCGGGATGCCTACTAGACTCTTGTTTGGTCAGATTTAAGTGAGTTATTCCTAAGAATTACAAGCCTACAGTATAAAACGCCAAATTTCCTTGCAAATAATGGTACCGCTTTCAGCACCTAAAATCAGAAAGAATCATACCGCCAGGGAGGTTAAAGAAACCAGAAGTTAAGTGGTTGGAGTTTCTGACAAGTTGGATAATATGACAGAACACCACCATTACTAGTTTAATTAAATAAATAAATGAATAAAAATCTTATTTAACAAAAACATAGCAAAATACTTATTTATAAAGAAATGTGATTTTTTTTTTGATTTTTTTTTTTTTTTTACTGAATATGTTTCATAGCAGAAAGTAAAAAATATAGATTTAAAAAATACCACCAAAAGAAAACTCTTTGTGGGCAAAATGGGACATACATTTTATTTGGGTACTGTGTTGCATGACCGAGTTATTGTCAGTTAAAGTAACGCAGTTCCGTATCGCAAAAAGTGGCCTGGAGGTCAAGTCGGGAAAAAAATTACCTTTTAATTTCAATCTTCTGCTGCTATAATTAAAAGAATAAAAAACAATTCAATGCGATATGGCAAACTAGCATTCTATAAGCTGATAGTATACGGAATTTCCCCCTAAATTTTCATTTCCTCCTGTGACTGAGTTACTGGTTTTCTTAGACATCAATCCAAAGATAAGTACAATTTTTGACATCTCCTGCAACAGAAATTACATTTTTAGTGAGATACTCCTAGGGCATATTCACTAAAGGAATGCAGAGATGATTGCTGAAACAAAAATAGCTTAAACTAGAAAAAGAAAGGAATCTGTGGCAAAGTTTAATAAAAATAAATCTTTGTAATTTACATAAAGAACCCAAAGGGTTTTTTTTTTATATATATTTTTTTTAAACAAAAATGGAGTTACACAATAAAGTACAGTATAGCAATTCAATAAGCTCACGTAGATAGTGACTCTAGATGATAACATACATACTATAACTATGGTTGAATTGTTGTTTCACATCGCTTCTTTTTTTCCCCTTTTTTGTACATTTTAGTTTTCTCTACAGCAAAGGAATGGAGGTGACCATGCATGTCTTCTACCTATTCCCACATTTTCCTTTCTCCTCTCCCCTCACTCTAAGTGATATTAAACCAGTGGTGGCTGGTGATCAACATTTTTTGGGGGGGTGCAAACAAACGAAAAATATATATATATATATATTGCAGCCTCACTGTGCCCATCAAATGCAGCCACTGTGCCCTGCCATTGTAGCCACTGTGCCCTGCTATTGTTACCACTGTGCCCTGCTATTGTCACCAATGTGCCCTGCCATTGTGCCCTGCCATTGTAGCCACTGTGCCCTGCCATTGTAGCCACTGTGCCCTGCTATTGTCACCACTGTGTCCTGCCATTGTCACCACTGTGCCCTGCCATTGTCACCACTGTGCCCTGCCATTGTCACCACTGTGCCCTGCCATTGTCACCACTGTGCCCTGCTATTGTCACCACTGTGCCCTGCCATTGTAGCCACTGTGTTCTGCTATTGTCACCACTGTGCCCTGCCATTGTCACCACTGTGCCCTGCTATTGTCACCACTGTGCCCTGCCATTGTCACCACTGTGCCCTGCTATTGTCACCACTGTGCCCTGCTATTGTCACCACTGTGCCCTGCCATTGTGTCCTGCCATTGTCACCACTGTGCCCTACCATTGTAGCCACTGTGCCCTGCTATTGTCACCACTGTGCCCTGCTATTGTCACCACTGTGCCCTGCCATTGTCACCACTGTGCCCTGCCATTGTAGCCACTGTGTTCTGCTATTGTCCCCACTGTGCCCTGCCATTGTAACCACTATGCCCTGCCATTGTAGCCATTGTGCCCCGTAAAATGCCCCCCCCCCCCTAGCATTTACAAGAATCAGCCGTGCTTCTTCTTCTGTCCCTCGCTGTGTTCTTCCGCCCTCGTTGACGCTTCAGCCAATCAGGTTACCGGTAACCTGATTGGCTGAGACACCTGTCACTCTTATCCAAGGAACGCACATACCGTGCGTCCCTTAGATAAGCTTCTGGAAGCCGACTACAGCCTGAGGGCTGTATTAGGAAAGCCTATGAGAGCAGCCGGCTCTGATATTTACTTCCGCAGCCGCCGTTATTCAGATGGCCGGCGCTCACCAGGGGGCCGGTTATCTGAATATTCGGCGGCAATACATAGATTCATGCAATGTAATGCATGAATCTATGTATATTGTCAGTGGTTTGTGCGGGAGCCACAGGGGGCGGCGCTCCAGCGCCCTCTATGGACGCACCGCCACTGTATTAAACCCTCAGTTTGAGCAACTGATTTAATCACCTACAGAGTAGACAGCTCCTTAATCTTTTCATACTTGCCGATATTCCAGTTTTTGTTTCAGGGCGGCTCCTTTCTTTTGTGGCATCCTATGGAGTTACCTTTTCATACAGGGATTAAAGATGCACCTCCCTGCATTGTGTGCATCAATAAACCCATAGCCAGTGATGGCCCGTCCATAAGGGGCACAGGAGCGCCGCCCTCCTAATCCATGCGCCCGGCCCCTAATCCACATGCAGGGCACCAGACATATGGATTCCGATGAGTAAAATGATCCTATGCTGCTATAAGGATGTCAGTTGTGACCGATGCACCCTAAACCATATAAAACAAAGAAAAAAATGTGTCTCTAGAGTCTAATAGGTAGGAATCCCTACTAGTGTGGCTACTAGTGTAATCAACCACACTAGTAGGGATTCCTACCTATTAGACTCTAGAGACACATTTTTTTGTTTGTTTTATATGGTTTAGGGTGCATCGGTCACAACTGGCATCCTTATAGCAGCATAGGATCATTTTACTTTAGCAATCTTTGGGCCTGCTGGCCTGCACAGGCTCCTGACCTAATTAATCCACCTTTACTCAATTCCACTGAAATGAGTGGAAGCTGAGGAACCAACATCTACCCTCCTATTAACACAGGGTATCTCTCCAATTGCACCCTAATTCCAGCCAAACCGGGGGCCTATTACCATTGGGCTCATCCCACCTATATACCTGACAAAGATCCTCTCCCGTGCCCCCCTCCGTGCCCTCCTCCGTGCCCTCCTCCTTATATGGTCTAATTTTAGACCGGCCGTGCAGCTGATAAGCACATCGTGTAGACTGCACCGCACAATCTTACTTATGTGGATCGGCGTATCTCCCTCATTTGCATATTTGCATAGCAAATCAATGGTGTGTCTAGTGCAGTTTTGCACGCACGCTGCGCCGGTCTATCCAAATTACGTTGGTCTAAAAAATGTGGATTTCCGGCGTATATCGTTTTGGGGATACGGTGCATAGATAAGCGTGTGCATTTTTAGACTTACGCGTGCCTAACTTGTGATACTTCGGAGTAAGTGCTTTGTGAATCTGGCCCATTGTTTTTGTTTTTTTTTAAATGTCAGTCTTTTTTTCTTTATAGCGCAAAAAATAAAAAATAAAACACAAAGGTGATCAAATACCACCAAAAGAAAGCTCTATTTGTGGAAAAAATAGGATATAAATTGTATTTGGGTACATTGTTGTATGACCGCACAATTGTCAGTTAACCGATTAAGCCCCGAGCCTGTTTTTCAGATTCGGTGTTTACGAGACTAAGGGCTCTTTCACACGAAACGTCCGTTCAGATCCGCCTGCCAGTTTTTTTGGCGGATCTGAAAGGACGCTCCGTGCTCCTCTATGGAGCCGCGGATGTCAGCGGAGACATGTCCGCTGATATCCGACCCGCTCCGATCCGCCAAAGTAAGACGGAGGAAAAACCTACTTTTCCTTCCGTCTGGCGGATCGGATCGGATGAACACGGACAGACGGTCCGTATTCATCCGATCCCCCCATAGGGGAGAGCGGAGAAAAGACAGGGCGGTCCCTGCACAGCGTGCGGGGACCGCCCAGTCATCCGGCAGCTCAGCGGAGATCAATGGAGCGATCCCCGCTGAGCAAACGGAGGTGCACGGGGTGGATCTTTACTGATCCGCCCCATGTGAAAGAGCCCTAAAACATATTTTTGTTGCTATAAAATTACTTAAAACCCCCAAACATTATATATTTTTTTCTAACACCCAAGAGAATAAAATGGCAGTCATTGCAATACTTTTTGTCACACCGTATTTGCACAGCGGTCTTACAAGCGCACTTTTTTTTGGAAAAATTTCACTTTTTTAAATAAAAAAATAAGACAAAAATAAATTTGGCCCAATTTTTTATCATATTGTGAAAGATAATGTTACGCCGAGTAAAATGATACCCAACATGCCACGCTTAAAAATTGCGCACGCTCGTGGCATGGCGTTAAACTTTTACCCTTAAAAATCTCGATAGGCGACGTTTATAAAATTCTACAGGTTGCATTTTTTGAGTTACAGAGAAGGTCTAGGGCTAGAATTATTGCTCTCGCTTTAACGATCGCGGTGATACCTCACTTGTGTGGTTTGAACACCGTTTTTATATGCGGGCGCTACTCGCGTATGCGTTCGCTTCTGCGCGCGAGCTCTTCGGGACGGGGCGTTTTAAAAAAAAATTGGTTTGTTTTCGTATTTATTTTTATTTATTTTACAATTTTTAACACTGAAATAAAAAAAATAAAAAAATCATCACTTTTATTCCTATTACAAGGAATGTAAACATCCCTTGTAATAGAAAAAAGCATGACAGGTCCTCTTAAATATGAGATCTGGGGTCAAAAAGACCTCAGATCTCATATTTAGGCTTAAATGCATAAAAAAAACCTGTAATTTTTTCAAATGACAAAAAAAAAAATGTTTCTTTAAGACGCTGGGCGGGACTGACGTTTTGACGTCACTTCCGGCCAGCAGAGCTAATGGGACGGGTGGGTGCCATGTTGGCCTCACTCGCGTCCCCACACAGCAGCCAAGCGGACCTGATCGCCTCCGCCGCTACCGACAACTACGGTAAGCGGCGGAGGGCACGGGAGAGCGGCGGGAGGGGGGCCCCTCTCCTGCCACTGATAACGGTGATCTCGCGGTGAATCCGCCGCGGAGACCGCCGTTATCGTTGACAGGACCGCCCACTGAAGAGATGGATATCTTGGTTGCGGCAGCAGCTGCTGCCGTTACCAAGATATCCATCTTTTAAGTGCCAACGTATAATGACGGTGGGCAGTCGGTAACTAGTTAAATTAACGCAGTGCCGTATCACAAAAAGTGGCCTGGAGGTCAAGTGGGTAAAAAAATTACCTTTTAATTTCAACCGTCTAAAAAAACAATTCAATGCGATATGGCAAACTAGAGTTTTGTAAGCTGATTGTATATGGAATTCCCCCCTAAAATTTAATTTCCTCCTGTGACTGAGTTACTGATTTTCTTAGGCCGCGTACACACGATCGGTCAAAACAGATGAAAACGGACTGAAGTTCAGTTTTATCTGTCCAAACCGATCGTGTGTAGGCCCCATCGGCCAGTTGTCCTTTGGTCCAAAAACAGAGAACTTGCTTTAAAATTGAACCGATGGACGCCTGACTGATGGGTCAAAACCGATCGTTAGTATGCAAAGGCATCGGTCAAAAGGCCGCGCATGCTCAGAATCAAGTCGACGCATGCTTGGAAGCATTGAACTTCATTTTTTTCAGCACGTCGTGTGTTTTACGTCACCGCGTTTTGACACGATCGTTTTTTTAACTGATGGTTTGTAGGCACATCAGACCGTCATTCGGCTTCGTCGGTTAACCAATGAAAACGGTCCTTCGGACCATTCTCGTTGGATGGACTGATCGTGTGTACGCAGCCTTTGACATCAATCTAAAGATAAGTAAAATTTTTGACATCTCTTGCAACAGATATTACATTTTTAGTGAGATACTCCTAGGGCATATTCACTAAAGGAATGCAGAGATGATTGCCGAAACAAAAATAGCTTAAACTAGAAAAAGGAAGGAATCTGTGGCAAAGTTTGCTAAAAATAAATCTTTGTAATTTACATAAAGAACCCGAAGGTTTTTTTTTTTTAACAAAAATGAAATTACACAATAAATTACAGTATAGCAATTCAATAAGCTCACGTAAATAGTGACTCTAGATTAGAACATACATACTATAACTATGGTTGAATTGTTATATATTTATATATTTATATTTATATTATTGATTTTCACTGTGGGCCTTGGATTTATGACACTGATACACTGATAGCGCAAAGGCTTTCTTTACACTTTATGGTTGAATTGTTGTTTCAGAGCGCTTCTTTTTTTCCCCTTTTTTGTACATTTTAGTTTTCTCTACAGCAAAGGAATGGAGGTGACCATGCATGTCTTCTACCTATTCCCACATTTTCCTTTCTCCTCTCCCCTCACTCTAAGTGATATTAAAAGTTTGAGCAACTGATTTAATCACCTACAGAGTAGACAGCTCCTTAATCTTTTCATACTTGCCGATGTTCCAGTTTTTGTTTCAGGGTGGCTCCTTTCTTTTGTGGCATCCTATGGAGTTACCTTTTCATGCAGGGATTAAAGATGCACCTCCCTGCATTGTGTGCATCAATAAAACACCTAAACCCATAGCCAGTGATGGCCCGTCCATAAGGGGCACAGAAGCGCCGTCCCCCTAATCCATGCACCCTGAGGCTCTAATCGGCTTTAAAAAAGGGTGGGCTCAGGGCGATGCCAGTTGTGTGACGATAGCAAATTAATATTTGCTATTGTCTTCCTGATTCACCTCCCAGTCAATCAAGAAGTGGGTCCTGAGACCTAATTGGCCAGGGAAGACTCCCTGGCCAATTAGGTCTCAGGACCCACATCCTGTTCAGCCAGGAGAAGAAGGAATGGCCCCGGAATAAGGAGTAGCAGCCCTACCCCAGATCTTTGTCATATGCCTATGGTAAGGAGGCCTCTGATTCCCATCTTCCCGTGTCCATCTTCCGCAGTACAAGGCAGATCACCATTCTGACAGGGAGGAAGGCATGGATCCTGTGTTTCTGCAAAGCAGGGACTAGGATCCATGTCTTCCTCTAGTAAAAGCATGTCCCACAGTACACATAAACACTGGCTAGGAACACAGTTAACACTTTGAACGCTCCTGATGTTTAACCCCTTCTCAGCCAGTGTCATTAGTTCAGTGACAGTGCATATTTTTAGCAATGATTACTGTATTAGTGTCACTGGCCCCCAAAAAAGTGTCAGAAGTGCCAGTTAGTTTGCAGTCCCGCTATTAGTCGCTGATCGCCAGTGTTCTGTCAAACCGTCAGAAACACCAGTAATTAGATATTTTTAAAAATTTCTGTTTGGACACAACACTGGAAACCACATAGAGACCAGTACTGGATGATTTAGCTATTTTGACACCACAGCGGCTAATGAAGACAAAGGGGCAGATTCACACAGAAATGGATTATCGTAGCGTATCAGAAATACACTACGCCGCCGTTTTTTACCTGGCTCTACGTGGAATTCAGGTAGATTTCGTCCAGTAAACGACGGCGGCGTAGTGTATTTCTCCCGTCGCAATCCATCTGCGCGAGTAGGGGGCGTGAATCATTTAAAATAGGCGCATTCCCGCGGCGATCGATCTGCGCATGCTCCGTTCGCAAATTTCCCGCCGTGCATTGCGCGAAATCACGTCGTGACGTCATTCGTTGTTTAGGTAGCGTCGTTTACGGGCGATCCTAGTCCCGAACGAGTTACGTAAACAAAAAAAAAAAAAATTCGAAGCGGGAACGACGGCCATACTTAACATGGGCTACGTAACGTTAGAGCAGCAAAAAGCTGCTCTAACATTACGTACAAAAAAATAGACGAAAGCGATTGCGACGACCACTCGTATCTAGAATCGCTGTAAAAAAACATTTGCATATCCCGACGCATCAAAACGACGCAAACTCCTCCCAGCGGCCGCAAATAGATGGCAGCGTAGATCCGAAGGCTTACAAAGACGTAAGCCTCTCGGATCGAAGCCCGAAGCCGCCGTATCATGGTTTGAGGATTCAAACTAGTGATACGGCGCGCAAAATTTGAAATTACTCCTGTCTAACACCAGTTAGACAGGCGTAATTGCTCTATGAATCTGGCCCAAAGTTGTTGCCGCCATGAAGGCCTCCATTTGTTGGCAGAAAGTTAGAAATATAGATTAAAAAAAATATAAAATTGTCAGACTTTTTTGTTTATAGCGAAAAAAATAAAAAATCCAAAGGCGATCAAATACCACCAAAAGAAAGCTCTATTTGTGGGAAAAATGGGACATATATTTTATTTGGGTACAGTGTTGCATGACCACGCAATTGTCAGTGAAAGTAACGCAGTGCAGTATCACAAAAAGTGGCCTGGAGGTCAAGTGGGGGGAAAATACCCTTTAAATTCAATCTTCTGCTGCTATAATTAAAAAAAAAATGGAAAAACTATTTAATGGCAATATTGCAAACAATGGCAAACAATATGGCAAACTAGAGTTCTATAAGCCGATAGTATACGGAATTTCCCCCTAAACTTTAATCTCCTCCTGTGACTGAGTTACTGATTTTCTCAGACATCAGTCCAAAGATAAGTACAATTTTTGACATCTCTTGCAACAGAAATTACATTTTTAGTGAGATACTCCTAGGGCATATTCACTAAAGGAATGCAGAGATGATTGCTGAAACAAAAATAACTTAAACTAAAAAAAGAAAGGAATCTGTGGCAAAGTTTGCTAAAAATAAATCTTTGTAATTTACATAAAGAACCCGCAGGTTTTTTTGTTGTTACAGTAGGTGACTGCTATATTGTGTCAATCTCGCTCCCTTTCTCGGCGAGATTGACCACCTGCGAGCCCCATCGCGGGAGCCAGCGCCGAGCTGGCTTGCCGCGATGGAGACAAAGCCGTCATAGAAGCGACGGGTATCTGACATGGATTCCCGCCAATTCTACACGTGGGCGGCGTTTGTTATGAATCCTGAGGGGGAACTCCCCGCCGGATTTTAAATAAAAATCCGGCATGGGTTCCCCCCTCAGGAGCATACCGGGTCCTTAGGTCTGGTACGGGTTGTAAGGAGACCCCCCTACACCGAAAAAACGGCGTGGGGGTCCCCCCACAATCCATACCAGACCCGTATCCAAAGCACGCCAGCCGGCCGGTCAGGAAGGGAGTGGGGCGAGCAAGTGCCCCCCCCTCCTGAGCCGTACCAGGCAGCATGCCCTCAACATGGGGGGGTCAGGTGCTCTGGGGCAGGGGGGTGCACTGCGGCCCCCTCACCCCAGAGCACCCTGTCCCCATGTTGATGAGGACAGGGCCCCTTCCCGACAACCCTGGCCGTTGGTTGTCGGGGTATGCGGTCGGGAGGCTTATCGGAATCTGGGAGCCCCCTTTAATAAGGGGGCCCCCAGATACCAGCCCCCCACCCTAAGTGAATGAGTATTGGGTACATCGTACCCCTACCCATTCACCTGCAAGAAAAGTGTAAACACAAATAAACCACACAGGGTAATCTCCGGGGGTCTTCTACGCTCTCTGGGGGGTCTTCTCCCGCTCTCCGGGGGTCTTCTCCGCTCTCCGGGGTCTTCTCCGATCTCCGGGGAGCATGATGGGACTGCGAAATCACAAGATGGGCCTATATAAGTCGCTGGGAGCCACGCGCCCGACATAACAGCGGGAGGAAGCGTTGAGTCAACATCTGCAGAAGAGAAGAGAAGAAAAAGACGTGACAGAAGCGGCGGATTCCGATAAGTCTCCCGACCGGATTCCCCGACAACCAATGGCCAGGGTTGTCGGGAAGGGGCCCTGTCCTCATCAACATGGGGACAGGGTGCTCTGGGGTGGGGGGGCCCGCAGTGCGCCCCCCTGCCCCAGAGCACCTGACCCCCCCCTGTTGAGGGCATGCTGCCCTGTAATGCTCAGAAGGGGGGGGTGCTCGCTCGCCCCCACCCCCTTCCTGACCGGCTGGCCGGCGTGCTTTGGATACGGGTCTGGTATGGATTGTGGGGGGACCCCCACGCCGTTTTTTCGGTGTAGGGGGGTCTCCTTACAACCCATACCAGACCTAAGGCCCCGGTATGCTCCTGAGGGGGGAACCCATGCCGGATTTTTATTTAAAATCCGGCGGGGAGTTCCCCCTCAGGATTCATAACAAACGCCGTCCACGTGTAGAATTGGCGGGAATCCATGTCGGATCCACGTCGCTTCTATGACGTGCTCGTTGGAATGTGCTTTTACTATTCCAGCGAGAGCGAGATGTCAGCACCCTGTCGCCGAGAATCAGCGTGATGCTGTCGTGCTAAAAACACATTCTCGGCGGCAGGTACTGTATTATTATTATTTTTTAACAAAAATTTTGTTACACAATAAAGTACAGGATAGCAATACAACAGTGTTGGCAACCTACCAGATTGAAATTTACTGGCACGACAACCGAAATTTACTGGCACAGCCACGTTTTTACTGGCATTTCACAAAAGTTACTAAATCAAATTTTTAGGTGCAAATTTCAGCATTTAGGCTACAAACAAGTACACTAGGCAAATAGCAATGTGATTTAAGGTAGATATCAAGGTAATAAAACATATTTTTGTTATTTTCATTATAATAAGGGCAAATTATTTAGTCACATCACCCCTTGCCTCCATCCCCCTCTGCGGTGCCACAATCTCCCCCTGCCTCCAATCTCCCCCAGGCCCCCTGCCTTCCAATCTCCCCCTGCCTCCAATCACCCCCTGCCTCCAATCACCCCATGCCTCCAATCTCCCCCAGGCCCCCTGCCTCCAATCACCCCCTGCCTCCAATCTCCCCCAGGCCCCCTCCCCCCAATCTCCCTCTGCCTCCAATATCCCCCAGGCCCCCTGCTTCCAATCACCCCCTGCCTTAATCCCCCTCTGCGGTGCCACCAACAACCCCTGTCTCCATCCCCCACCCTCTGTGGTGCCTCCATCCCCCTCTGTGGTGCCACCGCAGACACCATCACCCCCTGCCCCCAATCACCCCCTGCCTCCACTCTCCCCCTGCCTCCATTGCCCCCCTCTGCGGCGCCACCATCACCCCCTGCCTCCATCGGATCCCCCTCTGCCACTATCACCTCATGTCACTGTCGGCTGGGCTGTCTGTCACTCTGTCTGTCCCCGAGTCCCCTGTGAACTTTGTATTGCTTGGATGCAGCAGGCTCCTCCATTCTGCCGCCGTCACATGCTGCTCAGCCTTCGAGTCCTGACTCCTGCTCCAGTGCTGTGTTCCTCCGACCTCCTGGTTAGTTACATATTTTAAATTCTGGCGCGCATTTGCCTGGCAGGATGTCCTAATATATCACTCGCCGGTGCCACGTGGCACAGCCTCTGTGAAATCTGCCCCCGCTGGCCGAATACAGCATATGCTTGGCTCGGCAAGCTCGGGAACTGCGCATGCACAGTTCCAATGTGAACCAATCTCGGCTATTTTTACTGCCACATTCCCACAACTACGGACGTTTACGGACGGGGAAAAAAGTGCCGATGTTCCAGTTTTTGTTTCAGGGCGGCTCCTTTCTATTGTGGCATCCTATGGAGTTACCTTTTCATGCAGGGACTAAAGATGCACCTCCCTGCATTGTGTGCATCAATAAAACACCTAAACCCATAGCCAGTGATGGCCCGTCCATAACCCTAATCCATGTGCCGGGCCCCTAATCTACATGCAGGGTGCCAGACGCATGGATTCCAATGTTTTTTTTTTTTTCTGAAGTACATGATTAGAGCCTTATGCGCTAATTGGCTTAAAAATGGGTGGGTTTGGGGCTCAGAGCACTGTGCCCTGAGCCCACTCAGTTGTGTGACGATAGCAAATTTATATTTGCTATTGTCTTCCTAATTCTCCTCCCGGCCAATCAGGAAGTGGATACTCAGACCTGATTGGTCCAGGGTCCTAGGTCTCTGGGCCAATTAGGTCTCAGGACCCACTTCCTTTTCTTTCGGTAGGAGAAGGAACGGCCCCGGAGCGAGGCGTAGCAGCCCTACCCCGGATCCTTGTCATCTGCCTACATTAAGGAGCCCTCTGATCCCTGTCTTCCCGTCCATCTCCCGCGGGGAGGGAGGGGTGTTGATCGCCACCTACCCACCATTTCCTGCAGGTGGCAAGTCAATCTCCGCCTTCCTGCCTGTCTCCCTTGGGGGGGGGTGTTGTTGGTGTTTTCCACCCCCCAAATATTGAGCACCAGCTGCCACTGCCCATAGCCTAGAATTGCAAGTCACTCCCCTATGCTCCCTCCTCCCCCTCCCTTCTCCAAGCTAATAGACTGACTAGAGACTGCACTGTCCACTCTTTCCTGTAAAGATCAGAAGTTCAGGGAAGCAGCACTAAGGCTGCGTACACACAACCAGTTTCCTCGACAGAATCCATCAAGAAACTTGGTGGGAGAGGTTTTTTGCCGAGGAAAACAGTTGTGTGTATGCTTTTCACAGAGGAAACTGTTGAGGAACTTGACGAGGAAAAAAGAGAACAAGTTCTCGTTTTCCTCGATGGGAGTCGTCGTGTTCCTCGTCGGGCTGGTTTTCCAACAAGAAACATGTTGGTGTTTATGCTTAGAAACCCGCGCACCTTCGGTAAAAGTAGCGTTTGTAATGGAGATAGCACATTTGTCACGCTGTAACAGACCGAAAAGTGCAAATGTCTCTTACCAAACTTTTACTGACACGCAGTAACATGAGATCAGCAAAAGCAGCCCCAAGGGTTGTGCCAGAGGAATCAAACCTCCCCTGCCGTTGTATGTGTTGAAGTCACCGAGTTTGAGAACCAGGAGATTTGGTCCTGACAGCGTGTACGCAAAGTCATCTTGTCAGTTTTTTCGACAAGCCTAACAAGGAACTCGACGAGGAAAACGATGTGTCTTTTCCGACGAGTTCCTCGGTCGTGTGTACGAGGCCTTAACTTCTTAAGGACCGCCTCCTGCACATATACGTCGGCAGAATGGCACGGCTTGGCACATCCACGTATATTCACGTCGGTTCCAGTACCCAGCCGTGGGTCACGGGCGCGCTCCTGTGATCCGGTCCGAAGCTCCGTGACCGGGACCACGGGACTCGCGGACGCGATCGCCGCTGGAGTGCGGCGATCGGTCCCCGGAGCTGAAGAACGGGGAGAGCCGTGTGTAAACACGGCTTCCCCGTGCTTCACTGTGGCCGCAGCATCGATCGCGTCATCCCTGTTATAGGGGGACGCGATCGATGACGTCACACCTACAGCCACACCCCCCTACAGTTGTAAACACACACAGGGAACACACAAATCCTACAGCGCCCCCTTGTGGTTAACTCCCAACCTGCAACTGTCATTTTCACAGTAAACAATGCAATTTAAATGCATTTTTTTGCTGTAAAAATGACAATTGTCCCAAAAATGTGTCAAAATTGTCTGAAGTGTCCGCCATAATGTCGCAGTCACGAAAAAAATCGCTGATCGCCGCCATTAGTAGTAAAAAAAAAAAAATTAATAAAAATGCAATAAAACTATCCCTTATTTTGTAAACGCTATAAATTTTGCAAAAACCAACCGATAAACGCTTATTGCGATTTTTTTTACCAAAAATAGGTAGAAGAATACGTATTGGCCTAAACTGAGGAAAAAAAATAATTGTATATATTTTGGGGGGATATTTATTATAGCCAAACGTAAAAAAAATATAGAATTTTTTTTAAATTGTCGCTCTATTTTTGTTTATAGCGCAAAAAATAAAAACCGCAGAGGTGATCAAATACCACCAAAAAAAAGCTCTATTTGTGGGGAAAAAAGGACGCCAATTTTGTTTAGGAGCCACGTCGCACGACCGCGCAATTGTCAGTTAAAACGACGCAGTGCCGAATCGCAAAAAGGGGCAAGGTCCTTTACCTGCATTTTGGTCTGGGTCTTAAGTGGTTAAAAGAACACTAAAGTCAAAAATGTTTTTTTTTTTAAATAACAAACATGTTATACTTACCTCCACTGTGCAGCTTGTTTTGCACAGAGTGTCCTCTAACCCTGTCTTCTGGGGTCCCTCGGCGGCTGTCTCAGGTCCTGCTCGCAAAAGCATTCCACCTTAATGCGAGCGAGCTTGCACGGTGGAAAGATTTTGTGGGCGTGCTCCTGTGATACAGTGGCGGCCATAGCCGCCGACTGTATCACTCGGCCCTGCCCCCCGGCGCGCCGCGTCATCCCCTGTGATTGACAGCAGCGCCAGCCAATGGCTGCGCTGCTATCAATCCGCCCAGCCTAGCCAATCAACGGCCAGGCTGGGAACCGAAGAGGATGACGTGGACACGCCCGGGAATTTCGAACGGTCAGGTAAGTAAAACGGGGGCTCAGGGGGGGGGCGGTACCATCGGATGTTTTTTCACCTTAATGCTTAGGATGCATTAAGGTGAAAAAACATTTACCTTTACAAGCCCTTTAAAGAGCAAGAGCCAGCAACATTAAAAGTTGTAAGCTGCAACTGGGGAAAGAATTGTAACCAAACATTTACTGAGGAATGTTAATGTTATTGTGCTCGATGTGTGAGGTTAACAAATGCTGCGGGTTTAATACTGCTTTAGCTTTAGACTACACAAACCAACAGATATCATCCAGGGATGTGCAGAATGTTTCTGTTGTAAATTTGCTTCCATGGAAATGCAATCATTGACTGTGAAAACAAAAACATTCTTTATTGTTAAAAATCAGTCCGGCATTTGTCTATTCACTATTTCAACACCTCAACCTGTTATTGGTAATTAAAAAATCTTTATTAACCACTTGCTGTTCAGGTCAATTTTAAAATGTTAATATCAGCATTTTTTATATTTTTTTGCTAGATATATTACTTAGAACCCCTAAACATTATGGCCCGGATTCACGTGCGGGCGTATATCTTCTTTAAGCTACGCCGGCGCAACATTGAGAGGCAAGCATGCTATTCACAAAGAATATGCGCTTAATGTTGCGCCGGTGTAGGGTATAGTTGTCGGCGTAAGCCGACGTAAGTCAAAGTAGGTGGAAGTGGGCGTGCTATATTAAAGTAAAGCGTGACCCCATACAAATGATGGCCTGAGCTTCAAAAAACGAACTGCGCATGCGTCATCTCTTGGATGCATCCCAGTGTTCATGCTCACAGTCACGTCGAAATAGCTGCCTAAGATACGTCAAATAAACTGCCTACGACGTGAACGTAACCTACGCACAGCCCTATTCACGTACTACGTAAACGACGTAAAATACGACGGCTGTTCCCTGGTCCATACCTTTGAATGGGTTGCGCCACCTATATGAGGGATAACTTTACGCCGGACGTAAGCCTAATGCACACCGCGCATCTACATTCGTGAATCGGCGTATCTTACTAATTTGCATATTTAACATGGGTACGCTGAATGCGTCCAGCGTAACTATGCGCCCACGATACGCCGGCGTAGGCAAGTTACGTCGGGCGGCTGAAGCCTTGCTTCTCGACGTATCTAGCTTTGTGGATCGGCGCAGAAATGCGATGGCGCACATTTGTACTTACGGCAACGTATCTTTAGATACATCAGCATAAGTCCTATGTGAATCCGGGCCTAAATATTTCTGAAAGCAGAAGCCCTGGAGAATAAAATGGTGGCTGTGGCAATTTTGTGTCATGTGTATTTGAGCGTCTCAAACACACATTTTCATGAAAAAATACATAAAAATAATTATTTTAGTGCACACAAACACAATATAATACACAATTGTGTGGTAAAATATTAAAGATGATGTTCCACTGAGTAAATAGATACCAAACATGGCAAGATGTAAAATTGTGCATGGCTGTGAATTAACAGCAATATACAGTATCTAAAATTGTCCATAGGCGATAGTTTACAAGCCTGTTTAGGTTATCAGTTAGCTGTAAATTATGGCCACAGAATTATTGCTCTCACACTGACATTCATGGTGATATCTCCATTCAGACCCTTCTCATCAGTTTGACCAATCGTGTGTACGCGGCATAACATGTGTGGTGTAATCACTGTCTGCATGCCGACAGGGCCGGTGCAAGGAATTTTTGTCTACTCAGGCGAAGGTGCTTTTTGCAGCTCCTCCCCCCCACACGATTTTCTGGTAAACCCAACATGACAAACCTTAAAATTGCATGCGCCCATTAAATTGTAAAAAAACTTCAGTAGTACCCTAAATTTTATCATCACTTTAAAAGCCCCAACAGGACATTAGCTTAGAGTTATGCAGGAGCTCTGTTGCCAAAATTATTGCTCTCACTCCAATGTGAGAGATCTTCAGAAACTGAGAGATCTTTAGTAAAAATCAGCACACTTTACACATAGTAAGGCAGATATACAACCCCATCTGCTCCACGCATATCGAAAGAGACTGGCGACGCCGACATGGACCCCCCCCCCCCCCATTTTGGGACAAATCATCACCCCTAGCACCAAAGTCAAGAGCCTCGAAGTCACTTTTGACTCCGACATGACAAGGGATGCACAAATAGGCTCAGTAGTCAGCGGATCTCACCATCTGCTGCACCTACGTAGACTTGTTCCCTTCATCCCAAAAGAAGACACAGCAGTAGTCGTGGGAACAATAATCAACTCCAGGCTCGACTATGCAAACGCCCTTTACCTTGGTCTTCCAAAATACCAGGTTGCAGGTCCACAAGTCGTCCAGAATACGGCGGCATTACTTGTAACAGGAAAAAACCCTGGGAATCAATCACTCCCTCCCTCAGGTCCCTTCACTGGCTGCCCGTGAAGGACCGGATCCTATTTAAGGCCCTCTGCCTGATGCACAAATGTGTACAAGTGTAGCGCTTACCCCCGAAGGAGCGGCTGATTGTTTTGGGCCTGCACTCTGCTTTATTACCCCCCAGTATTCTTGGTCTCACTCCCCTTGACACAGCTGTGGTGCAAACTGACACAATGGTTTATGAGCAACAAAGGAACCGTTAAGACACAAGTTAAACTTAAATAATCGTTGACTTTACTAAAGCAGTTGTTGTAATACACAATCAGAACGTAAGTGATGCACATTCAGTATTGCGAAAGACTGTGAGTAACAATTTCTTTACACCCCCTCTGCGGCCGCAGGTATTTTGGTGTCTCCAAGTGGGACTAGCGCGCAGGCCTTACTTCAAGCTGCGCGCCTTCCCACTTCCAGTACACTTCCAGTAAACAACCACACAGTATGTGCTACGCAACACCCAACAGAATAAAACACAACCGTAGCGGGTAATCACTCAGTAACTTCCCTATGACAGTATCTGTCTAACAGTAACAGCGCTGCAAGGCCTTGCCAATAAAATGTAGTAGTATTAGTCCTTGATCTTCTTTCTTCGCTAGCAATGTGAACCCAATTTGTAATCCACAGGTATTTTAATAGTAGTTTAATGCAAACAGGGACTGTAGATTAAACGTGGAGGGTGACTGCGCACTCTTTCCTAGTTAATACACAATCTTCAATGGCCGGCCATCAAGCAGTTGATTAAGGCTTTCAGGTCCTGGCACATGTGGCTTAGAGAAACACACTGGCAGCGTGGAACTAACGGTCCCAGCAACACTACCCCGGCAGTCTAAGTGTGTGAGTGTGTAAACAGTACAAAGCTTTGGGCCCGAGCCCTCTCACCACACGATGCCCAGATGACTGGATGCTTTCGCCACACACGGCCTCCGCCTGGTCTCTGCACTCGTCCGGTTGTCCAGTTCCCACTTCCAGAGACGATCGGGAACCCTCCGACACTTGCCTGGATACCGATGGCTTGCTTCCGCACGAGGTAGGCCAGAACTCCACCAAACACACTGTGAAAAAGTTCCTCCAGGGTGTGGGTCCCGAGGCAGAGAGAGCTAAAAATGGCCACCACAAGGTCTTTTATATCTTCCCAGCATGCCTTGCAGCCCTGAGTGTTCCTGGGTAATTATTCATATCCCTTCTGGATGTTCTGGAAAAACAAGTCTTGAACACGTCGTTCCATTTCTTCGCCAGTAGATGGCATCAGACGCTTATTTACATTATAAGACTATTAATTCTACCACTTCCATCTGAGCATTCTTAATAGCAAAAATTGCCCCCGCTACATACTCCCCCCACTTTGAATCTTTGGTCCCCAAAGACATTTTTAACTCTACTGCACATTTTTGCCTCTATGCGGCTGCTCAATACAGACAGAGGAGCCTCCCACCAATTTTCATAAGATGGGAGGCTGTTCTGGGCAATCACAGGTGACACCGCAGTGTCTGGTACAGATGTGTCAAGGGGTGAGTTGGGGTTCTCTCCTTCTAGGTTTACAGTAAAGAGACCAGGCATATCAGGAATTCTTTTGGGAGCAAGCCAGGCCTGTTCAGAACATTCGCCCAGAATATCATAAGTCAGTTTCTTAGGTGCATGAACTTCCCTCTTGACCCTTTGTCTTTTAGGAGTAGGCGCTGTCTCTTCTTCTGCCTCACACTCTTGCACCTCAGTGTCAGCGGGTGAGTGATCCTCAGAATGTCCACTTTGCGGCACAAATTCCGGGGCCTCAGGTCTCAAAGTCACAGTGTCTCTCTCCTGCTCATGAGGTAAGCAATTAGTATCAGTTTCCGGCATCTCAGGCGACCACAACCAGCTTATCTCCATCCCATCCTCTTTCTCACTACCTTCTGTGGCCAGGGATCCTGACTGAGACCTAGTTACAGGTCGAGGCTCAGCCATAGGCGATAGTTCCCGTCGTGGAATTTTCCTGACTGCTTCTGTTAAGGGCAGAAGGTGATTCCGATGCCATACCTTCAGTGGTCCAGTACTCCCTTCTGGTCTGATTTCGTATACCGGTAGTCCTGGGAGGCGCCTGCATATGATGAATGGCTGTGACTTCCAGCGATCAGCCAACTTGTGTTTTCCTGGTACACCCAGATTTCTCAATAGCACTCGGTCTCCAGGTTGCAGGTCTTGGATCCGCACTCTGAGGTCAAAGTTCCTCTTATTCCTGCGTCCCCTCGCATCCGAGGTGGCCTGAACTTTCTCATATGCGGCCTTCAAACTCTTCCGTAATCTGCCCACATATCCTCGATGAGAGGCCTCCGAAGTGTGGTCTAAAGAAGTACCAAACGCCAGGTCCACCGGCAAACGAGCTTCCCGTCCAAACATTAGGCGATAGGGTGAATATCCTGTGGCATCACTCACGGTGCTGTTATAGGCATGTACCATGGCTGCAATGTGTTTACTCCACTGTTGTTTCTGCTCCGAGGCCAGTGTTCCTAACATGTTGAGGAGAGTTCTATTGAATCTTTCGGGTTGTGGATCCCCTTGTGGGTGATAGGGGGTAGTCCTAGATTTTTTTATATCCAGCAAGTCCAGTAGCTGCCTAATGAGGGTGCTCTCAAAATCCCTTCCTTGATCTGAATGGATCCGCTGAGGCAGGCCGTAATGGACGAAGAATTTCTCCACCAAGATCTTTGCCACAGTAGGCGCTTGTTGATCCCTGGCTGGAAAGGCCTGAGCATATCTGGTGAAATGGTCCGTGACTACCAAAATATTTCCTTGTCCACTGAGATCGGATTCCACACACAAGAAGTCTATACATACTAGATCCATGGGTCCGTGGCTTTCCATATGGCCCATTGGGGCGGCTCTCTGAGGTAAAGACTTCCTTTGTATGCACCTGAGACAAGAGTGACAGTAATTCTCCACTTCAGATCGCATGTATGGCCAGTAGAACCTGTCTCTCACCAATTGAAGGGTCCTTTCTGATCCCAGGTGGCCATGGTGGTCATGCAGAGCAATCAGAACTCTTTCCCTATGTTTCTCCGGCAGGAACAACTGCCACTTCTCCTCCAGATCTTCAGAGGGGGCCCTCCTGTACACCACTCCTTGTTTCAGCTGTAACCGACTCCACTCCTTGCATAACAGGCGAGCTTCCTTCTTGGCACTCTGTAGGAGTAGATCAGAATGTTGAGTTTCCAAGGCCTCCAACACAAGGCTACAGAGGGGATCTTCTTGCTGATCTCTTCGGAGGTCCTTCCTGGACAGTTTAGGCAAACCCTCATCCACCATCTGAGTGACATTACAGTAGCCCCTAGGCACTCCCACAGCGGACACTCCTACCTCTTCAGCCCTGGCTCCACCCTTCACTGGTTGTTCCGCTCCTTCGCAAAGAGCCCTCACACCTTCAGGGGTAAGTTGGGTCCAACCTTCTGGCGAGTTCCAATCGCAGTGGGGCCTCCTGGATAATGCATCAGCGTCCCGATTTCCGACCCCTGGACGGTATTTTAGACTGAAGGTGAATCCAGAAAGTGCAGCCAGCCACCTATGTCCTGTGGCATCTAATTTTGCTGTGGTGAGTAGGTAGGTGAGAGGATTGTTATCTGTCTTGATCACAAATTCTGCGCCATATAGGTAGTCTCTCAGTTTGTCCACTACTGCCCACTTCAAAGCCAGGAACTCAAGTTTGTGAGTTGGGTAATTCCTTTCAGCGGGTGTCAAGCTTCGGCTCACATAGGCAATGGGTCGTAGGTGCCCGTCATACTCCTGGTAGAGTACTCCACCCAGTCCATCTCGACTGGCGTCCACATGCAGTTCGTAAGGCCTGGCAGGGTCTGCGTAGGCCAAAACCGGGGCAGTAGTGAGGCTCCGCTTCAACTGTACAAAGGCCTCTTCACACTGAGTGGTCCATTGGTCTTCAATCGACTCTTTCATCTTCCTGGGACCCTCCTTAGGTTTCCCAGGTCCATCAGGGTCCGACTCAGCCCCCTCCTGGTTCTTTAATAGTTCAGTGAGTGGGTGGGCTATCTTGGCGAACCCTTCAACAAATCTGCGATAGTAGGAGCAGAATCCCAGAAAAGACCTGAGCTCAGTCACATTTGTTGGCCGGGGCCATGAGGTGACAGCATCCAGCTTCTGCGGGTCCGTGGCCACTCCTTCCGCGGACACTATGTGACCCAGATAAATCACTGATGACTGGTAAAATTTGCACTTTTCCATCGAAAGCTTCAGGCCCTCTTCATGGAGTCTACTCAAGACTTTCTCCAGGCGCTCTTCGTGCTCTTCCAGTGTTCTGCCGAACACTATCACATCATCCAGGTATACCAGCACTTCAATTAAGTTCATATCACCTACAGTCTTCTCCATCAACCTCTGGAAGGTGGCCGGGGCCCCCGACAAGCCTTGTGGCATGCGGTTAAATTCAAAAAACCCCACCGGGGTAATGAAAGCTGTCTTCTCCCTATCTTCAGGGTGCATGGGAATCTGGTAGTACCCACTCTTCAGGTCCAGCACACTGAACCACTTCGCCCCCGACAGGCTCTGTAAGGCATCTTCTATTCTGGGGGTGGTGTATTGGTCGGGAATGGTCCTCCGATTCAGTGTCCTGTAGTCAATGCACAGCCGTAACGACCCATTCTTCTTTCTCACCACCACTATCGGGGAAGCATAGGGGCTCCGAGACTCCCGGATGATGCCTGTTCTCTTCAGCTCAGCCAGCTGTTCTCGCAAATCTTCCAGGTCTCCCAGTGGAATCCGCCTGACCCTTTCCCGGAAAGGTTTGTCCTCTTCCAGCCGGATCTTGTGTTCAGCACTTTTGGCCAGCCCCACATCGAACTCGTTTTTTGAGAAAGCCATCCTCCATTTTAGTAGCTGGGTCTTTGCTCTCTCCATCCATTCGGGTGACAGGGGGGTGTTTTTTGGGAAGAATTCTTCCAGAGGGATCTCCTCTCCTTGTTCTTTCAGCATTTCATACGGAGGAACTGGGGTTGCTGGCTTCACTTCCCCTAACAACACTCTAGCCGGCATCTTCACTGGGGATGTTGTGGTGTTCCGGACGCTGACTGAGACTTTCCCTCTGTTTCTCTTCAGTAATTTGGTTGGTAGCAATTCGGGGACTATCTCCAACTCGTTGTTCCCCTGTTTTCTGTCCGTCTCAAGGACGATGAAAGGTCCTGGTTGTTCCCAAGTGAGCTTGACAGAAGCTCGCAGGCAGACCACCTCACCAGGCTGTATCACCTTTTCTCGTCTATCCAAACGCCAGACTCTTCCCACTCCTTCTGCTGGGGCCCTCTGCTCATGCAGTAAGTTCTGATACACCTGGGTCAGCATTGGGTGTATTTTTATGGCTGAAGTGTCCTGCTTCTGCATAAGTGGTGTCAAGAGTCTCCGGACTAGGTTGGTGTTGGTCCCAATAATGATGGAACTCTTGTCCGCCCCTGGTGGGCGGGGGCATACTACTGCCAGAGCATCGAAGACTTCAGCCTCCCCGGCCACGCTTGGGTCAAAGGTGAGCTTAATAGGCAGGAAACCGTCATATGGGAAATTCTGAGTTCCTAGACCCCATATCTCCAGTTCCTCCAGCTTCTGGAGAGGCAGGTGCCTGAGGTGCTTCTCATAGAAGTCCCTGTAGAGGAGAGTTACTTGAGCTCCAGTATCCAGCAGGGCTTTGGTATAGATTCCTTCCACTTGGATAGGGACAATGGGAGAGGGTCCCACTAATTCAGGGGGGAATCCACGTGGGGTGGCAAGGTTAGTCTGTTTGGTGGTTCGTACCTTTACACCCTTCTTCCGGGGGTGTTTTTCCAACTTCGACCCCCGTGGGTCACTAGGGACCGGGACGGCGTATGGTTGTTTGGAGTTGACTATTGTGACCGGGCGCCCAGCTGACTCCTTCACTGGGGGCCCTCTGGAGTTTGCCGCCGGCTTCTGGACCCTTGCTTCTGTCTTCGGCGGGCTTGGACACACTTGGCGGTAGTGTCCCACTCCTCCACAGTTGAAACAGGTCTTTGACCTCACCGGTCTCTCAACTGGAGTGACTGCGGGGTCCGGTGGGGCCTTCTGCCTCTGTGGGCCCTCCAGCCTAGCGGTCAACAGAGTCATCATCTCCAGTATTTCCTTCTGCACTTGAAATAGTTTTCCTAGTTCAGAACGGGGCATATCATCAGCGGTTGCTGTCAAAACACTAGTCTCCGGGGAGCTCTGTGAGACATCAGCGTTATGCCATCTGATCCTTGCGGTGGTACTGGACTGAGCTTTCCCTTGCTTCTTCTCTCCCTCCGTTTCCATCCGGGCCGCCTCATTGGTCTCTTCAATGAGCACCTCATCTGAGGTGGAAGGATCATCCAGGTACTGTCGCAACTGGAATTTGACATAGTCGCTCCTCAGCCCTGTAGCCACAGACCTCAAGAACTTCTTCTGGATGACTTCCGGTCCAAGATGTCCATCCGAGTCTTCTCCTCGGGAGGCAGACAACAAGCGATCCTTCAGAGCGATGGCCCTGAACAGGAAATTCTGCGGGGTCTCCTGGGTGTCTTGTGCCATATTTATTAGTTGATGATACAATTCAGCAGCATCTTCCTCCTTATAGTAACTTTTTAATATCCTCCTGAGCTGTGTCAGAGTTAGCCCATTCTTCATCTCCAACATCCTTCTGATGCTCAGATCCGGGCTAATGGCGTTGACTACGGCCTCTGTGATCTCAGATTCATGATAGCCTTTCTGAAGTCCCAGCTCCACCTGATGTAAGAGATTTGTATAGGACAGGCTTCCCTCTTGGTCTTTTTCCCCTATCCGTCCTTCGATTTTAAAATCCTTCCGGATCGTCACTTCAGGTAGGCGATTTTGGGTACGTCTCGAGGGAACTGAGGCAGACCTCGAGCTTAGCTTACTGTTATTTGAATCTTTGCACGAGACACTTAGCTCTTCAATGTGTCCTGCGATCACACCAGAGGCCTCCTTGAACCTTTCCTGTATGGTGCGGCACTGCCGTTTCAGGTCAGATAGCTGCTGTTCTGACTGAGAACCTCCCCTGTACTTTCCATATACAGGTTTTACCTTCCCTTGAGGGGGTCTTGAACTGGTATCGGCTGGGGTTGCTTCCTGATCAAATCCCAGCGCCGTTGGCTTTACAAGGCTAGAGTTGGCAGTGCTCTGACCAGACCCTTCTGGATGTGTCAGGTATAACTTGGTTCCTCCAGCTAGCTGTACACTCGGACCCCTGAAGTTCTCCGGAACTTCCGTCCTCCACTCCAATAGGGCATAGGTGTGGGAGGTTTCACAGTCTGGTCTGATGGCGATCACCCAGGCCTTTCTATTTGGGGACAGTGTCTTCACGACCTTTTTGATCTGCTCACTATCCCAGGTTTCTCCCGGGAGTGCGATGGCTACGCTCGCTTCGGAACGGGCGCCTTCAGTTCCACACCACCAAGCCACTGTAGTAGGATCCATGCTGATACCAGGGATGGGTTTTACTTGCAGAGGTACAGGATCCCGGACGAGCCCCCACGTGTAGCGCTTACCCCCGAAGGAGCGGCTGATTGTTTTGGGCCTGCACTCTGCTTTATTACCCCCCAGTATTCTTGGTCTCACTCCCCTTGACACAGCTGTGGTGCAAACTGACACAATGGTTTATGAGCAACAAAGGAACCGTTAAGACACAAGTTAAACTTAAATAATCGTTGACTTTACTAAAGCAGTTGTTGTAATACACAATCAGAACGTAAGTGATGCACATTCAGTATTGCGAAAGACTGTGAGTAACAATTTCTTTACACCCCCTCTGCGGCCGCAGGTATTTTGGTGTCTCCAAGTGGGACTAGCGCGCAGGCCTTACTTCAAGCTGCGCGCCTTCCCACTTCCAGTACACTTCCAGTAAACAACCACACAGTATGTGCTACGCAACACCCAACAGAATAAAACACAACCGTAGCGGGTAATCACTCAGTAACTTCCCTATGACAGTATCTGTCTAACAGTAACAGCGCTGCAAGGCCTTGCCAATAAAATGTAGTAGTATTAGTCCTTGATCTTCTTTCTTCGCTAGCAATGTGAACCCAATTTGTAATCCACAGGTATTTTAATAGTAGTTTAATGCAAACAGGGACTGTAGATTAAACGTGGAGGGTGACTGCGCACTCTTTCCTAGTTAATACACAATCTTCAATGGCCGGCCATCAAGCAGTTGATTAAGGCTTTCAGGTCCTGGCACATGTGGCTTAGAGAAACACACTGGCAGCGTGGAACTAACGGTCCCAGCAACACTACCCCGGCAGTCTAAGTGTGTGAGTGTGTAAACAGTACAAAGCTTTGGGCCCGAGCCCTCTCACCACACGATGCCCAGATGACTGGATGCTTTCGCCACACACGGCCTCCGCCTGGTCTCTGCACTCGTCCGGTTGTCCAGTTCCCACTTCCAGAGACGATCGGGAACCCTCCGACACTTGCCTGGATACCGATGGCTTGCTTCCGCACGAGGTAGGCCAGAACTCCACCAAACACACTGTGAAAAAGTTCCTCCAGGGTGTGGGTCCCGAGGCAGAGAGAGCTAAAAATGGCCACCACAAGGTCTTTTATATCTTCCCAGCATGCCTTGCAGCCCTGAGTGTTCCTGGGTAATTATTCATATCCCTTCTGGATGTTCTGGAAAAACAAGTCTTGAACACGTCGTTCCATTTCTTCGCCAGTAGATGGCATCAGACGCTTATTTACATTATAAGACTATTAATTCTACCACTTCCATCTGAGCATTCTTAATAGCAAAAATTGCCCCCGCTACACAAGGAACTGCTCCCCAATATTTCTGTGAGAAAATAAAACACCACAACCCCAACCGTGTTCTCAGGTCAACTAACCAAAATATACTTAAAATCCCCAAGGCCCGCTACAAGACAAAAGGAACCCGACTGTCGAACGCATTACCAACCAATATCCGAACAGAAATTAATCACCAGGCCTTCAGGAAAAAACTCAAGACCCACCTATTCTGAAAGCCAAATTTAGAAGGAAATGGATACCAAGAGCCCTGAGGCGATTCAGTTTGCATGTGTAGTGCTATATATGTTTTTCATTCATTTATTCATTCACTGTGTTAGGCCCCTTTGACATGATTGGCCTGCTCAGATCCGCCTGTCCGTTTTTCCGGACGGATCCATGTGGTCCACCCATTGACTTCTATGGGCAGGCGGATGTCAGCGGAAATATGTTCGCTGACGCCCACCTGCCTTCCGATGCGCTAAAAACAGATGTATTGGGTTACGTTCAGCCATCCGTCTGATGGATCGGATGAGATCTGATGAAAATGGATGTACTGTCTGTTTTCGTCCAATCTGTCCATAGATATCAGCGAGTCTCTGACAGGTCCCTCCCTGCTCAGTGAGCAGAGACGGACCTGTCATCCGCTGGTTCAGCAGAGATCAACGGAAAGATCTACTGCTGAGGTGGCTGACTCCGCTGAGCATTTCTGCCCCATGTGAAAAGGGGCCTGAAGCACACACACTAAAGGTTATTAAAAAAAAAGCATATCACACTTACCTCCACTGTGCAGTTCGCTTTGCACAAAGTTGCCCCAAATGTCCTCTTCTGAGGTCCTACGGGGGCTCCTCCCTCTGGGAAGCTCTCTCCCTAAGGGGGTTACCTTCCGGGTGCGCTCCCGTATGATGATGCACAGCCGCCGAGTGTATGACTCAGCCCCACCCTCCCCCGGTGGCCGCGTCACTGGATTTGATTGACAGCAGTGGCAGCCAATGGCTGCGCTTCTATCAATCTATCCAATGAGGAGCCGTTCAGACATTGAGAGAATGACGCGAGATCGCGCCCACAGAGATTTGGGGCTCAGGCCTCGTACACGTGACCTTTTTCCTCGACAGAATCCAGAAGCCAAAAGCTCTGCCACCAAGAAGATACTTGGTGGCAGAGCTTTTTTGCCAAGGAAAACGGTCGCGTGTATGTTTTTCATTGAGAAAACCGACGTGGAACTCGACGAGAAAAAAAGAGAACAAGTTGGCCTCGTACACTTGACTGAGGAACTCGTAAATGAAACATTGTTCTCCTCGACGTGTTCCTTGTCAGGTTTGTCGAGAATCTTGACAAGCTTTCTTTGTGTACACACTGTCAAGACAAAATCTTGTCGTTCTCAAACACGGTAACGTACAACACGTAATTTTTTTTTAAAAAAACTTGTTCTCGTCGAGTTCCACGTCGGTTTTCTCGACAAAAAACACACACAACATTTTCCTCACCAAAAAAGCTTTGCCAGCATTTTTCTTGATGGATTCTGTCGAGGAAAACGGTCATGTGTACGAGGCCGTTCTCTTTTTCCTCGTCGGGAGTCTCAACTTCCTCATCGCGTTTCTCGTCTGGCTGGTTTACGATGAGAAACACATTCGTGTGTATGCTTAGAAACCAGCGCATGCTCAGAATAAAGTATGAGACAGGAGCGCGCCTTCGGTAAAAGTAGCGTTCGTAATAGAGATAACACATTTGTCACGTTGTAACAGACTGAAAAGCGCGAATCGTCTCTTACCAAAATTTTACTTAAAGTGGATGTAAACCCGAAAAAAAAAATGTTTTTGCTGTCACAATGTACAATATAAGATTTCCTATCATCTGTGCCCAGTCTTGCCACACATAGTTAATCCTAGACATGTGCAATTTTTTTCGTTACGAATACGTTTTTCCGTCATTATTCGTTATTTTCGTTGATTCTTTAACCTACGAATAAACGAACAGTTTAGCGCAAATAATAACGAATAACGATATTTCCAAAATTAACGAATATGGAAAACTACGAAGATACGAAACGCCTAAATGTAAAAGAAAAACACAACGAAAGAAAAAATAAACGAAAACATAGAAATAACGAAAATACCGAACACAAAAATAAAAAATTATATTTACGAAAAATAAACGAAAATACAAACTTACTAATATTCGAAGAACAAAAAGAAAACAACCGAAATGCCGAACAAAGAATAAAAAACGAAAAGCAAAACTAACGAAAAATAAATTACGAATCTTCGGAAAACGGAAATGAAATAACGTAAATTCACTTTCATTAGTACTGTGACCAATAGCCACTCAGCGCTGTCCCTTCCCCTGAAGAGGTTTGTTCCTTCCCCCAATGAGCTTCTTTCTTTTTACCTAGTGGCTCCTTGACCTTGTGTCTTTATCTGTGTTAGACTGCAGTGCATTCCATCCAGAGTCCAGGGTGTGTTTGGGTAGGTTGCACCGGTTTTGTGGATCTGTCAAGTCAATCGCAGTAAATTACGATGTTTTACAAAATTACGACGAGTAGTGTGTCGAATAAACGTTAAATGTATTTTAACAGAATTACAAATGCAAAAAAATCTACAAAAGAACGTTGTTACAATCAAATGAAATTAGACACGAAAATACGAATGATCATAAAGCAACGAAGATTTATTTCTTACGAAAATACAAACGCGGCATGATGGAAAATATAATGTAAATACGAATATCAAAACAACGAAAAATAAACCAACGTAAAAACGAATGAACGAATAAATTCATTGTAAAAATACGAACGAGGCAGAATACAATATTTAACGAAAATACTAATCTCGAATCAACGAAAAATTACTAACATAAAAAAAAACGAAAACGGAAAAAAAAAGTGTTACGAAAATACTAAAGAGTACGAATACGATAACTAACGTCTTACGAAATTACGACTCGTTACGAATCACGATAAACAAACAGAAACGAAACAGAAATAAACGAAAAATGTTGTTGTGCACATGTCTAGTTAATCCAGCTCTAAGCAATCCTCTTTTATTGTAAATAAATAAAACAGACTTTCAGAGAAAAACCTTGGTCTATTCCGCCCCTTGCTGTGAGTGACAGGTTATTTATATATCTCACGCACTAGCGTGGAGACGGGCATTATTTTTTTAATTCCCACCCCCACTCATTTTTTATGAAGTCATGTGGTTACCTTTCTGGATTTTGACTGGATGTTAGTGATCATAGCAGAATTTAGTGTAAGGGGAGTGTAGAGGAGGGTGGGGAGTCTACTGACATCACGACTCCACCCACAGAGCTCCAGACAACAGACCCACCCACAGAATCTTCAGGTTTTCAGTTCTCATAACAGACAGAGGGGAGACATTTGACAGGTAAGGATACAAGCAGGAGGCATCTATATCCTTCTAGATCAGCACTATGGCAGAAGTTTAGAAAGGATGAGAGGGGCTTTACATCCACTTTAACACGTTGTACGTGTTGTATGTCACCGCATTTGAGAACGACGAGATTTTGTCTTGACAGTGTGTATGCAAAGGAAGCTTTTAAGATTCTCGACAAGCCTGACAAGGAACTCGTCGAGGAAAACGATGTTTCATTTACGACAAGTAAAATGTGGGCTCGGGGGGGCGGAGAGTGTAAGATGTTTTTTCATGAAGCTATACAATCCCTTTAATGTCACATTTCCCCCCAGCGTCTGTAAGTGTCAGATTGTTCATCACAGTCTCATTATAAGTTGCTGATTGCCACCATTGCTGGTATTAAAAAAAAAAAAACTTCAGTATGTAGAGTATAACATCGTTTGTTGGCGCTAAAACGTTCACACAAACCAATCAATATACACTTATTGAGGTTTTTTTTTATCAAAAACATGTAGCAGAATACATTTTGGCCAAAATTTATAAAGAAATAAGATTTTTATTATTAGTAGTAATATTGGAAATGTTTTATAGCAGAAAGTAAAAAAATACATTTCAAAATTCTCTGTTTTTTTTTTGTTTATATCCCAAAAAATAAAAAACCCAGAGGTGATCAAATACAACCAAAAGAAAGCTTTATTTGTGTGAAAAACAATGCTATCAATTCCGTTCAGGTACAGCATTGCATGACTGCACAAATACCAGTTAAATTAGCTCAGTGCCGATTAGCAATAAATGGTCTGGTCATGAAGGGGGTAAAATCTTCCAGAGCTCAAGTGGTTAAGCGTACTTAAAAAAGCTCCTTTCACGTTATAAATTCTGCCTGTCTGCTAGTCATCTCTTATCACAGCTTCTTGGATTCCCTGCATGCTTTACAGCTTCTTAGTTTCTAATGACTACTTGCTGCCCACAAGCAGTGACTCCACCCCTTAAATCTTCTCCATTCAGTTCAGAAGGCAGGCTCTGTGAAATGTGTGACACCCAGAGGCGACTCTAGGGGGGGGGCCAGAGGGGGCCCTGACCCCCCCAACATTATGCTGTGCCCCACCATGTGCCCCCCCCCCCAAAAAAATATATATTTTTTGCTTTTTTTTTTCCGTATTTTTCTCGGGCCGCCCCTGGAATAACAGTCTCTCCTGAGAGGAAAAGCGTCCCCAGTCAGCTCTGCGGGGCATTCCTCCCCCCTCCCTCTGCTTGCTGACACTGCATAATGCAAGCGTTCACACAACCACAGCCGCCCGATCTGCTCCTTCCCCTGCATCCTCATTGGCACGGAGAAGAGCGAGTTGCAGAAAGGACTCCATGAGCACTGTGGGGGAGGGGGGGCCCAAGCCTTCATCTTAGTTACTGAAAAAACAGACTGATTTCTCCCGTCCTTAGGACAGGAGAACCAGCCTGTAAATTCCGAGAGTGGTGACTGCAAGCTGATTCGAGTGTCAGTCTATGACACTCTTTTACAGCCCAGCAAGTCCAGCCACCCCCCCACTCTCCTCACATACGAGCAGGGAGGAATACAGCTCCTCCTCCTCCTCCTTTCAGTCCCGCCCAAACTACCTCAGTGTGCTTTATCTGAAGAGAGGGGGTGTGTGTTCAGGAAATATGAAAATCAGCAGCATGTGTGTGAATGATGCCTGAGATTCTAGCCTGGACCGTGGGTAAGTGTGTGCACTGCAGACTGCAGTACACTGTAATCACTGAACTGCATTATCTCCATCCCTTCTCTCCCCCATCTGTCTCCCTCCCCTCTCCTGTTCTTTCAAGACATTCACAATTTACTTTCTGTAACGGTCACCACCGTTTACGATATTCCATTCCATCGCCCCACGACAGCTTATCCGACAGTCCGACAGACATCAGACACGACCCATTTCATTTCCCAGAATAACCGAGACAACGAGACGTGCTCTCTCCTCTCTCTGTGCTGATTTCACGACCAGGTGTCTACTGCTGGTTGTGTCGGCCCCCTCTCTCTCCTAGGGCTTGAACCAGGGAGTAGCAGATACTGGCGCACGGATCCCAGCAGTGGGACGTGTGGCTCATACTCCCTGGATAGGCAGGGTTTTTTGGCCACCCCCGTTCCTGCTCCAGCTCCTTCTCTGCTCCAGCCCCCATCCGCTGAAGGTAAGTCTGCCTGCTCTCCCTGGGACTAAAAGCGGCCGTCCTTGTCAGGACAAGCCGCAGTCTTCTCTGTCCCGAGAGACAGGAATCTTCTTTTTTTCCCCAGCCTAGGTTCCCCTGCACTCCCTCACCTCCCTTACCTCCATCATCCCCAAGGGCCCCAAGGGCCCCCCTTCCTCTATTCCTCCGCCCGTGTAGTTTTCGCCGTTCTGGTGCTCTGTTGAGGGCACCGCGCCAGGCCGCTCCGAATCGCGGGGCCGCGGTCTAGGAAAGACCGCGGCTTCACTTGCGGCCTAACGGCGCGCCGCTCCCCACGCCTCTGTGGTCCTCTCTCAGCCCCAGGAAACCTCCCCTACCCCAGAGGGCCAGCTACCCGGCCTGTCTCTCACCCCCTCAGCCCCCTGTTCAATTAAAGAATCACCCTGTCAGCCCTCTTCCCACTGCCTGAACAGCCATCCCGCCTGACCAGCAACAGGGTCCCCCTCACAGCCCCAGCCCCCCCCCTGTCTTTCCAAAGCACAGAAGCCTGATCCAGGGGTTACCCGATCGCCTCTTACAGGGGTCAGGAAGGAATTTTTTCCCTGCTGGAGCATATTGGCCGAGCACCGCCGGGGTTTTTTGCCTTCCTCTGGACCAAGCCTGGAAAGAGGAGTTAGCCAATTCCTCTCCCCACTGCCCCGAAATCCCCCCCCCCGTGTATTGACGATCATGGCACGTAGGCAATATTCTGCCGAAACCATTTGGAGTTTGAGGCAATGCGCCGCAATACTGCCAGCCATCACCAAAAAGGCCCTAAGAACTGAGCGACTATTGAGAATCGATCATAGATCGACGGTCAGTCATTTCAGCCATTTACCCCAGCTCAAGCACATATCATGTGCTCTGATCAACACAAGATCGGCAGTAAAACACCGACTAGAAATCCGCGACTTCATTCAACAAAAGGATCTAGACTGTCTTTTTATTACAGAGAGCTGGCTCACAGCCGACTGTAACACCATTCTAGGAGAACTGGTGCCAGAAAATTACCGTATCATAACGGAAAACAGAATAGGGCAAAGAGGAGGCGGCCTGGCGGTGATCCTCAAGACTCATCTTACGATCACCAAACCAGTCCGCCAAAACCCTCTTCCATTCATGGAAACCCTTACTCTACAACTTCAAGCAAGTTCAAAGGAGACCGTCCACATTCTGCTCTGCTATAGGCCGCCCGGCCCAAAATCGCAGCTGCTATCATCATGGACGGATTTCTTCTCCACTTATACCCTCAACAGCAAACACCTGTTGCTGCTCGGGGATTTCAATCTCTGGGCCAACTCCTCACAGGACCCCATTGCCGACGCCTGTATTGACCACCTGGAAGGATTAGGATTGCAGCAACTAGTATGTGGGCCCACACATGCTTCAGGTCACACACTTGATCTTATTTTCAGACAAGCTCTGGAAATAAAAATTTGGGAAAATGAAAAATTGCCATGGACAGATCACCATGCAATTACCTTCAATATTTCCACAATCCCCCCCGCAACAAAAACATCAAATCCAGTGACAACACACTGGACTAGATGTCAGAAGAAGCTCCACTCGGAACTCTTCAAAACCACTTTAAGGAAAAAAATAGAAACAACTCCGCCGCATCAAACGGCCCGTTGAAACATTGGAAGCCATAAACTCGGCCATGCTACAGTCAGCCGACTTGGTAGCGCCGAAGCGACGAACCCGCATCCGGAAAACCAACCGCAGCTGGTTTAGCAACCAACTGTCGTTACTGAAGCAAGAACGCAGAAGGGCCGAATCTGCCTGGAAAAGATGTTCTTCAGAGCTAAACCTATCCATCTACAAGGCGACTACAAGAAAATACCACAAAGGAATTTTCCAAGCCAAGAAAAATTATTTTTCGGAGGCTATCAACGGCGCCCTAAACCGCCCCCGCGAACTCTTCAAGATGGTCACCCAGACCATGAAGCCAGGATGCATTGAAACCCCCAGCTCGGACACACAAGAATTTTGCAATGAACTATCGGATTACTTCATTAATAAAATCGAGGTGATCCGTGAAAGCATTCAGCAAAACAATTCCCCCCTCAGCCCCCCCTGCAGCCTCTCACACAACACCCATAGTAATTCTTCTATATCAGGTAAGTTCGCCCTGGAACCCATCTCCATCGAGACCACTAAGAATGTCATTTGTACTCTGCGTAATAGCACAGCGCCAAATGACGTTATCCCCACTAAACTGCTGAAGGAATGCGCCGACATTCTGGCTCCTCCCATCACGCAGCTTATCAACCAGTCTTTCTTGGAAGGCATAGTGCCCTCACAGTTGAAAGAGGGTGTAATCCAACCCATCCTGAAGAAACCCTCCCTGGACCCCAAGGATCCACTCCACCGCCGTCCCATAACTAGCCTCAACGTACTCTCAAAGATAATGGAAAAAGTAGTGGTACAACAGCTGCAACAGCATCTAGATACCCACAAGCTACTTGACCCATTGCAATCAGGCTTCCGTCCCGGACACGGGACAGAAACAGCATTACTGAAAGTATGGGACGATGTTCTCAAGGCCGCAGACGAAGGAGAATCTTGTCTTCTAGTTCTGTTGGACCTAAGTGCCGCTTTCGACACTGTAGACCACAATCTGTTACTGACTCGGCTTGCTGAAGTAGCCAGAGTCGCAGAAGGCGATCTATCTTGGTTCTCCTCTTTTCTGGAAAACCGATCGCAAACAGTGAAGTTAGGACCTTTCACGTCTGACAAACGCACAGTAACATGCGGAGTCCCTCAAGGATCGCCTCTGTCACCAGTGCTGTTTAACATATATCTTCGTCCTCTCTTTGAGATTATCAGCAGCCAAAAACTGCTCTACCACTCATATGCAGATGACACACAACTCTATTTCCGCATCTGCAACAGACAGGATCACCACCTCAATCTAGAGACATGTCTCTCTTTGATAGAGGACTGGATGACAAAGAGTTATCTTAAACTCAATGGAGCGAAAACAGAACTTCTCCTGTTTCACGCCAAGCGTATGAATCAACTTTCAACAGCATGGACCCCCCCGCCCATTCTGGGCAAGCTCATCACCCCTAGCGCCAAAGTCAAAAGCCTAGGGGTCATTTTTGACTCCTTTATGACAATGGACGCACAAATAGGGTCAGTAGTCAGCGGATCTCACCATCTGCTGCGCCTACTACGCAGACTCACTCCGTTCATCCCTAAAGAAGATTTAGCGGTCGTGGTGGGAGCAATTGTTAACTCCAGACTGGATTGTGCAAATGCCCTTTACCTCGGCCTCCCCCCCAAGTACCAAATCGCTCGTCTGCAAGTCGTTCAGAATACGGCCGCCAGACTGGTGACTGGGAAAAAACCCTGGGAATCCATCTCACCTTCACTGAGAGCACTTCATTGGCTGCCAGTCAAAGACAGAATCGCTTTTAAAGCTCTCTGTCTTACACATAGATGTGTCCATGGGAATGCCCCCCTTTATTTATGCGAAATAATAAAAGCGCATAATCCCAATCGCGTTTTGCGATCCACGAATCAGAACCTGCTCCAGGTTCCGAAAGCCAACTTCAAGTCCAAGGGAGAAAGGAGATTCGCGATCCAAGGTCCCAAACTATGGAACGCTTTACCAACCAGCATTCGGTTGGAGGAGAACCACCTAGCATTTAGGAAAAAGGTCAAGACTTTTCTCTTTTGATATCAAAGGAGACAGGAACAACAAGCGCCCAGAGGCGATTCAGTTCGCATGTGCCGCGCTATACAAGTTTTCATTCATTCATTCATTCATTCAACACAAGCTCTGGTACTGGTTCCAAAATGAATGAATGAATCCTTTAATGGTAACTTAGCTTTCTTATATACAGTACAAGCATTTTACAGTTAATCACAGGGACAAAGACACACTCCACCCACACATCACACAATGGGGGGATACATACACATTCTTTTAGATAATGACATTCCGATGAGTTAATTACTACTCATTACCCAGACGGTCTGGCTCCGCATTTAGAGGGGTTAATTACTTTACAGCTTGACAAGTCACATTCCACATCTTAACAGTGTCATTAGCATACACAATGAACAGGTCTTAGGAGCAGACCTAATTAGCACAATGGACACAAAACAGTATTAGCATCATACAGTGGAATGTCTAGAAGCAGACTCAGTTAACACCTCAAAAGCATGTCCCCCCACATTGAATGAAAACATTCTATTGACCTGTCGGAGTCAGACTTTAACAACTTGTAATATTTCAAGATATCCTGCAAAACATGAATTATCAGTAATGTCCCATCCCATGTAATTTATCATCATCATTTCTCAGTCACCCTATGCCCAAAAGGGGCACAGGATGACCCTAGACCCAAGAGTCATTAGTGATGCTGGCACTCGAGTACCCCCCATCCTTCAAAAGTCTCTGGGCGTCACGGGCCATTCTGTTACACTTTCACTTTCAGTTAGGCAGGTAATATACAGTGCAAATTTCTTTCCTACATCCACAGATTGCAGGAAAGAAACTTGCATGATTCCCCCATCAACACAGACAGTGCTGACGGGAATATCCCTCCTGCCCAGCAATTGTATTCTCCCAACAAACAGTGATTCTCACTAGTGGCTATACAGCAACCACTAGTGATAATCATAAGAGAATCTGCTCATTAATGGTTCAAATCTCAGCCAGTTCCTGCTGAACCAGCTGAGATTTAAACTGTCTATGGCTGGTCTTAGCTCTTAGGCAGCCCATACATTCATCACTTTATTTCATTCAACTATTAGGTTGAATGAAAAAAAATAAAGAAATGATCCAATTCCCCCATCTACACATTATAGGTGGATGGGGGAATCCTCCCAGTGTGGACCAGTGCTGGAATAACCAGAGTTGCTGTCCAGTCCAGGCTATTCAAAGTGCTGGTCTCTGTCTCCTTTGCAGCGGTGGCAGCACATTGGAACCCAGTGCTGGTTACTTTATGGGGCTGATGTACAGGAGGGCCAGCACAATTTGTTGTTAGAGATGGGCTGGGCATGTTCAAAAATCCACATGCCAGAGCCTGCCAGGAAGCCCACACTGCACAGCGCTAATCACAGGCACTGAGAGATTTCCCTGTCCGCAGCTCTGCACAGTTTAGGAAATGTCTCACTGCCTGTGATTAGCACTGTGGAGTGTTGGCTTCCTGGCGGGATTGGGCATGTGGGATTTCAAACACACCCAAGCCCATCTCTATTGGTTGTAGACAGTTGAGCTCCCTGCAGGTTGCTTAGCCGCAGTGGAGCTTCTCTGACATGCTGATCGGGATGCAATCCAGGTGATGCTACCAGTCAAATCCTAGTGTTAAATATCAGAGATTTTATTGATCAAAGCCCACACTTTACAGGCATAGAGCCCACACTTCACAGGCATAGAGCCCACACTTTACAGGCATAGAGCCCACACTTTACAGGCATAGAGCCCACACTTTACAGGCATAGAGCCCACACGGCTGCGGAACATACGTTTGATTATATATATGTGGCTGTACTCTTGATGCTAATAAATACTGTATTTATTAGATCTGACTGGGAGCATTACCTGGATCACATCCCGATCAGCATGTCAACAGAGAAGGTTATACAGCATCACTGCTGCTAGGTGACCAGCTGGGGGCTCAGCTCTCTATAACCAATAGTGCCAGCCTTCCCCTGCATGCACCCATAATGTCACCAGCACTAGGTCCTAATTGACTGCTGCCGCTGCCAAGGAGACAGATGCCAGACCAGCGCTGTCAATAGCAGGGACAGGACAGCTGGGGAACCCAACAGTGGCAGAACACCAGGGCCCGGTGGCAAGAAAAACTTTGCAACCCTGAGAGTTCTCCCACTGCTTTGGACCCTTATATTTTCTTGGTGTGCTGGTGACAAATATCTCTTGTTTTCTGCCACCCTGGGGGGGCCCAGTATAGTAGGAAGGGAGCTCACTGCAGAACATGTAAAAGGGCCCATTGTGGGATCGTAGTAAAGGGCCCCAGGAAATATATATATATATATATATATATATATATATATATAAAAATGCATTTTATAGTTGGCCCCCCTACTTTTGTCCCTGTCCCCCCATGTGCCCCCCCTAAATATGAAAGCTGGAGACGCCACTGGTGACACCTACCAGAATTTAAGAAAGGAAATATGTGGGGATCTTCACAAAGTAAGTTTACAGACTTCAAGGTCTTTAGATTGATAGGGGAAGGCTAGAAATAATAAAAATATAATTGAAATACAATTTAGAAATTAATATATGGTTTGACATTTGGACCAATATATATGCTTTAAACATTGCCCATTCCAAATGTGATTTTAATATACCCTTCCAGGTTTTATGAACCTTTTTATTTGAGCTCTTGCTCTTTGCTACTGGTTGAAGGCTTGCCCTGAGGTGCCTACATTTTTTTTAAAGGTTAAAAAAACAAAAAACATTGTCACAGCACTAAATTCTAGGTATCACTGTCATATTTATAAGATCGTATGTCTGATAAGGAGGGTGACTGCATTATCTTTCACTTAGATCTGCCTCTTAAAAGGCTAAAATAGAATGTCAAACTTGAACATGGGAGAGGTCTGCATTCTCGCATTGACAAGGATCATCATTTCAGTCTTAACATGTGAACACATAGACTCCGCCCCTGTCTTCCCTCTTTCTGAACACAACAAACCTTGTGAAGGAGTTTTTAGTCCCAGCTTGAAATGTATTATTTTTAATAACCACTTTTGAAAGAAATTTCTTCCACTAAAAATGGTTTTGGGTGGGGAGACGGTGGGTTCATCAAATGTACCACCCACCGCCTTACAACAGACTGGGTCCCTTGTAGACATCATTATGGCATTTCTTATAGATTTAATACCTTCGCAATCTGCGGTGCACCATGCTGAGAGAACTATATTCTATGTTGAATCTCAAAACTAGGAGTGTGAACCAGTGGCGGTGCGACCATAAAGGGCGCAGGAGCGCAAGCCCCGTCTATCCTGCACCGCTCTAACCCTCATATATAGATTCATGCATGAATCTATCTATGGTCGCTGCTGACACCCCCTATTCAGGTGTCCGGCCCCTTTTCAGGCACCAGGCACCTGAATTACAGAGGCGGAGGTGTTTTTTGGAAGCATCTGATTAGAGCAGAAGGCGTCCAAAAAAGTAAACAGCATGCTGGTCATTTGCTGTTCACTCAGCTTCTCCTTTCTACTTCTTCTTTGTTCCAATTTTTCTTTTTCTACTTGTCCATAGTTTTTTTTTTTTTTCCTTCTCTTTCCGTCTTCTTATTTTTCTTTTTTTCCCCTTCTCCTTTCCGTCCCTTTCCACCCCCTTGTAGTAGTTAGCAAAAAATAAAAGTTTTTTTTTCTTGTTCAACTATTTCTTCTTTCCCAATCTTCTCCTTTCTTTTCTTCTCCTTCCTTCTTCTCTTTCCTCGTCTTCTCTTTCTCCTTGCCCTCTCTTCTCCTCCCAATCTTCTCCTTCTCCCTTCTACTTTTCCTTCTCCTTTTTCTTCTTCTTCTCTTTCTCCTTCCGCATTCTTCTCGTCCTCCCTCCTCCTCTTTCCTTGTTCTCCTTATCCCTTCTACTTCTCATTTCTTCTTTTTCTCCTTTTCCATTCTTCATTAAAACCAAGAGGAATTTGTATGCTTCTTGAAAAGAAGAGGAAGAAGACAAAAGAGAGGAAAGAGGAAGGAGAAGGAAGAACGAGAAGAAGGAAAGAGAAGAAGGACAAGGGAGGAAGGAGAAGAAAGATGGGAGAATAAGAAGAAAACAGAAGATACTTTTTTTTATTTTCCTTCTCTTTACTTCTTCTAATTTTTCCTTTTTTCTCCTTCTCCTTTCTTCTTCTTCTCTTTCTCCTTCCTTCTTCTTCTCCTTCCTTCTTCTAATGCTCCTCCCTTTTTTCTCCTTTCTTCTCCTCCTTCTCTTTCTTATCCTTCCTCTTCTTTTTCTTTAAAGTTCCTCTTGGTTTTAATGATGGTATAATTTTGTGCATCCTGTCAGTGGAGAACCACTGAAAACGTCATAAGAAAAGAAATCACCGCTCCAGGTGAGACCTGTAGACGATCAAGGATAATTAGATTACCAAGGTGCTGGCGATGCAAATAGCAATGATGATGAAGAAAAGAGGGAAGGACGGCCGCACTCCAAGGATTTTCAAACGAAAAAAGTTGTCTTTATTGTAAATCCAAAAACATGTACAGTCACAGCAATCACAGAAAACAGGACAGCCGACGCGTTTCGCACTCGATCAGTGCTTAGTCATGGCTGCCTGTTTTCTGTGATTGCTGTGACTGTACATGTTTTTGGATTTACAATAAAGACAACTTTTTTCGTTTGAAAATCCTTGGAGTGCGGCCGTCCTTCCCTCTTTTCTTCATCATCACTGAAAACGTCATAGCAAGGATCATCTTCTGGAATGTGTTACCTGACTATCTGCAATGACCTCTCACGTCATCCTGCCATTGGAATGTAACAACACTGGCCAAATGACGTGTTAAATCAAGAAAGATAACTTAAGTTTTCCACCCCTTGTAGTAGTTAACAAAAAACAAAAGTATTTTTTTCTTCTATTTCTTCTTTCCCAATCTTCTCCTCTTCTTCTCTTTCTCCTTTCCCTTTCTTTTTCTTTTCCCTTCTACTTTTCCTTCTCATTTTTCTTCTTTTTTTTCTCCTTCCCTATTCTTCTCCTCCTCTTCTCCTTCCTTCCTTCCTTCCTTCTCTTTCTCCTTTCTCCTTCCTCCCTTCTTCTTCTTCTCTTTCTCCTCCGTCTTCTTCCTCTTTTTTTCAAGAAACATACAAGTTCTTCTTGGTTTTATTGATGGTATAATTTTGTGCATCCTGTCAGTGGGGAACCACTGAAAACTTCATAGCAAGAATCATCGTCTGGTATGTGTTACCTGACCATCTGCAATGACCTCTCACGTCATCCTGCCATTGGAATGTAACAACACTGGCCAAATGACGTGTTAAATCAAGAAAGATAACTTAAGTTTTCCACCCCCTTGTAGTAGTTAACAAAAAACAAAAGTATTTTTTTCTTCTATTTCTTCTTTCCCAATCTTCTCCTCTTCTTCTCTTTCTCCTTTCCCTTTCTTTTTCTTTTCCCTTCTACTTTTCCTTCTCATTTTTCTTCTTTTTTTTCTCCTTCCCTATTCTTCTCCTCCTCTTCTCCTTCCTTCCTTCCTTCCTTCTCTTTCTCCTTTCTCCTTCCTCCCTTCTTCTTCTTCTCTTTCTCCTCCGTCTTCTTCCTCTTTTTTTCAAGAAACATACAAGTTCTTCTTGGTTTTATTGATGGTATAATTTTGTGCATCCTGTCAGTGGGGAACCACTGAAAACTTCATAGCAAGAATCATCGTCTGGTATGTGTTACCTGACTATCTGCAATGACCTCTCACGTCATACTGCCATTGGAATGTAACAACACTGGCCAAATGACGTGTTAAATCAAGAAAGATAACTTAAGTTTTCCACCCCTTGTAGTAGTTAACAAAAAACAAAAGTATTTTTTTCTTCTATTTCTTCTTTCCCAATCTTCTCCTCTTCTTCTCTTTCTCCTTTCCCTTTCTTTTTCTTTTCCCTTCTACTTTTCCTTCTCATTTTTCTTCTTTTTTTTCTCCTTCCCTATTCTTCTCCTCCTCTTCTCCTTCCTTCCTTCCTTCCTTCTCTTTCTCCTTTCTCCTTCCTCCCTTCTTCTTCTTCTCTTTCTCCTCCGTCTTCTTCCTCTTTTTTTCAAGAAACATACAAGTTCTTCTTGGTTTTATTGATGGTATAATTTTGTGCATCCTGTCAGTGGGGAACCACTGAAAACTTCATAGCAAGAATCATCGTCTGGTATGTGTTACCTGACCATCTGCAATGACCTCTCACATCATCCTGCCATTGGAATCTAACAACACTGGCCAAGTGACCTGTCAAATCAAGAAAGATAACTTCAGTTTTTCACCCCCTTGTCCTTGTAGTAGTTAACAAAAAACAAAAGTTTTTTCTTCTTCTATTTCTTCTTTCCCAATCTTCTCCTTTCTTTTCTTCTCCTTCCTTCTTCTCTTTCTCCTTCCCCATTCTTTTCCTTTCTATATTTCCTTCTCCTTTTTCTTCTTCTCTTTCTCCTTCCCCATTCTTCATTAAAACCAAGAGGAATTCGTATGCTTCTTGAAAAGAAGAGGAAGAAGAAGGAGACGAAAGAGAAAAAAAGAGGAAGAAGGGGAAGAAGGAAGGAGAAAGAGAAGAAGAAGGGAGGAAGGAGAAAAAAGAAGGGAGAAGAGAAGCAAAGAGAAGGAGGTAGATTTATTCTCCTCCTCTTTCCTCCTTTTTCTTCTTTCTTCTTTTCATTCTCCTTTCTTCTTCTCTTTCTCCTTTTCCATTCTTCATTAAAACCAAGAGGAATTTGTATGCTTTTTGAAAATAAGAGGAAGAAGAAGGAGACTAAAGAGAAAAAGGAAGAAGAAGGGAGAAGAAGAAGAAGGAGAAGGAGGAAGGACAGTGGGAAGAAGGAGAAGAAATAAGGGAGAATAAGAAGAACAGAGAAGGATGGGGATTTCTTTTTTCTTCTCCTCCTTCTTTTTCCTCCGTCTCCTACTTTCTTCTTCTCCTTCTCCTTCCTTCCTTCTACTTCTTCTTTCTCCTTCCTTCCTTCTTCTCCTTTCTACTTCCTTGCTTCTTCTTCTCCTTTCTGCTTCCTCCCTTCTTCTTCTCTTATTCCTCCGTCTTCTTCCTCGTTTTTTCAAGAAACACATAAGTTCCTCTTGGTTTTATTGATGGTATAATTTTGTGCCTCCTGTCTGTGGGGAGCCACTGAAAAAGTCATGGGAAGGATCATCGTCTGGTATGTGTTACCTGACCATCTGCAATGACCTCTCATGTCATCCTGCCATTGGAATCTAACAACTAGGGATGAGCTTCGCGTTCGATTCGAACACATGTTCGACTCGAACATTGCCTGTTCGATCGTTCGTCGAAACACGAACAAAACGAGTCGTTTGACGCGCAACGGCCCATAATTCACTGCGGTGTTGCACGCTGATGATTGGCCAAGCATGCACCATGACCCCGCATCCTTGGCCAATCACAGCGCCCAAAAAACGAAGAGACCTAATTGGCCAAAGCCTGGGTGCTTTGGCCAATTAGGGCTCAGGGCTTTAGCACACGCCCCACACTATAAAAGGCCTCCTCCCGGGCGGCCTCGTGGAGTGTGTTCCGGCTTGCTTTACAGAGAAGTCAGACAGACAGTCAGTTAGAGAGAGAGAGAGAGAGAGATAGGCCTCGTACACACGAGGCAATCTATTTGTTCAAATCGGTCGGACCGACCGATTTGAACAAATCTGTCTGCTTGGATTTTGGTTTGCTCGCGTGTACACACGAGCAAACCAAAATCCCCGCCAGCAGACAGCGCGCTGACGTGTCGGTGACGCGGCGGTGACGTTGACGCCGCCACGTCACCGCACCAGGAAGTAAAACACTTCCGCGCATGCGTCAAAATCATTCGGCGCGTGTGCGCGAAGACATGTCTGCTGGTTAGCGTACTAACCAGCAGACATGTCGGGTGGACGGGTTCCCAGCCGACAGATTGGTAAACATGCTTTCAAATCTGTCGGCTGGCCAAATCCGTCTGCTCGCCCGTACACAAGATCGAATCTGTCTGCTGGGACGGTCTAGCAGACCGTTTCCAGCAGACAGATTTGGTCGTGTGTACGCGGCCATAGAGACACAGGGCCAGATTCAGGTAGAGTTAGGCTGGAGTATCAGTGATATGCCAGCATAACTCTCACTTTGAGCTGGCGTTTCTGTTTTCTGTAAGCAGAAAACAAGAAACGCCGGGTTGGAGTTCCTATACGAGCGGCGTAATTGTATTTCGCCGTCGTATCGGAACTGCAATTTTAAAAATGGCGCTCGGGGCGTTCCCGCTGATTAACGCCGAGAATATGTTATTCAGCGAGAATCGGCAATTCACGGTCGTACTCGGGCCCGACGCAGTGACTTTCCGACATTTCTGTAAGCGATACGCGGCGTAAAGAAAAACATGCCCCTAGGTGGAGTATCCTATGTTAAGTATGGCCGTCGTCATTGCGTCGAATTTTAAATTTTTTAGCGTCGTTTGCGTAAAACGTCCGTGAATGGGGATTGACGTCATTGACGTTCACTGACAGAATTTGGAGCATGCGCACTGACAGTCGACGCATGCGCAGTACGTTCGCCGCGGGATCGCGCCTAGTTTAAATAATACACGCCCCCTACCCGCCCAATTTGAATTCCGCCGGCTCATTTTCGCTACGCCACCGCAACTTTAGGAGCAAGTGCTATGTGAATAACAGTACTTGCTCCTAAAGTTTCGGCGGAGTAACGTAAATGACTAACGTTACTCCAAAATAAAGAACCGCTGTCCTGCCTGAATCTGGCCCACAGTGTCTTTTCAGATAGATAGGTAGATAGATAGATAGATAGATAGATAGATAGATAGATAGATAGATAGATAGATAGATAGATAGATAGATAGATAGATAGATAGATAGATAGATAGATAGATAGATAGATAGATAAATGTACAGTTTTTAGAGAATATATTGACATCCCTAGGAGTTGTCAATATATTTATAAACTGTATAGCTCAGTCAGCTAGATCTGCTATTAGTATCTGTCAGGCAGGAGATTGTGTTTGATGCAGTGCTCTAACGTGTTGTATTGCCTGCATTAGGGTTTACCTTAAACATAGTACTCCGTGTTAGGCAACGTGTGCTAGTTAATTGCACATAGACGCATTACCTGTTACTGCACGTGTGCTATTTATTTGCACAGAAAGGCAGTTGCTGTTATTGCAAGTGGGCTATTGAATTGCACAGAAACGCAGTCGCTCTGTTTAATACCACCTGAGCGCATTTGGTGTCACCGCACGTGTGCTGTTACATATCACCTGAGCGCATTTGGTGTCACCGCACGTGTGCTGTTACATACCACCTGAGCGCATTTGGTGTCACCGCACGTGTGCTGTTACATACCACCTGAGCGCATTTGGTGTCACCGCACGTGTGCTGTTACATACCACCTTAGCGCATTTGGTGTCACCGCACGTGTGCTGTTACATACCACCTGAGTGCATTTGGTGTCACCGCACGTGTGCTGTTACATACCACCTTAGCGCATTTGGTGTCACCGCACGTGTGCTGTTACATATCACCTGAGCGCATTTGGTGTCACCGCACATGTGCTATTACATACCACCTGAGCGCATTTGGAGTCACCGCACGTGTGCTGTTACATATCACCTGAGCGCATTTGGTGTCACCGCACATGTGCTATTACATACCACCTGAGCGCATTTGGAGTCACCGCACGTGTGCTGTTACATATCACCTGAGCGCATTTGGTGTCACCGCACGTGTGCTGTTACATACCTCTTGAGCGCATTTGGTGTCACCGCACGTGTTCTGTTACATATCACCTGAGCGCATTTGGTGTCACCGCACGTGTGCTGTTACATACCACCTCAGCGCATTTGGTGTCACCGCACGTGTGCTGTTACATACCACCTGAGTGCAGTTGGTGTAACTGTATGTGTGCTGTTACATAGCACCTGAGTGCAGTTAGTGTCACTGCACGTTTGCTGTTACATACCACCTGAGCGCAGTTGGTGTCACTGCACGTGTGCTTTTACATACCACCTGAGCGCAGTTAGTGCCACTGTGCTTGTGCTGTTACATACCACCTGAGTGCAGTTAGTGTCACTGCACGTTTGCTGTTACATACCACCTGAGCGCAGTTAGTGTCACTGCACGTTTGCTGTTAGTATTAAATTACTTTTTTCTGAGAGTAAGCTCATGTTGTGCAGGGACATTTCTAAACACGTGCCACTACTATAGACACCCAGCAGGTACCATATTTAAAAGGATTTTTTTTTCACTTTATGCATCATTAAAATGCTGCTCAAGAAAAAAATTCAGTTTTTAAAACTTTTTTTTCCATTGATTCATGTTCCCTGAGACAAGACCCGGGTTCTCAAAGATGTTTTCCATCAATAACTTGCATATTGGACTTTAAAATGAGCACTTATGAATTCGAACGTTCGCCTCCCGTAGACTTCAGTGGGGTTCTAATTGTTTGTGCGAACGGACGGTCTGTTCGAACGTTCTGGTGCGAACCGAACCCGGGTATGTTCGGCTCATCCCTACTAACAACACTGGCCGAGTGACCTGTCAAATCAAGAAAGATAACTTAAGTTTTCCACCCTTTGTACTAGTTAACAAAAAACAAAAGTTTTTTTTCTTCTTCTTCTATTTCTTCTTTACCAATCTTCTCCTTCTCCTTTCTTTTCTTCTCTATTCTTCTTATCTTTCTTCTTGTTCCTCTTTTTCTCTTTCTCCTTCCCCATTCTTCTCCTGCTTTTCTTCTCCTCCTCCCTTCTACTTTTCCATCTCTTTTTTCTTCTTCTTCCCTTTCTCCTTCCCCATTTTTCTCCTCCTCCCTCATTCTCTTTCATTGTTCTCCTTATCCCTTCTATTTCTCCTTTCTTCTCCTCTTTCTCCTTTTCCATTCTTCATTAAAACCAAGAGGAATTCATATGCTTCTTGAAAAGAAGAGGATGAAGAAGGACACGAAAGCGCAAAGGGGGGAAGGAGAAGGGAGAAGGAGAAGAAGGAAGGAGAAAGAGAAGAAGGAGAAGGGAGGAAGGAGAAGAAAGAATAAGAAGCAAAGAGAAGGAGGGGGGTTTCTTTCTTCTTCTTCTTCTTCTTCTTCTTCTTCTTCTTCTTCTTCTTCTTCTTCTTCTTTTTCTTCTTCCTCTCCTCCTTCTCTTTCCTCCTTCTCCTTCTTTCTTATTTTCCTTCTCCTTCCTTCCTTCTCCTCCTTCTCCTTTCTTCTTCTTCTCTTTCTCCTTTTCCATTCTTCATTGAAACCAAGAGGAATTCTTATGCTTCTTGAAAAGAAGAGGAAGAAAAAGGAGACTAAAGAGAAAAATTAGGAAGGAGAAGAAGGTAAGAGAAGGAGAACAATGAAGGAGAAAGAGAAGAAGTAAGGGGGAAGAGAAGAAGGAGAAGGAAGGAAGAAGAAGAAAAAAGAGAGAATAAGACAAGGAGGGGGATTTCTTTCTTCTTCTCCTTCTTCTCTTTCCTCCTTCTACTTTCTTCTTCTCCTTCTCCTTCCTTCCTTCTCCTTCCTTCCTTCCTTAACCTTCTCCTTCTCCTTTCTCCTTCCTCCCTTCTTCTTTTCCACCACTTGTAGCAGTTAACAAAAAACAAAAGTTGTTTCTTCTATTTCTTCTTTCCAAATCTTCTCCTTCTCCTTTCCTCTCTTTCTCCTTTCCCATTCTTCTCTTTCTCCCTTCTACTTTTTCTTCTCCTTTTTCTTCTTCTTCTCTTTCTCTTTCCCCATTCTTTTCCTGCTCCCTCCTTCTCTTTCCTTGTTCTCCTTATCTCTTCTACCTGTCCTTTTTTATTCTTCTTCTCTTTATCCTCTTTCATTCTTCATTAAAACCAAGAGAAATTCGTATGCTTCTTGAAAAGAAGAGGAAGAAGAAGGAGACGAATGAGAAAAAGGAGGATGGAGGAAGGAGAAGGGAGAAGGAAAACAAGGAAGGAGAAAGAGAAGAAGGAGAAGGGAGGAAGGACGGGAGAATAAGAAGCAAAGAGAATATACTTTTTTTATTTTCCTTCTCTTTCCTTCTTCTTATTTTTCCTTTTTTGTCTTTCTCCTTTCTTCTTCTTCTCTTTCTCCTTCCCTATTCTTCCCCATCCTTCTTCTAATGCTCCTCCCATTTTTTTCTCCTTTCTACTCCTCCTATTCTTTCTTACGTCTCCTCTTTCCTTTTTCTCCTTCTCATTTCTCAGTTCTTCTCTTTCTTCTCCTTCTTTTTCCTCTTCTTCTTCTTCTTCTAAAGTTCCTCTTGGTTTTATTGATGGTATAATTTTGTGCATCCTGTCAGTGGAGAGCCACTGAAAACGTCATAGCAAGGATCATCTTCTGGAATGTGTTACCTGACCATCTGCAATGACCTCTCACATCATCCTGCCATTGGAATGTAACAACACTGGCCAAGTGACCTGTCAAATCAAGAATGTAAGATAACTTACGTTTTCCACCCATTGTAGTAGTTAACAAAAAACAAAAGTTTTTTCTTCTTCTATTTCTTCTTTACCAATCTTGTCCTTCTCCTTTCTTTTATTCTATATTCTTCTTGACTTTTTTCTTGTTCCTCTTTTTCTCTTTCTCCTTTCCATTCTTCTTCTTCTTCTTCTTCTCCTCCTCTTTCCTCCTTCTTCGTTCTTTGTTTCGTTCTCCTTCCTTCCTTCTCCTCCTTTCTTCTTCTTTATTTTTTCTCCTTTTCTATTCTTCATTAAAACCAAGAGGAATTTGTATGCCTCTTGAAAAGAAGAGGAAGAAGGAGACAAAAGAGAAAAAGGAGGAAGGAGAAGAAGGAAAGAGAAGGAGAAGAATGAAGGAGAAAGAGAAGAAGGAGAAGAAAGAAGGGAGAATAAGAGAAGGAGGGGGATTTCTTTCTTCTTCTTCTTCTTCTTCTTCTCCTCCTTTTCTTTCCTCCTTCTCCGACTTTCTTCTTCTCCTTCCTTTCTTCTACTTCCCCTTTCTCCTTCCTCCTTTCTTCTTCTTTTCTTTCTCCTCCGTCTTCTTCCTCTTCTTTTCAAGAAACACACAAGTTCCTCTTGGTTTTATTAATGGTATAATTGTGTGCATCCTGTCAGTGGGGAACCACTGAAAATGTCATGGGAAGGATCATTGTCTGGTATGTGTTACCTGACCATCTGCAATGACCTCTCACATCATCCTACCATTGGAATGTAACAACACTGGCCAAGTGACCTGTCAAATCAAGACTGTTTTAAAATATCAATCTAAAGATATAGATACCTGTATAGAGAGGCATAGCATAATACTGTATATTTAATGTAACACAATGAAAGTCTATGTAAGGCAAGACAACATCCAATGAAAAGGAAAGGGATGTATTAAAAGTTTGGGGTTAGACCTCTCCCTTGCTGAAAGTACCGCATTTGTAACTGCATAGATAATGCAGAGTGCAGGACCTCTTCTATGTAAGATTTCATTTTCTCAAATTTGATGAATATACTCTTCAAATGTAATTATCTGGTCCATTTCAGCTGCTTATTTGCTGACCATTCACTTAACCACTTCAACTCTGGAAGATTTTACCCCCTTCCTGACCAGAGCACTTTTCACTGACATTTGCGCTGTTGTGCGATTTTGCACCCAACCAAAATTTGCGTATTTTCCCCCCCACAAATAGAGCTAACTTTTGGTGGTATTTGATCACTTCTGCGGGTTTTATTTTTTTTTGCGCTATAAACAAAATAACAGCGTAAATTTTGAAAAAAACACAATTACCCAGATTCATAAAGCACTTGCGCAGACGTATCTCCAGGTACGCCGCGTAAGTACAAATATGCGCCGTCGTATCTGTGCACCGGACCAACAAACAAAGATACGCCTAAAAACTGACTTCATAGAGACGAGTTTGCTTCATTTGATGTACTGAGGGCGCGCAGTGGGGTGCCAGCTAATTCTTTGTTCAGATATATGTCACTCCGTCATGCAATACGGACACAATTTGAGGGTCTGACCCAGGAGCTTGGCGAATCGCCTCTGGAGGCGCTCATGTCATACACTGATCTGGGGAAACTGGTCACAACGTTTTACTCACGTCTCCAATCGGCGGGGGTTAAACCCTTTTTGACAGCTCAGCGGAAATGGCAGGTGGACATTCCGGGGCTGTCCGAGGAGGGGTGGGAGGAGGCCTCGGAGGTCTGCTTCCTTGATCTTATTGGGACTAACGATCAGTATGTTCAGTTTAAGTTTATCCACCAGTTGCACTATACTCCCGCCAGGTTGGCCCGTATGGGTCTGATTTCTGTTGCTGACTGCCCTAGGTGCGGCTCCACTGAGGCCGATTGCATACACATGTTCTGGTCATGCCCTACTGTAATGTCATATTGGATGGACTTGTTTTATTTTTTTAAGGACAACCTACATTTTTCTTTTCCTTTCACCCCGGAAGTTGGACTGCTTGGGGTGCTCAATGACTTTGTTTCCACGGCTCATGCTCGGACTCTGGTACGCATAATCCTCTTCTATGCCAGGAAACTGATATTACTACATTGGAAGAGTGCATCCGCCCCTACTGTTCAAATGCTATATCGTATGGTGAATAAGGTCCTACCCATATTCAAATGTGTATACAAAAGCAGGACCTGCCCCAAAAAGTTTTATAAAATCTGGCAACCCTGGCTGGATATTGAGGACTCCTTTTGGAAGGATACCCCACTCTCTCAACCGTGAGGGGCCGTGAATGGGGGGACTATGTGAGATTGTAGCAAACCGTTGAGTGTTTGGAGGGTGGCGGGGGGGGCACAGGTATAGTCTGGGGCGGGGGTGAGGGCCTGGAGTGTTGTGTGTGTGTGAGTGGCTATGGATGTTGAATGTGTGTGATGTGATGGGTTTTGTTTCTAATGCAGGGTCTATCCATTTGGTATAACTGTTATGTGTTTAATTTACTGCCGGTGTTGTAACGGCTTATGTGCCATGTGGAGATTGTACTGGTTGAAAATCAATAAACAAAGTTTACAAAAAAAAACTGACTTCATCCCACCGACGTAACTTGCCTACGCCGGCGTAGAGTGGGCGCATATTTACGCTGGACACATGTGGCGCTCCCATTGATTTTCTATTCATATGTGCAAATGAGGGAGATACGCCGATTCACAAACGTATTTGCGCCCGGTGCATGATTTAAGCTGTTTGCGTAAGTTTTACGTTCGGTGTAAAGTTATTCCCCATAGATGAGGTGCAACCCATGCAAAGGTATGGACCAGGGAACACATGCCTACCTATTGTACGTTGGATGTCTGTGAATATGGGCCGACGTGGGTCTGGCTGGGCGTATAGGTTACGTTCACGGCGTACACAGTGATCCGGCGTATCTTAGGCAGTTGTTCCGACGTGGTTGTGCGCATGCGCACGGGGATACGTCCATGTCCCGACGCATGTGCAGTTCATTTTAAGTACTTGTCTGGCGCCCGGCCCATCATTTGCATGGGGTCACACTTCATTAGCATGGATCACGCCCACTTCCAGCCCACTTCCACCTACTTCCACTTACGCTGGCTTACGCCTACGAATATACGCTATGCCGGCGCAGAGTTGGGAGCATTTGCTTTGTGAACTCCATGCTTGCCTCTCCATGCTGCGCCGGCATAGCGTAAAAGAGATACGCTACGACGGCATATATATGCACGATGTATGTGAATCCGGGAAAAAATCTTGTACTTTTTGCTATAATAAATATCCCCATTTAAAAAAAATAATCTAATTTTAGGCCAATACGTATTCTTTTACATATTTTTGGTAAAAAATCGATTAAGCGTATATTGATTGGTTTGTGCAAAACTTATAGCGTCTACAAAATAGGGGCTGGAATTATGGCATTTGTATTATTATTTATTTTTTATTAGTAATGGCGGTGATTTTTATCGGGACTGCTATATTATAGTGGACAGATCGGACACTTTTGACACATTTTTTTGGACAATTGACAATTTTACAGCGATCAGTGCTATAAAAATGCATGGATTACTGTAAAAATGTCACTGACAGGGAAGAGGTTAACACTAAGGGGTGATCAAGGGGTTAATTGTGTTCCCTCTGCATGTTCTAACTGAAGGGGGGTGGGACTAACTAGGGGAAATGACAGATCGTTGTTCATACTTTGTATGAACAGGCGATCAGTCATTTCTCCACTAAGGCGGCGTACACACGACCGAGGTTCTCGCTAGAAACCAGCGAGAACCTCGCTGGAAGCTGCATTCCAGCGAGAACCTCGGCCGCGTGTACGCTCTCGGCGAGCATCCCGTCGGGAATGCCGTTGAGCAGAAATAGAGAGCATGTTCTCTATTTGCTCGACGGCCCGCCTGGATGAATGGCTGGTTGCCATTCCCGACGGGCGGGTCGCCGAATCTGATGGCCGGCAGAGAACCTCGACGGGCGGAACGATGTGTTCTGCCCGTCAAGGTTCTCTGCCGTGTGTACGCGGCTTAAGAGAACCAAGATCTGTGTGTTTACACACACCAATCCTGGTTCTCGATGTGTCACGAGTAATCTGTCGGCTGGGAACCCGTCCGCCCGACATGTCTGATGGTTAGTACGCTAACCAGCAGACATGTCTTCTCGCACACGCGCCGAATGGTTACGACGAATGCGCGGAAGTGTTTTACTTCCTGGTGCGGTGACGTGGCGGCGTCAACGTCACCGCCACGTCACCGACACGTCAGCGCGCTGTCTGCCGGCGGGGATTTTGGTTTGCTTGTGTGTACACGCGAGCAAACCAAAATCCCAGCAGACAGATCTGTTCAAATCGGTCGGTCCGACCGATTTGAACAGACACATTTAATCGTGTGTACGAGGCCTTAGTTGTCATATTGGTGCAGCCTTATTTGTCAGGTATACCTATGTGTGCTGTTATTCACCTGTATTCTCTCCATCAGCGCCGCCATCAGGGGGGTGCAGGCATTACACCTGTAAGGGGCCCGATGGTCCCCAGGGGCTCGGCTGGCCCCCCTCCCATTTTTTTATGTTTTTTTTTTGCATTATACCTATACGGGGCCCGATGATCCCCAGGGCCCCCCTCCCATTTTTTGAAAATTATTATTATTTATTTATTTTCTGCAGTACACCTGTAAAGGGCCCAATGGTCCCCAGGGCCCCTTACAGGCACGGCCGGCCCCCCATTTTTTTTGGTGATGGCTGCCCTGCTCTCCATGTCCAAGATGAAGAATCAGCCAAGTATATCCAGGTGAAGGGCCCCTAGAAGGAGGATCTGATTTCATCCTAAACTCTGGGTAAAAAACTGATGGTAGGGTTGATCTACTAAAGGCAAACAGGGCTGTTCAATTGTCACTCTACAATGATATGCTAGGAAATTAAAAGTATTTTTGTTTGTTTTTTTGGTTTGTTTGATTGGATGATGGAAGTCAGCAAAGCGTCACCACAATCGCTAAGCTCTGGGGAAATTCCCTTCCAAAGAGAGCCGCCTATTTTCCTTTAGTAGATCAACCCCTGTGTCTGGATTGTTAAAGTTTGAAACTACCAATTATCACGTCCTTTAGTTCTAGTGATGTAACCCTTGTTATCAGATAATGTTAATTATAAGTGCTAAGCTGTAAAACCGGAAAAGTTAACCAGAATTTCTGTAAAGACTTATTCTGAGAGAATTTCACAGCTGGCTCTCTGACACCTACCCGATCTTAGGACAACCTCCTGGAGGTGAAAGGTGCGCAATTCATCATGGCAATTCTGGACATGCTGAGCACAAGAATGGAATTTAGTCCCGAAGGTAACATTTCTGAGAAAAGAAGGCAGGGCATAGGACAGAAATTTGGCCCTGGACTTCATCCAGACTGGCCCACTTTGACTGGTCTTTCTCATGGCGGACGGACAACTCCTGCTCCCCCTTCCCTGCCACCCAAGCCCCCTCTCCCCCTTCAATAGCCACTAGCCATTCTACTTCATTAGAGTAGAATGGCTGGTACTGGTACTCTTATAGGCAGTACCAGTGGGGAAGCTAGACATTATTTCACCCAGGGCAAAGAATCAGTTCGGTGCCCCCCCCCCCCCTTATGGGACAAGATTAGGCAGAAGTGAGAAACTCCCAGGCCATAGCTGTTGAGTCAGCTGTCTGTCTCCTCCCCCATGCTCCTCTGTCGTCGTCCCTGCTCCTCTGGTCCTCCCCCTGCTTCTCGGTTCCCCCCATGTGAGTGCTGTGGGAGGGAGAGGAGGTGAGAGCTAAGGGAAGGCAGAGACAGATGAGCGGAGGAGGGCGGCTGTCCGCTGTCACTAAAGGCGGCCCACTGAGCCATCGGCCCATCGGGAAACTCCCTGTTGTCCCAATGGCCAGTCCATCCCTAAAAGAAGGAAGCCACCATATGCTCAAACCTGAGCAGTACTCAGTCCCCAAAATATCTACACAAAGAAAGACCATGTGCCCATGGGACTTTAACCACTTGCCGATTATGTCATGACTGTATACGTCGGCAGAATGGCACGGCTGCACAAAGCAACGTATATATACGTTGCTTTAAATTTTGTGCCGTGCGGGCACGCACGCGGCACACACGTGCCCCTGCCGCGAGCAATGTGATGTCCGCTGGTGTTCTGCGATCATGTCACAGAGCTGCAGAAAAGGGGGATGCCTGTGTAAACAAGGCATCTCCCTGTTCTGCCTAGTGACAGAACACTGATCGTCTGCTCCCTGTCATCGGGAGCAGCGATCAGTGTCGTGTCACATGTAGCCCAGCCCCCCACACAGTTAGAATCAGGATGTGCGGGCCCTCACCCAGGCTATCCAGGCCAATACGGCAACCCTAAATGCTGGCCTGACTCACATTTCCGTGGCCTTGGAGGGCAGGCCGCCAGGTGGGCAGAGAGACCAGGGGATGCTCCTCCTTCCCCGGATTACCCCCCCCCCATGAGTCTCCCCTGAGGAGCCGAGGCCGTGGCCGTGGCCGCCCCAGGTGTGGGTCATGCCAGCGGCGATATATTTTTTTTTGTCTTTTCTGTGTTTTCTTTGCTGTTCTTTTTTTTTTTTTTTTGCTGGGCATTTTTTTTTTGCTGGCCATTTTTTTTTTTTTTTGGATTATGTTTTTTTTTTTCTGTTTGTGAATGATTTTTGAATGTGGGGGTGACATTCCTGCCAGAAAAGGGGTGTCACCCTCATTTGTGGTGGACAAGGGTTCCCCAGGACCAGGGAGAAGTGATCCCCAGGTCCGTGTGAATGGTGTATGAATGTACAGTGACATAATTGGAGCCGTGGCGTGGTGTTGCTGCTCACAAGTCCTGCATGGTGAGCTTGTGCTAATCCAATGTGATGAGGATGTGGTGTGTGATCTAGGGACCACAGTGGTATGCATGCATGCATTCTCATTGTGCCATGACTAATGTGTGTGTTTAACGTGCAAAGATGCCTAATGTGAGCTGTCTCCTGGCTGCTCTTCCCGCAGAAGACGGGGGGACCCTCGGTTAGGGGGGGATTGTCTGGTTCGGGGGTCAGGTCATCACGTATGTCAATCTCCAGACCCTTTCTCACTGCGAATTTGTGCAGCATGCAACATGCACCGATGATCTGGCATACAAAGTTTGGGGAATACAACAGGGTACCCCCAGACTTATCCAGGCATCGGAAACGTGACTTCAGGAGGCCAAAGGTGCGTTCCACCACTGCACGGGTACATGCGTGTGCTTCATTGTATCATTGCTCTCCTGGGGTTTGGTTCCGGATAGGAGTCATGAGATGGGGTCCCAGTGCATATGCAGAGTCACCTGGAAGGGAAAAGACAGGAGGATGTTAGTAGTGCATGTGCCCCTTGTGATTTCTGCATCATGGGGGGGACAGTCATGCTTGACTCCCATGTCACTCACCAACCAGCCAGCTGTCCCCATACACGTTCTGTTCGAATTCTGTTGGGATGGGGCTCTGATTGTATATGTAGCTGTCATGGCTGGACCCTGGGTGTTTGGCACAGACGTGCCATATGAGGCATTTGGCATCGACTATCACCTGTACGTTGATGGAATGCCAATGCTTCCGATTGCGGTATATGTCATATGTCTCACGGGGGGCTGGAGTGCCACATGTGTGCAATCAATGGCCCCCACGGTGCGTGGGAATCTGGCAATTCTGTAGAAATCTGTCATTGCCTTCAGCCGCAGGTCCTCCTGTGTGGGTTTGATGATTTGGTTGGCCATGCATCTGAGAATTGCAGGGATAACCTGGTGCAAACATCTGCTCATGGAGGATTGTGCCATCCCAGCCACCACTCCACTTGTACGCTGAAAAGAGCCACTGGCAAGGAAATGGAGTGTTGCCATGACCTTGACCAGTGGCTGCACTGCATGTGAGCGTTGTGTTGGGCTGGTGATGTCCTCCTGCAGGGTTGTGGTTAATTCCAGGATGGCAGCAGGGGTGAATCTGAAGATGCGATACACCTCAGAATCACTCATGCCAAAGATGTCTATGCGTGTGCGGTATATCCTCTCCCGTGCCCTCCTCCGTGCCCTCCTCCGTGCCCTCCTACTTGTGCGCTCATCTAAAGTCAGTAGTAAAGCTATGAGCATGGATGCCCCTGGCATGTTGGCATACAGATTGTTGTCCTGCAAGTGTGGCTGCTCAGCTTGTCCCTAACGGTGTTGCTTTAGCTGACATATAGACGGATTGTAGAAATTTAAACCTGCTTTTATAAGGACTAATTTTAGACAGGACGTGCAGCTGATGCGCACAGCGCGTAGCCTGCGCTGCACCAACTTACTTTTGTGGATCGCCGTATCTCCCTCATTTGCATATTTGTGTGTCTAGCGCATTTTTGCGCGCACTATGCGCCGGTCTATCGAAATTACGTTGGTCGAAAAATTCTAGATTTCAGGCGTATATCGTTTTGGGGATACGGCGCATAGATACGCAGGCGCATATTTAGACTCACGCCGCGCATCTCCTGAAACGCCGACTTAAGTGCTTTGTGAATCTGGCCCATTGTTTTTTTTTTTTTCAAAACTGTTGCACTTTTTTTGTTTATAGCACAAAAAATAAAAACCGCAGAGGTGATTAAGTACCATGAAAAGAAAGCTCTATTCGTGGGGAAAAAAGGACGCCAATTTTGTTTGGGAGCCACATCGCACGACCGCGCAATTGTCAGTTAAAGCGACGCAGTGCCGAATAGCAAAAAATGGGCTGGTCATTCAGCAACCAATTCTTCCGGGGCTGAAGTGGTTAACAAAGTAGTCATAGATGCAAAAGGGGTTAGATAAAAAAATACAAATTTTATTGAAATGAACAGAAAGAAAAATATGCATAGCATTTACATTCCAATATGGAATAAGATAAAATACAATTTGCCACCAATGCAGGTTTTAAAAACCAACTAAGGGCCAGATTCTCGTATCCCGGCGTATCTGGCAGCAGGGCGTAGCGTATTCTATTTACGCTAAGCCGCAACTTTGGACGCAAGTGCAGTATTTTCAAAGCACTTGCGTCCTAAGTTACGGCGGCGTAGCGTAAATCGGCCGGCGTAAGCCCAGGTAATTTAAATGTTGAAGAGGTGGGCGTATTTTATGTAAATGTGTTGTGACTTCACGTTTTTGACGTTTATTTTGAACGGCGCATGCGCCGTCTGTGGAGGTTTCCCAGTGCGCATGCGCGAAATCAATGCGCAAATAGTCAATGCTCTCGACGTGAGCAAACTACGTAAACGACGGAAAATACGACGCTGTCCCGACATCCATACTTAACATTGCGTACGCCTCACCTTACGCAAACGACGTAAAATACGACGACCGGGCGCAATTACGTTCGGGAAACGGCGTATCTAGCTCATTTGCATATTCGACGCGGCTAATCGACGGAAGCGCCACCTAGCGGCCAGCGTAAATATGCAACTTAGATACGACGGCGTAAGAGACTTACGCCGCTCATATCTAAGCAAAATTACGGCGTATCTTGTTTTCGGAATACAGAAAATAGATACGCCGGCGCTTCTTAGAAGTTACGCGGCGTATCGCGAGATACGCCGACGTAACTAGGCTGAGAATCTGGCCCATAGTAAGTAGATCATTGTCAAGTTGCTGAAGCTGTGGTCTCGATGGATTTTGCGAGACAACACCCACTTCATCAGTAGACAGCCCAAGTTGGTTTAAGTGTACATCTGTGAAAGAACCATGCAATATTTCTGAGGAACTCACAGCTCTCCAGCTATGACCCCTTTAGGGCCTGTTCTCACTATGTGCACTTACCTGTGTTTTTCTTCATGGATAAACGCAGGGAACTGCGATGGTATACAAAAAAAAAAACTTTTGTTTTCAATGTGTCACATTCAGACCAGACCGTCTTTAAAGCGGAGTTCCATCCAAAAGTGGAACTTCTGCTTTAAGCACTCCTCACCCCCTTACATGCCACATCTGGCATGTCATATTTTTGGTGGGTGAGTGGGGGCTTCGGTAGGAGTGGGACTTTCTGTTCCACTTTCTCCTTCCGCCCAGGGACCGCCTAGGCGACTCCTCCTCTCGTCTTAGGTCGGCCCCCTTCCTTTAGGCGATCTCCTGGGACACGTGACAGGTCCCAGGAGATCGCCTGTCCACTCATAGAGCGCAGCGCTACTCACGCATGAGCAGTGAGTGCCCGACCGTGAAGCCGAAAGCTGTCATGGCCAGGTGCCCACACTGTGAATGGAGGCGCCGGCGGAGAGAGGGGAGAGAAGCAAAGCTCCAGGCGGCCGCATCGCTGGACCGTGGAGCAGGTAAGTGTCTGTTTATTAAAAGTCAGCAGCTACACTTTTTGTAGCTACTGACTTTTAATAAACACTAAAAGGCTGGAACTCCCCTTTAAGGCAGGGTAAAAGGGGCAGCTGCCCTGGGCCCTGTCATTGTCGCGGGGCCCAAAGCAACTGTTAAGCATGAGCTCCGGCATGTTCACACAGTCCATGTGCAGAGCCCGACAGGAAGTCGGCACTGTGCTGCGCTAATCACAGGCAGGGAGACATTTCCCGATCTCTGCAGCTGAACATCGGGAAACGTCTCCTTGCCTGTATTTAGCACAGAGTGGTGCCGACTTCCTGGCGGGCTCTGCACATGGACTGTGTGAACATGCCAAAGCTCATCCTTAAAGGCTTTCTCATACTTGCCAACTATCCCAGTTTAAATTCCCTTGTCCATTGAAGTTTTAGTCCTTTGCTGTGTCCTGATATCTCAGTGTGAAGTGCTGCTACTAATGCTGCCCAGCTCTGCCCTATTGTTGTGTACAGATGACTCACCTGCAGACCATGTGTTTACATGTAAATAACCGTCATTCATATGTAAATATCGGCGGCATTCAGATGTATATCATACCCCTCTGCAGTGAAGAGATGAAGTGCTGTAACCTCTAGCAACCATTCAGTGAGCAGTATTACTGTACAGTAATCTCTAGCAACCAATCAACAAGAAGAAATCATGTGCTGTAACCTCTAGCAACTAATCAGTTGTCTAGTAATCTCTAGCAACCATTTAACAAGAAGAAATCATGTGCTTTAACCTCTAGCAACTAATCAGTAAGCCATAATGTGTGCTGTAACCTCTAGCAACCAGTCAGTAAATGGTAATGATAGGCTGTAACCTCTGGCAACCAATCACAATCACTGCCTGATCTGATACAGTAAACTGATTTTAAGTCTAGCTGACATTTATGGTATGGCTCAGAGCAGGCTCAGAGCAAAATTGCATGGGGGGCCCCCCCAAGAATTTTTTTGCCCATGGTCCAATCAACATTAAAGACGTCCTACGAGGCAATATATTAAAAGCAATGTGAGAAGCAGTAAAACGCTGGCCAACGCGTTTCGTCCCCAAAGGACTTCAACTGGGGCGTATGTATGATAAAATATGTTACCTGACCACCTATAGTGTCTCCTCACGTCATCCCTCATTGGAATGTAACAACACTGACCAAGTGACCTGTCAGATCAAGAAGGATTACTTCCTCAGTTCTGCCCTTAGTAGTTAGCAAACAACAAAAGAGTGTCTGATCCTAGAATGATGATTACGAGTTTTCCTTCCTTGCCTCCTTAATAATTTGCTTCTGGGCTCAATAGTGTAGTCTCTTTGTAGCCACTTTCACTCTTTACAGTAAATTATAATTGAAGCCAAACCTCTTTGTTCTTTTTGCACAAACTAACACTTCCCCGAGGCTTCCATTTTTTTTTTTTTCAGCTGTCATTGTCCCATTGAGGAGATTTCCCTTTATTTGCTGTTCTGAAGATACAACATGGAATAAGAGGAAATCTCTATACAGTGGAATCTTGGATTATGAGCATAATCCGTTCCAGGAGAATTCTTGTAATCCAAAGCTTTGCATATCAAAGCGAGTTTCCCCATAGAAGTCAATGGAAACAAAGATAATTTGTTCCGCATTGACTTCTATTGCATACAATACTGCATGTGGCCAGAGGTGGGAGGAAGGCAAGGACAGCTCAGCTGAGCTCGGAAACCCTCAGAAAGGCTCGGAAACACTTGGGAACTGAGTATTTCCCAGTGTTTCCGAGTATTTCCGCGTGATACCGATTATTTATGAACAGCTCCGAACCGCTCTGAGTGTCACCGGCACCCCCGCACCTCTGGCTAAATGCGGTACTGCACACCCCATTAGCTTGAATTCTGCCCGTTTTGCGAACCGAGTCAGAATTTTTTTTTTAAAGTTGGTCGTCTTTCAAAACGCTCGTTAACCGCATCACTTGTTCACTAAAGTTCCACTGCATAGTTCCCTCTTTAGCAGAAATAGTACATTTTCTATACATACATGTACATACATACATTTTTTGTTCTGTTTTATTCGGTTTTGATAGACAACATATAAATTTACTGCATTACACTTTTGTTTTGTTTTTTTATCAAATGTAAAAAAATAGCAATTATTTAATACACAGTGCTTTAGCAAACCTTAGGTTATGGTTTACATTTACTTTAATTTGCTTATTTCAGTGGTTTGCATTAAAAGGGTGACCAAGCCATGCCAACATATCAATAAATAGGAACCTTTGCTTTAGATGCCTGAACTATTTAGGGGAAGGCAAGAATAGGCGGCACCCTCTGAAATCCCTGTGGTTAAAGTGGAATTCCAGCCTAACCCTAACTAATCTTAAAACTGTCCCATGCCCCTTCCTAACACCTATGCTTACTAACCTGTGTAAGAAAGATGTACATACTTCCCTATTTTCAGTCCGCTCTTGTCCAGTCCAGTCAGCCAGCAGCGGCTGCAGGGGAGAGGAGAGGATGCTTTGTCAATGGCTAGTAAAGCCTGGATCGCTGACATCACCCTTAAGCCCCGTACACACGGCAGAGAACCTCGACAGGCGGAACACATCGTTCCGCCCGTCGAGGTTCTCTGCCGGCCGTCAGAATCGGCGACCCGCCCGTCTGGAAAGGCAACCAGCCATTCATCCCGACGGGCCGTCGAACAAATAGAGAACCTGTTCTCTATTTGCTTGACGGGTTTTCCAACGGGCGGGGCTCGCCGAGAGCGTACACACACGGCCGAGGTTCGGCAGAATGCGGCTCCCAGCGAGGTCAGCAGCGGCTGTGGATGGGGTATTTTGCATGATCGTTGCAGGGGGGGGACATACTGCACCTTTTACCAGTGTAGAAGTTTAGAAATTATTTTTGGGGTAGGGCTTATATTGCAGCCCTCCCCGATAACCAAGCTATGTCTTATTTTTGGGGTCAGGCTTATTTTCAGGGAAACACGGTAGATTTCTGTTCGAAAAAAATGTTTAAAAAATTGTTAATGTGGCCAAATCAATGATTATTTTTGACTATAGTGACAAAGAAAATTGAAGGAGAAGGATCGAACAAGCAAAATTCTTACTGTGACTATGGTTTTCATATGGAAAAAATCATTAGACATGTGCAAACTGAAATGTTTTGTTTTAGTCCGGAAAATAATTTTTTTTTAGTTTCTCCCGAAATTTGTTTTTATTTATTTTGTTTCATTAAAAAAATGCATTCGTCTGAAAATCCGAATTAATTAAGGTCGAATCTGTCATTGAATTCTTATGGTGTCTGTTGAATGTTCTAAGAAGATTCCGCGGAGCAGCTAAACTGTACGACGTCGCAATCGTACATTTCCGGTCGAATGTTCTGCCTACAAGCTATAGAACAATTCTAATGTTGTATGACACTAGTAATAATAATATTTATAAATTATTATTACTGGTCAACCAACATTCAAATTTTTCTATAGCCTATGGGCCGAGCATTTGACCGGAAATGTACGATTGCGGTGTTGTACAGTTTAGCTGCTTGTCAAATATTCTTAGAACTTTCGACAGACGCCATAAGCCTTCAATGAGAGATTTGACGTTTGTATGTTTTTTATTGCTTCGTCGAATCTTCGTTGTTCATGTCGAATCTTTTTTCTCTGTGTAGAATACTTTTGGACTAATAGTTAATGGATCACTAAAGGAAAATGTTTTTTTAGCTAAATAGCTTCCTTTACCTTAATGCAGTGCTGTTTTCATGTTCTCATTGTTCGTTTTTGCTTTGAAGTTAATGTAATTCTGCTCTGATCTCCACACTTCTTGCTTGTCTGGCTCCTTATGAAAAATCTCATGGCAGCTTTTCACTGTGGTCCAAGCTGTGTGTCTAAAACTCCTCAGAACCAATCAGATTAATTTTAAAAACAATACACTGCCCTGGATTTGTTTGTTTCTCTCTACTCCACATAAACACAAAACCAGTTTAAAAACGAAAGTGAAACTAGAGGCATATTATATGATTGATTTTTATCTATTTTTAATCATTTTTAAAAGGAATCAGTTAACTTTTATGTCTCTATACCCTGTAAACAGTCATTTCAGCAAAAAAATGTTTTTCCTTTAGTGATCCTTTAAGGTTAGGCACATTCGACCGCAGGTTCGATAGACACAGATTGCTATTGTCAGTGTCATGTCGAATCTCCTATCTATATCGAACTGTTGTAGCAACGAAAATAAAGATTTTTTTTATGTCTGATCTTTCAGAATTCGGATTCTGCGCATTCGTTTATTAAAACGATAACGAAAATACCCAAAATTTGGACGAAAATGCATTCGGACGAAAATGAATGCACATTTCTAAAAATCATACTACCGGTAATGTGGATTTAATATAAATATATAAATATATATAAATATTTCAAAGTTTTCATATGAAATGTGTTGAGTCTATATCCAATACTTTTCTGAATTTTCGTATTAATGTTTCAACAAAACTATACTGGTACAGGGCCAGCATTAATAGGCTGTTTAGAAAATGTGACAGTGCATGGACAGTCAGAATGATGAAGTGCCTTCCAGAAGGAATGTTGTGGACTGGACAAGCCATGTGATATCTCCATGGATCTCCGAGTGTAAACTATGTATTGTTGTTCTCTGACTCACATTGTTTGGGGTAATTGCAGGTACGTCACGGAGTTCCCCTTTCACCTGCCTATCCTATTTCTTAACTATGGCGACATGCAGGCCTTTTCTAATTATAGAATTTACTATTACGTCAAGTTAGGTCCATCTTGTGGAAAAATACCAAGCTATTTTGGGGTCGGGGTGGGGGGGTCTGGGCTGAGAATTCCCAAAGTCTGAAAACTACCCATCAGATGTATTGAGTCGGGTCCAGTAGTGTTTTTATTCAGGATCAGGTGAACTAATGCAGCCATGTTAGGACATGTGACCCTCTGGCACCTTTGACTTGTGGTTACAAACATAGACAAAGTCTTCATTACTGTCCCCAAAGACACTGCCAGTGTCACCTGCCTCACTGTGCTTCCATTGTGTTCTTATGAGGCGGAGACAGAGCACTGTGGATCCCTCTATTTCCAATTGATGGTTTACCTGGCTCTGCTATGTTTCATACCACCCGCCAGCATACAGCCCCTCCAAGCAGGTGTTCAGCTGATGCCAAGATGTGGGAAGGTCTTGCGTCTTTTTTGGTAGCACTTTGGAAATTCAGCTGAATCATGGCAGCACTTCCAGGCAACTGAAAGCAGGGCATTGACTGGGGAGGGGAAGGGGGCACAAGGGGCAGTTGTCCTGGGTGTAGTGTCTTTACGTGTTAGGGGTGGAGCGACAGCCCTTAGAGTGCCTTCAACTGAGTTGAGAGGCCATCCTCACCCCTTCCATCCTTTACTAACCCACTCTGCTGCATAGGGAGGAGCCCAGTCAAAGCTCCTTTTCCCTCTTCCTCTATTGAAATACAGCGGAACCTCGGATTACGAGCATAATCCGTTCCAGGAGAATGCTCGTAATCCAAAGTGCTTGCATATCAAAGCAAGTTTCCCCATAAAAGTCAATAGAAACTTAAATAATTAATTCCGCATTGACTTCAATGTCATGTAATACCGCATGTGGCCAGAGGTGGGGGGCGCCGGAGAGCCTTGGGAACACTCGAAAAGGCCTGGGGACAGCTCGGCTGACTTCGGAAACCCTTGGAAAGGCTCGGAAACACCCGGGAATGGAGTATTTCCAATTAATTTTTAGTATTTCCAAATGGCTCCGAACGGCTCAGATCAGCTTTGCTCGGCTCCAGCGCCCCCGCACCTCTGCCCAAATGCGTTACTGCAGGCACCATTAGCTTGAATTCTGCTCATTTTTCGAGACAACACTCGCAAACCGAGTCAGATTTTTTTTTGAAAAGTTGCTTGTCTTTTAACCTGTTTCTTAGCGAGTCATTGTAAAATATCGTTGGCAGGAACCTTTCATCCCTCTGGGTGGATGTCCTGGGCTTCTCGGCAGCTAGGGGGCACGCACCCGCCGCATCGCTCAGGACCCGGTGCGAGTGCCTGGTGGCCGCTATGTCCGCCGGTGCGCATGCCCGGTGGCCGTTTTCACAACAGGAACGTCCTGTCAGAGGAGAGGAGACCGATGGTGTGTTCCCAGTACAGAGGAACACAGATCGGTCTCTGTAATGGTCACCACCGTTTACGACCTTACATCCACCCACGACAAGCTTATCCGACACATTGCGACAATCCTACATACCCGATCCATATCTATTTCCCATAATCAAGACGAGACTCTGCTCTGTACTTGTTTCCAAATGTATGAACACTTTATTGGTATATTAGCTTGTTTATATATCTTAGTACAGCATGTTACAGTTAATCACAGGACAATACAATCTCCACCCCCCTATTCACACACTATGGCTAATTCTCTAGCATACTTTTCGGCACCGACCCTGACGAGATTTATCACATTCCAAAATACAATTACACAATGCCTTGACCTCAATCCATATATCTAGACAGACGTACTGTCTCTAAAGGTTCTTGACACCTTGGCAACAATAGGCTTTAAACCGTGTTATCAGACAATTGAAAGATCTAGCAGCAGACCTGAGTTAACACCTTTATACAATGTAATGTCTTTCACAAGCCGGGCCACTTAGTATTTTAAAAGCCTATTATACAGAGGGATGAGTCACTGTCTTGTTGACCTGGTCTCAAGTCAACATGAACCACTTTGTAATATGCCAGTATCCTGCCATATGAAGTATCAATAATGTCCCATCTCATGTAATACATGAATAAAGATCCTATTAGCCACCCTACGCCTACAAGGGCACAGGGTGGACTTAGACCCAGGGGTTATTAGTGTCCCTGGCACAGGAGTATCTCTCATACTTCCAAAGTCTATGGTTGTCACGGTTCATTCCGTTACAGTCTCCTCCCCTTGTAAATCCCCTCCGCCTACAGTTAGAATCACTCCCTAGTGAACATATTTAACCCCTTGATTGCCCCCTAGTGTTAACCCCTTCCTTGCCAGTCACATTTACACAGTAATCAGTGCAGCTTAAATGTGAATGGTCCCAAAAATGTGTTAAAGTGTCCGGAATGTCCATCGCAATGTCACAGTCACAATAAAAATCGCAGATCGCCAACATTACTAGTAAAAAAAAAATCCCATAAATCTATCCCCTATTTTGTAGACGCTATAACTTTTGCGCAAACCAATCAATATACGCTTGTTGTGATTTTTTTTACCAAAAATATGTTGAAGAATACGTATCGGCCTAAATTGAGGAACATTATTTTTTGTTTATTGTGATATTTATTAAATAAAAAAGTAAAAAATATTGTGTTTTTTTCAAAATTGTCGCTCTTCTTTTGTTTATAGCGCAAAAAATAAAAAACGCAGAAATTATCAAATACCACCAAACGAAAGCTCTATTTGTGGGGGAAAAAACACCAAGATTTCATTTGGGTACAGTGTAGCATGAAAATAGTGTAGTGATATATTGCGCTAACTAAAACAAAAAATAAGAATCAAGCAGCCAACACAACAAAATTGATATTTGTAGCAAGAATGAGTGTAGCATGACCGCGCAATTGTCATTCAAAGTGCGACAGCGCTGAAAACGAAAAATTGGTCTGGGCAGGAAGGGGGTGAAAATGCCCAGTATTGAAGTGGTTAAAATGCTCGTTAACCAAATTACTCGTAAACCGAGGTTCCACTGTAACTGGTTTTACACGAGAAACACACAAATTCCTCATGGTTTTAATGAAACCGAAGCAATCTTTTTTTTTTTTTCGAGATAATAAGGACATCATAGTGAAAAGAAATGCCTGTTATGTGTCACCTGATCACCTACAGTAACATCTCACATCATCCTGCCATTGGAATGTAACAACACTGACCAAGGGATCTGTCAGATCAAGAAAGATGACTTCCACTGTCCTGCCCTTTGAAGTAGTTTGCAAACAACAAAAGTGTTTCTGATTCTATCATGCTGGTTCAAGTTTTTGCTTCTCCTTTGTAGCCCCTGGCATTCTTTACTTAAAGTATAGCTAAAGCCAAACCCCTTTTATTGGTTTTGCATAGAATATAGTATAACTAAAACTTCCTTGAAGCTTCTTTTTTTTTGTGCTGCCTCTGTCAAATTGAGGAGATGTCTCTTCATTTCCTGTTCCAAAGTGTACGAGGAAAATCTCCTATTCTCTCCCTTATAAATCTCTGATGCCGCGTACACACGACCATTTTTCATGACGTGAAAAATTTAATTTTTTTAATGTCATTTAAAATGACCGTGTGTAGGCTCAAGAGCATTTTTCATGATGTGAAAAATGGCCATTAGAAATTTAGAACATGCTCAATTTTTTGGGGGGGTTTTTCATGTTGTGAAAAACGGTCGTGTGTAGGCTTTAACGACGTGAAAAAAACGCGCATGCTCAGAAGCAAGTTATGAGACGGGAGCGCTCGTTCTGGTAGAACTAGCTTTCGTAATGGAGATAGCACATTCATCACGCTGTAACAGACTGAAAAGCACGAAGACTGAAAAACTTTTACCAAAACTTTTTACCAAAAACTTTTTCACCAAACTTTTACTAACACAAAATCAGGAAAAGCAGCCCCAAGGGTGGCGCCATCCGAATGGTACTTCCCCTTTATAGTGCCATCGTACGTGTTTGCTTGAGCATTTTTTTTTCACGATCGTGTTCGTGTGTAGGCAAGGCAGGCTTGATAAGAATCACGTTTAAAAAAAATAGTTTTTCTAAACCATTAAAAATGGTCGTGTGTATGCGGCATTATTCCCTCTTTTGGTAGATATAGGTGTCTCAAATAAATAGCAAATCACCCCCATTGTGAATTGATTGTTCAAGTGGGGAAAAATTCCAAATAAATCCTTTATTTCTATTGATGAAATTCTGACACTGGCTTGGTATAAGGTCATGTAACTGTCAATTATAAGGTGTAAAGCCTCGTATACACGCTCGGTTTTATCGGCAAGAACCAGCAAGAGCTTTTTTGCCAAGTAAACCGAGCGTGTTTACGAGGCTTTCGGGTTTCTTGTCTGGAAATCTGGTCAGAATCTCGACAAGAAAAAAGAGATCCTGCTCTCTATTTTCTCGTTGATTCTTGTTGGCCTGTTTCCCGTCGAGAAACCCGAGAGTGTGTATACTTACCTGTCGCCGTGGAAATACGCGCATGCTCGAAATGACGCATGGGTAGGGTGAAGCAAGATGGTGACGACGGCATTGAATGTGATGAACGCATGCTCATCATACGCAATGACGTCACCGTGTCCTTGTCTTTCAAAAGAACCACAGTTCTTTTGAAAGGACTGTGTGTACAGTCGGGCGGCAAGAGATTCTTGCCAAAAATCTCGTCAGGAGAAACAACATTTTTTTCCTGACGAGATTCTGGCCCGAGTGTACGAGGCCTCTAACTTGAAAGTTAACCAGAACTTACACACCTGTACAATCCAAAGACAACTTCCTGGAAGTGAATGGTGCGGAATCCATCATGGTGATCTTGGACGTGGTGAGTGCCAGTATGGAAACCTGGCCCTGAGATAATACTTGAGAGAAACTCACAGCTCATACGGTTGTGGCTCCTTTACCCTAAGAACCAAACAACTTTGAAGGTTTTTTTTTTTGGTGGTGCAGAAATGTAATGTATCCATAGATAATCTCAAAGAACACATGGGTAGCATTAAGGGGAAGTTCCGGTATTAGAAAAAAAAAACATCAGCTCCAAGCTTAGACAGGATAAATGGATGGCCTTACATGCTGCTGCTTTGACATGGAGAAAATACCGTAATACATTTAACAATAGTGATTCCCTAAAAACTATTTTGCCATTATTATCTATTCTGAAATTTGTTTTCATTCTGTTTAAATCTGCTTTCATTTTAAATTGGGTTTTACTAAAATAATAACAGGCGACCCTTCCATGAATATATAAATACTGTAAAAGCAAAATGGAATCCAATTTACTAATGTTGAGATAACTCAACCGTTCTAATGGGTTACCGATCCATCGAATTCAGACGGGATACCTCCAAGGCAAAGGGAAACTGCTGAAATAGATAAGATGGTGGAGCAAAGGGATGCCCCAGAAAAACCATATGGAGAATCAACCACGGTATACCATATATGAAAAAATAATAATGAGCTTTATTAATGTATTAAAAGTAAGTTCAAATCTGTTAAATGTTGAATGACACAAATAAGGAATTTAACCCCATCATACTCAATAATAAAAAAACACACATACAATACATTACAATGTTGTCACAATATGGCGTCAGACCTAAGATGGAACTTAATGGTGCTACTATATATATTATTATAAGACCCGCTTAGAAATCTTATAAAAGTAAAAAAAAAAATCTTGGCTAAATGTCCATATCGGACTAAATGCAATTTCTAGTGTCCATAAGTTGATAGAATTTCACAGTAAGGTGCATAGATTAGTATCACTGACCAAAGAATGAGCCAATCAAGTGCTGTAGCCCAAAGGCAGCTGTTCCGGATATTTGTGGAAGCCGGTCAAACAATGGGGTTGGGTAGATTAATATAAGCACATTTAAACATGCATTTACAGTCCCCTATTATCTCTCAGCTGTGGTTATTTCAAAAGCATGCACAGTTCGTTAGGATACACTGTTTAATCACTCCAGGTGTGGAGGAGGGGTAAAGAGGGAGAGAAGCGGTAAGTTGAAATCATAGCTCACAGGCTCTCACCATTCCACGATAATCACTGGAATCTCCATGCTCTCTGACTTGTCTTAATTTCCCCTGTGATGGCAGTAAAGCTGACAGAGAGGTATTGTCAGGGTGTCCATCCGTGCATGATGATTTGCGGTCAATCGCATCTCGGCTGGATGCGGAAGTCTCCGATCAGCTGTCTGAGTTGTTAGTTACAGTGGCCAAAAGGTCTCTGCATAGCAGGCTTATTTAGGCAGGCCAAGGGAAGATGGCGGTGGGGCGCATGGTGTATTGTGGGGCAGGTCTGACGCTGCCTACGTCAATGCATTTCGCACACTTGACCGTGCGCTTCTTCAGGACGTGAAGGTCCTTGTTCAGACACTTTCTGTTATGGGGTGACATCTGTCCCCCAGCTGAGCTCCTGCATTGCCACTCTGTGATATTAGTCCAGGTGGAGCCCATAGACAGCTTGCCTCTATCAGAAACCAAACCCAGAGTAATCAAGTGTAGCCAAAGCTGTAACGAGTTAATGTAGCCCAGGATTGTGGCCAGATATCCAAGGACTGCCAGGAAAGGGAGACAAACCGTGAGCCTAAGGTCTCCCATCACAGAAAGCCCAGGGAGAAGGAAGATAATGCCGGTTCCGTTCCCAAATGATCTGAGGGGTGGTGTGTTGCTGGAGTGAAACCAGGGGAACAGAGGGAGCCAACAACACCATGAATCCCAGGGTCTCTGGACAACAAAGCATCTCACCAGCTGCGTCCAAACAACACAGGCACGGAGGGGCTCCAACCAGCTAGCGACGGGTCATGTAACCCTGGGGAGGAGATATAGAAGGAAAGAAAGGAGACTTAAAAATAATGTTTGAACGGTGTAGGACTACAGGTTTCAGGGAATAATCCTTTCTTCAGGTCACATATTTACGAGACGGTGTTTTGTCAGATTAGGGGACCTGTCAGAATTTGTAGCGGAAGTGACATTCCATCGCCACCTTCTTGCTACACCCCGCACTTGTCCACAGTAAGGATACACTGAGAAAGGGGCAAGCGGACACCTTGTTTCACCCACCAGAGTTTTACACTTATTTTTAACAGTAAACAAAGCTTATAAGGTCAAATACAGTATTTTAGAAATCCGACAGACTATTTAGATGTTCAATTTTAAAAGCAGCGGCAAACCTGCTGATTAGGGATGAGCCGAACACCCCCGGGTTCGGTTCGCACCAGAACGTTCGAACAGACCGCGGGTTCGCGCGAACATTTCGAACCCCATTGAAGTCTATGGGACCCGAACGTTCGAATTAAAAAACGGTCATTTTAAAGACCAAAATTCAATTAAATGTTGGAAAACGTCGTTCAGAACCTGGGGCTTGCCCCAGGGAACATGTATCAATGGAATTTTTTTTTTTAAAACGGCCGTTTTTTGCGGAGCAGCCATTTTAATGATGCTTAAAGTGAAAAAAAAAATTCCTTAATATAATATATCACACCTGCTGGGTGTCTATAGTAGTGGCACGTGTTTAGAAATGTCCCTGCACAACATGAAAGGACCAGAAAAAAAAAAAGTAATTAATGCTACTTGTGCAAGTTCTGTGTGGCAACATTATGTCGAATATTTTAGCGGTGGTGGGGGGCCATTATTGTTGTGTGAAAGAAAATTTTTAGAAAAAAGGGCACCCCTCAAACATACTGTAATTGGAGCGCAACAAGGAGCCACGTGCAAAGAATTGCTATTATTTGTTATTAGGCGCCCCTGTTAAACAGGGGCAGAAAAATTGTGCATTGGGCACAACACAACACTTGCAACCCCTCCCAATAACTCCAATTGGAGCGCAACAAGGAGCCACGTGCAAATTATTGCATCAAAAATTGTTATTAGGCGCCCCTGTTAAACAGGGGCACAAAAATTGTGCATTGGGCACAACACAACACTTGCAACCCCTCCCAATAACTCCAATTGGAGCGCAACAAGGAGCCACGTGCAAATTATTGCATCAAAAATTGTTATTAGGCGTCCCTGTTAAACAGGGGCTGGAAAATTGTGCCTTGGGCACAACACAACACTTGCAACCCCTCCCAAGAACTCCAGTTGGAGCGCAACAAGGAGCCACGTGCAAATTATTGCATCAAAAATTGTTATTAGGCGCCCGTGTTAAACAGGGGCAGAAAAATTGTGCATTGGGCACAACACAACACTTGCAACCCCTCCCAATAACTCCAATTGGAGCGCAACAAGGAGCCACATGCAAATTATTGCATCAAAAATTGTTATTAGGCACCCCTGTTAAACAGGGACAGAAAAATTGTGCATTGGGCACAACACAACACTTGCAACCCCTCCCAAGAACTCCAATTGGAGCGCAACAAGGAGCCACGTGCAAATTATTGCATCAAAAATTGTTATTAGGCGCCCCTGTTAAACAGAGGCAGAAAAATTGTGCATTGGGCACAACACAACACTTGCAACCCCTCCCAATAACTCCAATTGGAGCGCAACAAGGAGCCACGTGCAAATTATTGCATCAAAAATTGTTATTAGGCGCCCCTGTTAAACAGGGGCAGAAAAATTGTGCATTGGGCACAACACAACACTTGCAACCCCTCCCAAGAACTCCAATTGGAGCGCAACAAGAAGCCACGTGCAAATTATTGCATCAAAAATTGTTATTAGGCGCCCCTGTTAAACAGGGGCAGAAAAATTGTGCATTGGGCACAACACAACACTTGCAACCCCTCCCAATAACTCCAATTGGAGCGCAACAAGGAGCCACGTGCAAATTATTGCATCAAAAATTGTTATTAGGCGCCCCTGTTAAACAGGGGCTGGAAAATTGTGCCTTGGGCACAACACAACACTTGCAACCCCTCCCAATAACTCCAATTGGAGCGCAACAAGGAGCCACAAGAAAAGTGAGGAGGAGAAGGATATTCCATCAGCAGCATAAGAGGACAGTCACTCAGCATCAGCAGTCTGAGGCCTCGTACACACGATCGGACATATCCGATGAAAACGGTCCGCGGACCATTTCCATCGGATATGTCCGATCGGGAGTTTGATCCGATGGAGTGTACACACCATCGGATCAAATTCCCCGCCGCCGGACGGCGCGGTGACGTGGCGGTGACGCGGTGGTGATGTTGACGCCGCCGCGTCACCGCCACGTCACCGCACCAGGAAGTAAAACACTTCCGCGCATGCGCCGAATCCATTCGGCGGCGGCGCGGCGGCGGTGGGGGACGACATGTCTGCTGGTAAGTGTACTAACCAGCAGACATGTCGGGCGGACAGATTCCCACCGGATGGATTTCAAAGCATGCTTTGAAATCTGTCGGGTGGAGAAATCTGTCCGCTAGCCCATACACACGAGCGAAGATGTCTGCTGAAACGGTCCATCGGACCGTTTTCAGCGGACATATCCCCTCGTGTGTACGAGGCCTGAAAGGGATCCGACATTTCAACAAAAAATATATTATTCATTAATATCAGCATCAGGTGCTTGGTAGCTGGTGTTGATCCAAGCCTGATTCATTTTGATGAAGGTCAGTCGATCAACAGAGCCGGTGAAGAGGCGCACCCTGTGATCAGTGACAAAGCCTCCAGCAGCACTGAATGTCCGTTCTGAAAGAACACTGGATGCAGGGCAAGCCAGTAGCTCAATTGCGTACTGGGCAAGCTCTGGCCAGTGATCCATCCTCAAGACCCAGTAAGCCAGAGGATTTTCGGTGGGGAAGGTGTCCAAGTCGGATTTTGCCCCTAGGTATTCCCGGGCCATGTAAAGCAGACGCTGGCGATGGTTGCTGGAACCGGTCAGACCTTGGGGCTGCGGACTAAAAAACTGCCTGAACGCATCGGTCAGACGACCACCTTCTTCACCGCCCCTCCTGTGACTCACCGAAGCCTCAGCAAGACGTTGTCCAGAGCCAGGTTTTGGTAATCCCCCCGGTTCTGGGAACGCATTGCACAGACCCTTCTGCAAGGCCTCCCGCAGAAGTTTCATCTTCTGCTCCCTCTGCGATGGCAACATAAGGTCCGCAACCTTACTCTTGTAACGTGGATCAAGGAGAGTCGCCAGCCAGTAATGATCCCTCTCCTTAATAGCACGTACACAAGGATCCTTACGCAGGCTTTGCAGAATCAGGGAGGCCATGCAGCGTAGGTTTGCTGAGGCTTTCGGGCCACAGTCCTCTGGGTCACTGAGGACGACAGGATCCACAGGCACCTCATCCCAGCCATGTAAAACTCCACGTGCTCCTTGGGACTGTAAATGATTCCTTGAAGACTGCTGCTGCTGAGTGCTAGGCTCCACCTCCATGCTGCTGATACATTCCTCCTCCTCCTCCTCCTCCTCCTCATCCTCTTCCTGTGTGCTAGGTGGGCAAGCAGGACCACTGTCTGGGTAAAGGGGGCCTTGAGAGGTAAGGAAGTCCTCCTCTTCCTCCCTCTGTTCTGCCTCAAGGGCCCTGTCCATTATTCCACGTAGCGTGTGCTCCAACATGTGAATAAGAGGGACAGTCTCACTGATGCATGCACTGTCACTGCTCACCATCCTCGTGGCCTCCTCAAATGGTGACAGGACAGTGCATGCATCCCTGATCAAAGCCCACTGGCGTGGTGAAAAAAAACCTAGCTGCCCTGACCCAGTTCTGCTGCCAAATTGGCACAGGTACTCATTGATGGCCCGCTGCTGCGTGTGCAGCCGCTGCAGCATGGCCAACGTTGAGTTCAATCTGGTGGGCATGTCACAAATTAGGCGGTTCTTGGGCAGGTTGTATTCCCTTTGGAGGTCAGTCAGCCGAGCAGTGGCATTATATGACCTCCGAAAATGCACACAGACTTTCCTGGCCTGCTTCAGGACATCCTGCAAGCCCGGGTACCTGCCCAAGAACCGCTGCACCACCAAATTGAGGACATGCGCAAAACAGGGCACATGGGTGAGTTTTCCCTGTCGCAGGGCAGAGAGGAGGTTGGTGCCATTATCGCTGACCACCATTCCAGGCTTCAGCTGGCGTGGCGTCAACCACCTCTCAGCCTGACCCTGCAGAGCTGAGAAAATCTCTTCCCCAGTGTGGCTCCTGTCTCCCAAGCACACCAGCTCTAGCACCGCATGGCATCTCTTGGCCTGCATTCCTGCGTATCCCCTCGTACGCCTACAGAGCACGGCTGGTTCGGAGAAAACATCCCCACAGGAAGAGGCCACAGAGGAAGAAGAAGAGGAGGGGGTGGAGGAAAGAGGTGTGTCACAAGCAGTAGTATTTTTTTGGAGGCGTGGTGGCGGAACAACCTCCAAAACTACTGGACCTTGCCCTGCGTCCTTCCCAGCTGCCAGCAGAGTCACCCAATGCACCGTGAAAGACAGGTAACGTCCCTGTCCATGCCTGCTGGACCATGAGTCAGCGGTAATATGCACCTTACCACTGACTGCCCTGTCCAGCGAGGCATGGACATTGCCTTCCACATGCTGGTAGAGAGCCGGAATAGCCTTCCGTGAGAAAAAGTGGCGTTTTGGTACTTGCCACTGAGGTACTGCACATTGCACAAACTCACGGAAGGGGGCAGAATCTACCAACTGAAAAGGTAGCAGTTGAAGTGCTAGCAATTTCGCTAAGCTAGCATTCAACTGCTGGGCATGTGGATGGCTGGGATTGTACTTTTTTCGGCGCTGCAGCAGCTGGGGCAGGGAAATTTGCCTGGTACTATCAGTAGATTGACCGCTACTACTAGCTTGTGACACACCTATTTCTACACCTTCACTGCAGGCTTCAGAAAGGACTGGGGGTCTACTGGGGTTGGAGGTCCCAGAAGGGCAAGGGGGGGTACGCTTTTGTCTTTGGTGTGGGTCTTTCTGGTGTGCTTGCCAACGAGCTGCATGGCAGGTCGACATATGTCTGGACAAGCATGTGGTACCCAGGCGGTTGATGTTTTGGCCACGCGAGATACGCTTGCGACATAAGTTACAAATAGCAAAGGTACGATCTAGTGGACATGTTTCAAAAAAAGGCCCACACCAAAGAACTTTTGCTGTACCGGTCAGACACAGTAGCGCCATGCACAAGCGCCGTAAATGTGCGCTGTAATGCAGTGGGTGTGACCTTAAGCTGACCCCTGGAGGGCATCCTGCCTCTTTGGAGATGTGCCTGTGCCTCGTCGTCCTCCTCCTCCTCCTCCTCCTCTCTCCTATTAGGCACCCAGGTAGAGTCAGTGACCTCATCATCCCCTCCCTCCTCATCACTGTCAACAACCTGGCAGTATGCTCCAGCTGGGGGAACATCATCACTGACAAATTGCTGTCCCTCTCGGCCACCCCCTCTCCCTGGGCTCACATCAATACCTTCCTCTATCAGTGTTCCGTCATCGGAGTCTACAAAACGCTGCGCATCTTCCTGCAGCATGTACCCCACACTGTGTTGAAACAGTTCGGGGGACTCCTCAGGAGGACATGGTGGTACTAGGAAAGTATTGTGTGAAGCCATTGTGCAGAGGGAAGAGGACACCTTGGCAGCTGCTTTGCCAGATAAACTTTGATCTGTCTGTGTGAGAGAGGATGAGGACGGCTTGGTCATCCACTCTCCTCTGCATGTTGAGGTTCAACACGGCCAGCTACAGAAAAGAATGACGAGCAGCCACGGCCACGGCCACGGGCTGAAGAGGATGCACCACATCCACTACCAGCATTACCTCTACATGCAGAGCCTGCTTGCCCTCCTGCCTCTCTGCCTCTCTTTGTTTTCCTTCCAGACATATTGAAGTGCTCAGGTGGTATGTAACCGCACAAGCGGAAGGTGACACCAAATGCGCTCAGGTGATATATAACAGCACACGTACAGTGGCACTACCTGCGCTCAGGTGGTATATAGCAGCACAGGTACAGTGGCACTAACTGCGCTCAGGTGGTATATAGGAGCACACGTACAGTGGCACTATCTGTGCTCAGGTGGTATATAGCAGCACACGTACAGTGGCACTATCTGTGCTCAGGTGGTATATAGGAGCACACGTAGAGTGGCACTATCTGTGCTCAGGTGGTATATAGCAGAACACGTACAGTGGCACTATCTGTGCTCAGGTGGTATATAGGAGCACACGTACAGTGGCACTATCTGTGCTCAGGTGGTATATAGGAGCACACGTACAGTGGCACTATCTGTGCTTAGGTGGTATATAGCAGCACACGTACAGTGGCACTATCTGTGCTCAGGTGGTATATAGCAGCACACGTACAGTGGCACTATCTGTGCTCAGGTGGTATATAGGAGCACACGTACAGTGGCACTATCTGTGCTCAGGTGGTATATAGGAGCACACGTACAGTGGCACTATCTGTGCTCAGGTGGTATAAAGGAGCACACGTACAGTGGCACTATCTGTGCTCAGGTGGTATATAGGAGCACACGTTCAGTGGCACTATCTGTGCTCAGGTGGTATATAGGAGCACACGTACAGTGGCACTATCTGTGCTCAGGTGGTATATAGCAGCACACGTACAGTGGCACTATCTGTGCTCAGGTGGTATATAGGAACACACGTACAGTGGCACTATCTGTGCTCAGGTGGTATATAGGAGCACACGTACAGTGGCACTATCTGTGCTCAGGTGGTATATAGGAGCACACATACAGTGGCACTATCTGTGCTCAGGTGGTATATAGCAGCACATGTACAGTGGCACTATCTGTGCTCAGGTGGTATATAGGAGCACACGTACAGTGGCACTATCTGTGCTCAGGTGGTATATAGGAGCACACGTACAGTGGCACTATCTGTGCTCAGGTGGTATATAGCAGCACACGTACAGTGGCACTATCTGTGCTCAGGTGGTATATAGGAGCACACGTACAGTGGCACTATCTGTGCTCAGGTGGTATATAGGAGCACACGTACAGTGGCACTATCTGTGCTCAGGTGGTATATAGGAGCACACGTACAGTGGCACTATCTGTGCTCAGGTGGTATATAGCAGCACACGTACAGTGGCACTATCTGTGCTCAGGTGGTATATAGCAGCACACGTACAGTGGCACTATCTGTGCTCAGGTGGTATATAGCAGCACACGTACAGTGGCACTATCTGTGCTCAGGTGGTATATAGGAGCACACGTACAGTGGCACTATCTGTGCTCAGGTGGTATATAGCAGCACACATACAGTGGCACTATCTGTGCTCAGGTGGTAAATAGCAGCACACGTACAGTGGCACTAACTGCGCTCAGGTGGTATATACCAGCACATGTACAGTGGCACTATCTGCGCTCAGGTGGTATATAGGAGCACACGTACAGTGGCACTATCTGTGCTCAGGTGGTATATAGGAGCACACGTACAGTGGCACTATCTGTGCTCAGGTGGTATATAGGAGCACACGTACAGTGGCACTATCTGTGCTCAGGTGGTATATAGGAGCACACGTACAGTGGCACTATCTGTGCTCAGGTGGTATATAGGAGCACACGTACAGTGGCACTATCTGTGCTCAGGTGGTATATAGCAGCACACGTACAGTGGCACTATCTGTGCTCAGGTGGCATATAGCAGCACACGTACAGTGGCACTATCTGTGCTCAGGTGGCATATACCAGCACACGTTCAGTGGCACTATCTGTGCTCAGGTGGCATATAGCAGCACAAGTACAGTGGCACTAACTGCGCTCAGGTGGTATATAGGAGCACACGTACAGTGGCACTATCTGCGCTCAGGTGGTATATACCAGCACACGTACAGTGGCACTAACTGTGCTCAGGTGGTATATACCAGCACACGTACAGTGGCACTATCTGTGCTCAGGTGGTATATAGGAGCACACGTACAGTGGCACTATCTGCGCTCAGGTGGTATATAGGAGCACACGTACAGTGGCACTATCTGTGCTCAGGTGGTATATAGCAGCACACGTACAGTGGCACTATCTGTGCTCAGGTGGCATATAGCAGCACACGTACAGTGGCACTATCTGTGCTCAGGTGGCATATACCAGCACACGTTCAGTGGCACTATCTGTGCTCAGGTGGTATATAGCAGCACAAGTACAGTGGCACTAACTGCGCTCAGGTGGTATATAGGAGCACACGTACAGTGGCACTATCTGCGCTCAGGTGGTATATACCAGCACACGTACAGTGGCACTAACTGTGCTCAGGTGGTATATACCAGCACACGTACAGTGGCACTATCTGTGCTCAGGTGGTATATAGGAGCACACGTACAGTGGCACTATCTGTGCTCAGGTGGTATATACCAGCACACGTACGGTGACCCCAAATGCGCTCAGGTGGTATGTCACAGCACACGTACGGTGACCCCAAATGCGCTCAGGTGGTATGTCACAGCACACGTACGGTGACCCCAAATGCGCTCAGGTGGTATGTCACAGCACACGTACGGTGACCCCAAATGCGCTCAGGTGGTATGTCACAGCACACGTACGGTGACCCCAAATGCGCTCAGGTGGTATTAAATAGCACACGCACAGTCAGAGCGACTGCGTTTCTGTGCAATTCAATAGCCCACTTGCATTGACATCAACTGCCTTTCTGTGCAAATAAATAGCACACGTGCAGTAACAGTTAATGCGTCTATGTGCAATGAACTAACACGTGTACACTAACACGTTAGAGCATTAAGCACAATCTCCTGCCTGACAGATACTAATAGCAGAACTAGCTAAGCTATACAGTTTATAAATATATTGACAACTCCTAGGGATGTCAATATATTCTTTACAAACTGTACATTTAACTATACAGTACTAACTAGTAGCCTCCCTGATCTATCTATCTATCTATCTATCTATCTATCTATCTGAAAAGACACTGTTGTGGGCCAGATTCTCAGCGGCGCTACGCCTGCGTAAATGTATATGCGCGGCGTAATAGTAACTGTGCGCCTGCGTATCGATGCGCGGTAAACACAGAACCACATACGCGCAATTTTTTTTTCCGTCTGGGCGGCGAAAATGCATTAAGCTAGCGCGGCGTAGGCGCATAGTTACGCATCAAAAATATTCAATTCCCATTGAATTAGCATGCAAATATGCAAATGAGGGAGATGCGCGTATTCCCGAAACTACGCGCGTCCGGCGTTGGCTACTCGTGGTGCGCGTAACTCGAAAGCCTTGAGTAAACATACCCCTCATAAAAGCACGGGTAACTTTGCTCAAGGCCGTGTGCAAGTCAGCTGGAGAGCAACTACAGCAGCACCGTAACGGACGAGCTGAGCAATCACACTTACTGGACAACACATTCGTATGCCAAGATCCCAGGGCCAGCCATAGTCTTATCACTACTAAGGTATGCAGATGAAGAGGAGCATAGAAGGAGGAGGAGGAGGAGGGGGGCACGTGAGAGGATCTATCGAGCGCGCATGAGCCTCTTTGGCATGGGTGATGAGGAGGTGTATCGCATCTTCAGATTCACCCCTGCTGCCATCCTGGAAATAACCACAGCCCTGCAGGATGACATCACCAGCCAGACATACCGCTCACATGCACTGCAGCCACTGGTGAAGGTACTGGCAACACTCCATTTCCTGGCCAGTGGATCATTCCAGCGTACAAGTGTCACAGAGCACATGTACCGCAATCGGAAGCATTGGCATTCCATCAACGTACAGGTGATAGCCGATGCCAAATACCTCATATGGCATGTCCGTGCCAAAGACCCCGGGTCCAGCCATGACAGCTACATTTACCGTCAAAGCAACATCCCCAAAGATTTTGAGCAGGACATGTATGGGGACAGCTGGCTGGTTGGTGAGTGACATGGGTGGCAGCCATGACTATCCCCTCCCATGATGCACAACAGAAGTGGCACATGCATGACTACCATGCTCCTGTCTTTTCCCTTACAGGTGACTCTGCATATGCACTGGGACCCCATCTCATGACTCCTTTCCGGAACCCCCAAACCCGAGGAGAGAGAAGATACAATGAAGCACACATCAAAACCCGTGCAGTGGTGGAGCGCACATTTGGCCTCCTGAAGTCCCGTTTCCGATGCCTGGATAAGTCTGGGGGGGCCCTATTGTATTCCCCTACCTTTGTGGGTCAGATCATTGGTGCATGTTGTATTCTGCACAACTTTGCCATGAGAAAGGGCCTGCACATTGCCCTACGTGATGACCTGACCCCCCAACCACACAGCCCCCCCCGCCAGAGGAGACCCCGTCATCTGATGGAAGAGCAGTCAGGAGGGTCCTCGTGTTACGAATCTTTGACCGTTAAACACACACATATAGCATGGCACACAGACAATGCACGCGTGTACACCACTGATGTCCCTAGATCACACACCCCACATCCACATCACATTGGATTAGCCCAAGTCCAGCATGTAGGACTTGGGAGCAGCAACGCCACGTCAAGGCCCCAATGATGTTGCTGTCCATTCATACACCTTTCACACATCATTCATACAGCCGTGGGGTTAACTTCACCACCACGGCCAGGGTGACACCCCTTACTGGCAGGAGTGCCACCCCCTCACATTCACACACCATTCACACTGCACCGTGTGCAGTATCCAAAAATAAGCAAAAAAAGCTCTTAACCAGAGCATAATAATAAACAAAAAAAGCTCTTAACCAGAGCATAATATTAACCAAAAAGAAAATTAATGGGCCTGGCGGGGGCTCCGCCTGGTGCCACGGGTCCTGCCCCTCACTTGCCTGGGGGCAGCCACAGATGGGGGGGGGGAAGCAGGTTGAGGAGGAGCATCCCCACGTCCCTCCCTGGCTGCCTGCATGCCCTCCAGGGCAACCGCTATGCGGGTCTGCACAGCAGTCTGCGCCTCGACAGCAAGGCGCAGGGCATGAACCTCCCCCACAAGTTCGGAGGTGTTTGCCTGCAGCTCCCCCAGGCTGGTCAGCGTTGCTGCGCTGTTGACAGCAAGATCCTGGATGGCATCTGTAATATGTCCCGAGGATGCCAGGCTGTCGGCCAGGCGCCTCATCTCCTCCACGACCTCGGCCATGGTGCATGCTTGGCCAATCATCAGCGCGCAACGCCGCTGTGAATTATGGGCCGCTGCGTGTCATTCGAATTTGGCGCGAATAACCCGATTTGTTCGTTTTCGACGAGCAATCGAACGGCCGATGTTCGATGCGAACATGTGTTCGCATCGAACGCAAAGCTCATCCCTACTGCTGATCTCACAGGTTTGCTATACTGACAGAACACCTCTGATTTTATAATTAAACATGTAAACAGTCATACAGATTTCTAAATATTGTATTTCACCCTATAAGCTAAATTACTGTTAAAAAACAAGTGTCAAATGCAAAACTCTTATGTGTGTAACAAGATGACCGTTTGCCCCCTTCTCACTGTATCCTTACTATGGAGGAGTGCAGGGTGTAGCAAGATGGCGGCGACTATGGAGGAGTGCACTTCTGTTCCAAATTTTGACGGGTCATCAAATCTGAAACACCAGCAGAAAACAAGATAATAAATAGTAATATACAGGGGTGGGGCAGCCAAAATAGCCCATAACAATTAAATTATCTAACATAATTAATAACAAGAAAAAAATAAAATAAATGAATGATAAATGAATAATGTAATAAATCTAAATATTAATAATAAAATAAATATAAATTAAAAAAAAAAAAAAAAAAGCAATAAACACTAATGCCGCGTACACACGGTCGTTTTTTGCGATGAAAAAAAACAACGTTTTTTAAAACGTCATTTAAATTGATCGTGTGTGGGCAAAACCAAAAAAAAATTCCAACATGCTTGAATTTTTTGTGTCGTTTTTCAAAACGTCGTTTTTTGTTTCACAAAAAGTCACCGTGTGTAGCAAAAACGTCGTTCAAAACAACGTTTTTCAACCCGCGCATGCCCAGAAGCTAGTTATGAAGCGAGCTTCAATGGAAAAGAGTGGTGAACGTAACCTTGCTTTTTGTGAAAAAACGATGGTGTGTATGCAACATCGTCTTTGAAAAGTGACGTTTCAAAAACGTAGTTTTTTACTTCACATTAAACGTTGTTTTTTTTTCATCGCAAAAAACGACCGTGTGTACGCGGCATAAGAATCATGGACCATACATAATGAACCATACATAATGAAGGTAAAAATCCTGGAAACTGAATGCCAAATAGGGAATGAAGCTCATGAATTAATAAGAGTGTGGGTGTCCAGCTCTTCGTTTAACCCGTAGGGAGAAAGAGAATTGATCTTGTAGATCCACACGGTTTCCCTTTGACATAGTAACAAGAATCTTTCATTGTCGGTAAGGGACCCCTTGGGGATGTGTTCAATGGCCAATACTGTCAAAGCTTTGGAGTCTCTTCCATAGCACAGGGAAAAATTATGTGGCGCACTGTGTTTATCAATGACTTTTTGGATAAATCTTCTGTCTTTCCGAACTCTAGTATGTAACGTGCATATGGTCCGACCCACGCATAATAAATTGCACGAACATTTCAGAACATAAACTATGAAGGATGACCGTGGGTAATGGATTGACAAGTGAGGCAACCTCGTTTTCTGCATTGAAAGATGCCAACACGATTATCAAAATAAACTCTAAGGCCACGTACACACGACCAAATACATCTGTTCAAATCGGTCTGGCAGACCAATTTGAACAGATTTGTCTGCTGGGATGTATTGGTTTGATCGTGTACACACGATCAAACCAAAATCCCCGCCGGCAGACAGCGTGGTGACGTGGCGGTGACGTTGACGCCGCCACGTCACCGCACCAGGAAGTAAAAAACTTCCGCGCATGCGTCGAATCCATTTGACGCGTGTGCGAGCAGATATGTCTGCTGGTTAGCGTACTAACCAGCAGACATGTCGGACAGACGGGTTCCCAGCCGACAGATTTTAAAGCAGGCTTTAAAATCTGTCGGCTGGCCAAATCTGTCTGTCCGCCCATACACACGATCGAATCTGTCTGCTGAAGCGGTCTGGCAGTTTCCAGCAGACAGTTTTCAGCAGACAGATTTGATCGTGTGTACGCGGCCTAATATCTGTTGGTTTGTATAATACATTGTTTGGCTGACTAATATTCTGGCCTACAAGGCTCCATCTTCTGTTTGACTTACCATATACATTTTTATAGTTGCCAATAAACCACTATGATGAACATGGTTGTTACCCTTGATAATTTACCACTCTTTGGATCAGCGACCCCTGAGTTGTTTTTATTTACATGGATGCCACTGAATGCTCAAAATTTAAAGGGGCAATGTATGCTTTTAACCTGCAGTGCACCAGCTATTGTGCACAGAGCTTGTGAGTGCAATTTTAATTTATCTATTAATAAACACGTACATTTTAAAAGAGAACACTATTCGTTTTTTTTTCCTTTGAATGTTTGTGGAGTCATGTGAGATCCTTAACAGTACTTACCTGTGAAAAGACGGTGGATGGAGGACGATGTTTAAATCTTGGTGGAAAGAAGTTCAAGTCATGGATATAAATCCCTTAAAGGGACATATGCAAATGACCTATCACTTAGAAGGTATAATAACAAGGTAAAGCTTTGGAGTGCTGGTGGTGGTACATGGGATACAATTCACTTGAATACATTTTTTTAGAGTTCTGAGCTTGAAAAAAAATTTGAATCCTGAGTTTAAAAAAATATTAATTTTTTTACTAAATTCTGAGTTCGAAAATCATAATTTTGAGATTCAAAGTCAGAATTCTGAGTTTCAAAGTCAAAATTCGGAGATTAAATGTCAGAGTTCAGAGTTTTTAAAGTCAAAATTCTGTAAAATAAAAATTAGACTCAAAAGTCAGAATTCTGAGTTTCAATCTCAGAAATATGACTTTCAAACGCAGAATTCTGACTTTTAATCAGAATAAAAAAAAAACATTTTAATTCTAGATATTTTTTTTTTTTTACTAAACTCAAAATTCTCCCAAAATTTTTTTTTAAGCTTAGAACTCTGTAAAAAAATCTTATGATTTTTTTTATTTTTTATGCTGGCACCAGGGCTCTTCCATAAAAAGAGCACAGAAGAAGCATTTATGGGCTGGCATAATACAAAATTTGACATATGAGAGAGTGACACATATATATGCCAACACAGTGAAAACATTTTTTTTAGAATATGTATTGTATTGATGGTATACACATGTTTTCCAGCATGGTGGATAGTTTTGTAGCATAGGTTTTGTTATATGTTTTATTTAAAAATAGAAATTGTTTAATATGCAGTGCTTTACCAACCTTTAAGTTGGGGTTTACATTTACTTGGTTATTTCAGGGGGCGTGGCTAGCCATCGAGCTGAATGGACGGCTGATCTTACAGCTCCTGCACTGACCGGAGATCTGACCCGCAAAAAGCACCGATCCGAGCACCAAAAATGCACTACCAGGACCCCTATGATGTGGGGAACCAGTCCGGAGCATCCCGCAAACGAAAGGACTACAGGGCTCCTCGGAAACTGACCGACTTTTTCTCCAAGGCGCCCGGAGGAAACATCCAAGATGGCGCCCGCGACCGATCGCCGCGCGGGGATCGAGCATACACTGACCTGCCTGACGAGGATGAGCTGTTCGACCGGCAGCACATGACACCCGCGGCTTCCTCCTCGGCTCCTGGGCTGGCGTCCACCTCCAACAGTCCGCCGAAGACGCGGATGCGTCTCGACTCAGGAACGCAGGCCTCAGAGGTAAGGCCTAATCTGGACACTCTCCTCACGATGCCTCCCGCACCATCCCCTATTGCGGCCTTCCCCACATCTGACCAGCCCATAGTAGACACACAGCTAAAGGATATGCTCATCTCCCTGCACAGCTCCCTACATAATGACATATCCACTATGCTCTCTGCATTTAAACTTGAGATGGGCCACATAGGGAACAGGATGGGACATATTGAAAATCAGATGGGTGCCATGACTGAAACGGTAAACGACCTGGTAGACGCCCATGATCATGTCAGAGAGGAACAGCAATGGGTGCGGGCGAAAATGGCGGACCTCGAGGACAGATCGAGACGTAATAACGTCAAAATACGTGGAATACCTGAATCGATCATTGCAGCTGATCTGAATGGGTACGCTAGAAAACTGATTTCCACCTTGTTACCTGATCTTCCCCCTGTGGAAACGATAATCGATCGTATCCACCGCCTGCCGAAACCTCCCCATTTGCCTGCAGAGATCCCCCGAGATACACTGATGAAAATCCACTTCTTCCACACAAAGGACATGCTCCTAGCCAAAAACAGACACCTAGGTCAACTACCACCTCCCTACTCTAAGCTGCAGCTATTTGCGGACATTTCCCACTACACCAGGCAGCAAAGGAAGCAGCTGCAAACCATCACTAAGCCGCTCAATAACCACAAGATATCCTACCAGTGGGGGTTCCCGACCAAACTACTAGTGACCCAAAACGGGGTGAAACACGCCATCCACACGGTCGAGGAGGGTATAACCTTACTTAAAAAGTGGAAGATCATCCCAGAGGGAGACGCGTTGCCTCACATGCCGGTCGCGGAGAAACAACGGCCCATCTTGAAAGACCCTCACCTCAGTAACACCAAGTGATCAAGGATCAGTGCAGTTCTTTATCAAGTTTATGTACGCACTCCGGTCCAGTGCCTGCTCGTTGCAGCTAGTTCACGAACTTTCACCCTCCAACACCGCTCAGTGGTTCTACTGATCCACCGCTGACCCTTGTTAGTGTTCTGTTGCTCCCTCTCCTACCTACCCCAATAGTTCCTATTGCATTTGTGTTCTCTCGCAATAACTGTTACCCTCTTTTCCCCCATATCCGTCCTGATCCCGGAAGAGCACCTACCTACTACTACGCAGCCTTCACTGAAGAACTCACCTTCGTGATCCTCCAGATCTCCCGGGTTTGCTGAATCCTATTCTGATCTACTTGGTTATTTCAGTGGTTTGCATTAAAAGGGTGACTACACTGTATCAAAAAATCATTAAATGGGAAACTTTGCTTTATTTTAACGCCTGTCAAGTACTAGATGTCTGGACTATTTAGGGGTAGGAAAGGATAGCCCTCTGAAATGCCTGTGGTTAAAGTGGAATTCCAGCCTAATCCTAACTACTGTTAAAACTGTCCCCCGCCCCTTCCTAACACCTATGCTTATTTACATGTGTAAGAAAGATGTACATACTTACCTATTTTCAGTCTGCTCCGGTCTGTTCAGCCAGTGCTTTGTCAATGGCTACTAAAGCCTGGATCGGTGACATTACCCATAGGCTTCAATGGTTCATGTTGCCGTCACTTCCTCCTCTACCCTGCAGCCGCACCGGCTGATACAGAGGAGTGGGATCACATGATCAGACTGGAGCACCCTGAAAATAGGTATGTATATACTGTACATAATCTTCCTTACACAGAATGGTAAGCATAGGTGTTAGGAGGTAGGTGCGGACAGTTTTAAGAGTAGTTAGGGTAAAGCTTAATTTCCACTTTAAGATGTCCATATACTAGTAGAATTCTGCTTGAAAAACAAAATTGTTAATGTGATCGAATAATGATTATTTTTGACTATAGTAACAAGGAAAATTGAAGGAAAAGAATGGGAATTTTTTTTTTTGAACAAGCAAAATTCTAACTGTGAATGTGATATAGGAAAAATTATACTACCGGTATTGTGTATTAAACATAAGATTCAAAACATTGGCATAGCAATCAAATAAAACATTTTAAGATTTTCATATGAAATGTGTTCATACGTTCATAATCATCAGAATTTTCCAGCCAAACGCTACTGCTGCAGGGCCAGCTTTAGCAGACTATTTAGAAAATTAGACAAGAGTACGGGCAGTCAGAATGATGAAGTGCATTACAGAAGGAATGTTGTGGACTGGACAAGTCATTCTTTGTGTGACATCATCATGGATCTCTGAGTGTAAACTGTATAGTGTTGTTCTCTGACACATTGTTTGGGATAATTGCAGGTGCGTCACGGAGTTCACAAGGGTCTCTGCTTTCACCTGCCTTCTATTACCCAACTATGGCGACATGCAGGCTTTTTCTAATTATAGGCAGAATTTACTATTACGTCAAGATGTAGGTCCACTTTGGAAAAATACCAAGCAATTTTGGGGTTGGGGTCTGGGCTAGGGGTTCGCAATGTGAAAAGTACCCATTGGGTGTATTCAGTAGATCCAGTAGTGTTTTTATTCAGCTTCCTGTGAACTAATGCAGCCATGTTAGGTCATGTGATCCCTGGCAACTTTGACTTGTGGTCACCAACATCAACAAAGTCTTCATTACTGTCCCCAAAGACACTGTCAGAGTCACCTGCTTTTATTGCGTTCTCATAAGACGGAGATAGAGCACTCTGGGTTCCTCTTTTTCCAATTGATGGTTTACCTGGCCATGCTTTGTTTCTTCCTGCTCCCAGCATACAGCCCCTCCAAGCAGGTGTTCAGTTGATTTTGTGCTGTGTTTTGTGGCAGCACCTTGAAACATTTGGCTGAATCATGGCAGCACTTCCAAGGCAACTGCATAACAAGCAGGGCCTTGACTGGTGAGGGGAAGGTGGCAGGAGGGGAAGCTATGTTGGGTTCAGTGTTTTTGTGTGTTGGGGGCGCAACAAGGCAGCAGCCCTTAGAGTACATTTAACTGAGCTGAGAGCCCACCCCCACCCCTTCCATCCTCTACTTAGCCACCCTGCTGTCTGAGGGCTGCCCAACCTGCCAGCAGGAGCACAGGTAGAGCAGCAATGATATTTTCATTGGTGAGGTCCACTGCACTAGTAGCCGATTTAGGGAGTGTGGTTCGCACCAGCTACCATTACTCTAGAAGTGCTAGCCAGCCACCTGCCTGTCAGACAGGCAGAAGCAGCAGTGTAGTGTATCATAGATTCCAGCTGCAGAAGACAATCAGGGGTGCCCATATGAGAAGAAGCAGGGATTAGTTTGGCATCTTTACACTGGCACTGGATGACCTTGTCTGACCCTCACATGCTATACAATAACACCTTTGCTTCCTCCACTTTCCTGGCTTACTCTCACAGTGCCGCTGCTCTGGGCTCAGGCTTCGGCCCTTTTATGTTCCTTCAGACCAACTCACAGCACTACTGTGCTTATTTGCACCCTTTTCTCAGCAGGCTCTCACAGATGTCTTGGCTCTCTCAGCTGTCTCCCACCTTCTTGCTGCACTGGCCCATGCCCTGGCTTCTGGGCAGGGGACCTCCTGTCTCCCAGATGAAACCCCCAACTATCAACAGCCCCTTGATTATAATGGCTGTGCACACATGACAAATAGCCTGCTGGACTCCAGTAAGACATGGACATAGGGTAAAGGCCTCATCCATCCCAAGACTCTTTGAAGCCTCCAGAATTCAAAACCCATTCCAGCAACTACCAGTCCCAGGTAAAACTGAAAAGCGTATTTTCTCAGGGTTGCCTGATCAAGAAACCACTGCGTTGGGGGATGGTCCTGCTGGCTCCCTATCATTACTATAGATCAAAAATAACTGGTGCTTCCTGCAGCCTGCTGGCTCACTATAGCAGTGCCAGTTCTGTGGCCCCAGAGTTAGGCCCTTCTATGTCCCTTCAGACCACCTCAGAGCACCACTGTGCTCACATGCAAACTCTACACCTTTCTAACAGCTTTTACAACTCCATTGGATGTCTTTGCTCTGTCACACCTCCCTGCTGCACTGGCCCATACCCTTGCTTCTGGACAGGAAACCTCCAGTCTACCAGATGGAGCCCCAAACTACCAACAACTCCTTGATTATAATGGTTGTGCACACACAGGCTGCTCCTGTAAGGCCTCGTACGCTGGACCGTTTCAGCAGACAGATTCGATCGTGTGTATGGCCGAGCCGACGGATTTGGCCACCCGACAGATTTCAAGGCATGCTTTGAAATCTATCGGGTGGGAATCCGTCCGCCCGACATGTCTGCTGGTTAGTACACTTACCAGCAGACATGTCGTCCCGCCACCGCACCGCCGCCGAATGGATTCGGCGCATGCGCGGAAGTGTTTTACTTCCTGGTGCGGTGACGTGGCGGCGTCAACGTCACCGCCACGTCACCGACACGTCAGCGCGCTCTCTGCTGGCGGGGATTTTGGTTTGCTCGTGTGTACACGCGAGCAAACCAAAATCCCAGCAGACAGATTTGTTCAAATCTGTCGGACGGACAGATTTGAACAAATCTGTCTGCTCGTGTGTACAAGGCCTAAGACATGGACATAGGGTTTAAGGCTTTGTCCCTCCCAAAACTCAGACTCCAGAACCCATTCCAGGAATTACCAATCTCGAGGAAAACTGAAAAGCTAATTTTCTCTGCTCAGAGCCCCACATTCTGTTTTTATCCCCTACCCAGGGCTGTCTTAATGGGCACACTTGGGCACTTCACAGGGGCCCCAGCTGCATGAGGGGCCCCTGCACTTTCCCCAAAGCAGCTGGACCTTGGGCCCACGCTGCCCTAAAATTGGGGGCCCCCTGATGGTACTGCGAGTGATAGATACACAGGGGAGGCAGTCTGCCTCCTACCTTCTTGATGTCTGTTTACCTGAACTGTCATCATTGTAGGGGCCCATGATGCCATTAAGACGGCCCTGCCCCTACCTACCTGGCCCTGGTGTCCCTTTCAGGACTGCCTGATCAAGAGACCACTGTGTTGGAAGATGGTCCCCCTACCTTTCTATCATTACTAGAGATAAAACTAAATGTGCAGTGTTCAGGCATTGAAGCCCATTCTCTTTGCCACAGCATATAGATGTTACATAGACAGAAGAGGTTAAAAAAACTTTTACTAACTTTTACTAATAACGATTTTTTTTTAAATTCCTGGAGGAATTGTCCATGAGATTAAGATAAGAGATACAGAAGGGCCCTGTAATAGCTTTTATATGGAGCCCCATCGCACAAAGTAAGAGCCCTGCACTAACCTTTTAAGGGCCAATTATGATACATAAACCCAGTTGTCATATTTGCATTTTGAACCCCTAAGCATTATATGCTGTTTTTAAAGTTATCTCTTCCTTCCAAAATGTTTGAACAATAATTACATAACCTTTATTGTTTAAATTGATATTCTGTTAAGGAAGTGGAGAAGCAAATATTGCAGATATGCAGAGGAATTTAAATTATAAATTATAATGCATATATTATAGCATACCTTTTCCTCCTTCACTCCACTTACCCAACCAGCATTATCTTTGCCTGGGGCAAGGGCTGTCCAAGTGGTAACACTCACATTCTCCCTGGAGGCTGGAATGTCTACCAATAGTTTTCTACAATGTATATGTCACTATTGTTTATTGTATTATTGCTTCTGCATTTTTAGAGATCTACGTCATTTCGGTTAAGAAGAAGATATTTTAACATGTCACTATTTACTGTAACAATAAGGGGCATTTTTATGTCCGGACAACATTTATGTTCTTCAAAACTCATCATCCCCTTCTTTCTGTCAAAGGTGTCTCTGATCCCTTGTATCAGAGTTGAGAAGAGTGGACTATTTATTATAGAGATTCATCTACCCACCCAGTTCAGCCTAGTTCTGGCAAACATGCAAAGATGACTCCACCTAAAGTAAATGTCAACCCTAACTTTTAGACTGCCAAGGTTCTGAATATCATAAGCAATTGCCATTTTATTTCACTTTTGCTGCATTTGAATGAGGGCGTGACCACGCAGCAAACCATGTGGTTGATCAGCTGTAATACCTTACCAGGGAACACCGCTCCAGCGGTATGAAGGTATATCTCCCATTCTACTCTCTCACACACTCACCAGCACAACTTACTGAACTGCCATTCCCATTTACCCCTTCTCTCCCAGACCCTTCACTTTACACACGTTGCTTCTTTGCACGTCCCCTCTTTCGTTTTTCTTTCCCCCTCTCTCCTCCCTTTTCTTCCTTTACCTGTTGACCATCTATTTAGTATTTTGAAGGTTGTAATCCCTCTTTCATTTATTTATATACTTTTTTAGGTTTTGCTGGGTCCGTGCTTCTCCTTTTTTGTCAGCTGGTTCTGTTTGGCTCCCCTCGGTCTCGCCCCTCCATCACCTCTTGCCCCTCCCTGCCCATTGTAGGGCCCATAAGTGCGACCTCTCGTAGGCATGGAGGATGCCCACCTACTTGCAGCCTGGTCTTTTCCATCGACCCCCCCATTCCGTGTGGTTCGCTGGGGGTGCTGTTTCTCGGTGAAAGGGTCCTGTGGTGGACCCATTGTTTCCATTTTTGACATTGATTTTTTGGTAAATACACTTACCCACGCCAATATGGCGAACAATGATTATATATAATTTATTGTATAAATATTTGTTTGTTTTCTGTTTTAACAAATATTATTTATATGTATCTATTTTCAGAGTTCATGTTTTCAATCATTTCCCCCTGAAGAGACCTCCATTATCAAAGGTCGAAACGTGTCGGGGTTTCTAGTACAAGTTTACTTTTTTGTTACATGAACTCACATGGTTGTATTTATGCATCTACTTTTAAATTGCATTTTGGAACTCATGTCTTGATCCCACTAGAACGCTTATTTTTCACCATGTATCTTTTAAATAAATTATTTCTTGAACTTTGGAATCCATTCTAATTTTTTGCTGCAACTCAAAGCCCCTTGGGGTACTTTTCCTTCTATCAAATTGCTATCAGGGGTGTGCAGCACCCATAACCCACAGCCAGAATCGTTTTTCCTTTGCTGTACAATGACTTTAATCCCAGTTCCACGCAATCCACTGTAGGTGGGTTCCAGAGAGCTCCTCACATGTGGGGTGGATCTGTATGTTTCCCAAATCGGTGCTTTGCAACTATTTCTCTGCTTGTACTACTAAGCAGATTTACACTTCCAAAGTGGGGTCCAACTTGAATTAGTGGTTGTGACAAAATTTGTACCGCGATATCAGGCTTTCTTTCTGTATGTTAGGCAGCAATGGGCCTGTAGGGGGGGGTGATTTAGAATAGCTTTCTATAAATTTATGAGCGAAATGGTTCCCAGGTCAGTGGTATATTTTCAAAAAATATTGGGGTGTTCTGTATTACAGCAATGCCTGGGTGAGAAACTCGAAAACCTTGAGTAAGCTGACTGCATTTCTTGTAAAAAAGTTTATGTCGGCATGTTTCCTTTTGACTGCAGGGTACCTTTTCATTTACAGTAAGGATAAAATATTCTAGGTGACATAATTTGGAATTTGAAACATTTTCTTGCTACCTAATAAAAAATGTTATACTGACAAGCAAAAAAAAAACACTTAGACGTGATTGCAAGCAAAGCTACCGATAGTCATTAATTTTGTGGCCCTTCGCTTTGGTGGGCCCAGGTGATGTTTTACTGGGGGATCTGTAGACAACAGAACCTGGACCAAATGGGCTGCTAGAATCAGTGTTAATTTCATCAATGAAAATATTTTCGGCATGTTTTCAGTGACGAAAACGAAAAGAAAATAACATTTTAACCACTTAAGACCCGGACCAATACGCTGGCAAATGACCCAAGGGGTTTTTGCGATTCGGCACTGCGTCGCTTTAACAGACAAAATTCGCGTCCTTTTTTTCCCACAAATAGAGCTTTCTTTTGGTGGTATTTGATCGCCTCTGCGATTTTTATTTTTTGCGCTATATACAAAAATAGAGCGACATTTTTGGAAAAAAATCAATATTTTTTACTTTTTGTTATAATAAAAAACCAATAAACTAAATTTTAGTCAAACATTTAGGCCAAAATTTATTTAGCCGCATGTCTTTAGTAAAAAAAAAAATCGCATTCAAAAAAAATTAGCTACCTAGCGGGAACAGCGACACTAATACAGCGATCAGAAAAATGATCGCTTAGTGACGCTGGCAATAGGGAGTGAAAGGGTTAACTAGGGCAGTGATCAAGGGGTTAAAACTTTATTGGGGGGGGTGGGGGGGCTACCCTGACACTAACACTGACTGACTGTCACACTGTCTGTCACACTGACACTAAATACAGTAATCATACATGTATGATTACTGCATTCAGTGACACTGTGACAGGGGGGAGGGGGGGGGGGCGATCGCGGGGGTTAAATGTGATTTTGTGTGTGTGTAGTGTAGTGTTGGTGCAGACTTACTTGGTGTGTTGTGATCTCTCCTCAGCGGCGCTTGAAACAAACGCCGAGGGAGAGATCACGTCGCTTCCTCCTTCCTGTGTTTACACAGGAGGAGGAAGTGACAGGTCAGGCGGGCGCGCGCATTGGCTGGGAGCGATCCGGAGGGGGCGGATGAAAACGGATAGCCGCCCCCACTTGTCGGATCGCTCCTGCAGCCGCGCGGACCGCCGCATGTACAGGGGGGGAGGGGTCCGATCGGACCCCCGATCCCCCCCAAGGCACCAACGTATATATACGTTGATGTGCCTGTCGGTGCCATTCTGCCGACGTAAATGTACATGCGGCGGTCCTTAAGTGGTTAATTAAGTCAATTGATAAAAACTATAGCGAAAATCAATTTCAATTTTTGTAATCAAACCGAAATTTCAGGAAGGGATGTTTATCCACCTGAGCAGTGGCAGCCCGTTCATTAGGGGCGCCTGAGCACCGCCCCCCCATTCATGCTCTTTCCATCGCCGCCGCCACCCCCTATTCGTGTGTCCGGCCCCTTTCAGGATACTGGACGCCTCAAATATAGTGGCCAGAGGCTCTAATAGGTTTCAAAATAGGGTGGGCTCGTGGCGCAGAGCACTGCGCTCTGAGCCCATCTATGTGTCAATACAGCCAATGTATCCTCCTCCCAGCCAATCGGGAAGTGGGTCTGATACACGGCACCCGATTGCCTAAAAGGACAGGTGATCCTATTGGATGTCTAGGAGAAGGGGAGGAGACACGAGCAGGAGGAAGGAGGAGGGGAAGACACAGGAGCCACTACACGATGCCCCCTGCAGCCTGATGTCCGTCGATGCCTTGATCCCCGCCACTCCTTGATGTCTGCCGCTGTCCGATCCCCGCTGCCTAGATGGGGTAAGTGGACCGACTGGTAGAAAGCGAACGGGGGGTGGGGGACTTTGAGGTGCAGTTGGGGGTTTGTTTTTTGCCTCCCCCCCAACAAAAAAGCATGAGCCGCCACTGCACCTGAGCTTCCACTTTCCTCAGAGCTCCACCTGTCTGGTAACCTCTTCAACCAGAGAAGGCTTAACCTCCTTAAAAAGGAAGTAAACCCTAATGGGTTTTGCTTCCTCTTTTGCTCCCTGCAAAGCCTGCAAATTAAAAGCATAATGGGCTAATATGCATCGCATACTAGCTCTTGACATGACACTTACCTGCAAAAGAATCCAGCGCTGTCCCTTGTGCAAGCTGCGTCCATCTTCTCGCCCCTCTTCCTTCAGGGCCACAGACTTCAGCTCTGTGATTCGCCGGAGCCGCATGCGCATGGGAGCCGCCATTAATGGCACACGCTAGGGAAGACACGAAACTCTGTGCCGTTTATTCCCTAGCGCATGCGTCATTTACATTATCGGCGGACTACAAGTGAAATCTCTCCTAAACGGCACACGTTTAGGAAATATTTCCACTACCTATAGGTAAGCCTTATTCTAAGCTTACCTATAGGTAGAAGTCACAAAAAGGGTTTACAACCACTTTAACGAGCAGGCCATTTTTTGAGATTTGTGACAGTTGTGCGACACTGTAAACAAATAAAATGTATGTCCTATCTTCCCACAAATAGAGCTTTCTTTCGGTGGTATTTGATCACCAGTGAGTTTTTATTTTTTGGATCTATTTGGCATATGTGGTTTGGGTAATCTGGTAAGTAGTGTTGGGCGAATGGTTCAGTCCAAGCATGAGTTCGGGCCAAGCATTAACTATTCGCCCCATTTGGGGCACACCCAAATTTTGCGCACTGCACATTAATTTCTGCGTCCTAAGCTTTGTCCAATCAGGGCACAGTAAAAAATGGTTGTTAACCACTTAAGCGCCGGACACTGGCAGTGAAGGGGTTAACCAGTAGGGTGCACTGAGGGGGTTAAGTGTGTCCTAGGGAGTACTTTTAACTGTAAGGGGGATGGGCTGTGTGTGATAATAACGTTTTCATACACCAGCTTTATGTCTTCTTCTTTATTCATCTTCCTTTACCTTCCTTCACAGGTATCTTCAGTTTATGTGTGGACTGGAAACCAAACATTTGGACCCATTTGGCATATGTGGTTTGGATAGTCTGGTAAGAGGCTGGGAAAGTTATCTACAGGATCAGACCTTTTACAGTTATTATTTTCCTGAAGCGTGGGATGTTTTTTTTATTTTTTTTATTGAGATTCTAAAAGTGGTTTCACCAAGTACTCCCTGAATTTAGGCCCCATTCACACCAGAGCATATCGTTTTTGAGCGTTTTTTCCGGCGTTTTGTCGAACGTTTTGTTGCACATTTTCGCACGTATTTGCACGTTTGCATACAGCGTTGTCCGATGTTTTTGAACTTCGTCGTTTTTTATTTTAGCCAATAGGAAAAATTATCATCTCTTTCATCATTTGTTGCTATGTTTGTAGATTTTTTGAATCTTCTTCCTGGGTGAATATTCTATTTCAGAACAGATTAAAGCGTCGAAACGCCCGTAGAAACGCTTGTTGTCACACGAGACGCTTAAATCATGCATTTCCATTGGTTTCTATGCAGTGCCGGCCCAAGACATTGTGCTGCCTGGTACCAAGAATAAAATGCTGCCCCCCCCCCCCCACAGAAAAAATCACATTGTATAAAGAGGACCTGTCATGGCTCTATTCTAGTGATTCGGAACAGAGATCTCTCTCCTCCTCCAGTCAGTCCCACCCCCCCAGTTAGAAACACCTCCCAGGGAACACATTTAACCCCTTCCCTGACAGTGATATTTACACATTAATAAGTGCATTTTAATAGCACAGATCGCTGTATAAATGTAAATGGTCCCAAAAATGTGTCAAAAGTGTCTGACCTGTCCACCGCAATGTCGCAGTCTCGCAAAAAAATCACTGCCATTACTAGTAAAAAAATAAATAAATAATAATAAAAATGCTTGAAGTGCATAATTTCTATTATTACATTGTTATATAAAATAGTTCAACTCACCATATTGCAGAATCAGTAGGAGCCCCGAGTGTGTCACTTGCCAACGTCACCTGCCTTCAAATGCGGATTGTCACTTGCCGCGTCACCTGATGCGGGTTGTTACTGTACCTGCCATACATTGCAGATTTTTACTTGCCACAATGTCACACATTGAGGATTGTCACTTGCCACCTGCCACACAATGTAGATTGTTACTTGTCACGACGCCACCTGTCACACATTGTCACTTGCCACAACGTCACCTGCCACGCGTTGCAGATTGTCACTTGCCACGTCACCTGCCACACATTGCGGATTGCCACTTGCTGTGTCCCAGAGTAAAGGCAGGCAGCAGAGAGATAATGTAATCTCTCTGCTGCCCGACACAGTGGGGGCCGAACTGCAATGATGCAGAGTGGGCAGTGAGAGATGATGTCTTCTCTCTGCTGCCCCGCCCGCTGATTGGCCAGCAAGCCAGCTCACCCGCTGATTGTCCCACCCGCTGACTGTTCCCCTGTTTTGCCCGCAACGCCCAGGTGAATGGAGCGTGCTGGCAGAACAGGTAGAGCGGGCTGGCTGGCGGGTGGGTGGGCGTCAATTTGCCTCACAGTGGAGCGTGGAGCCGGCAGAACGGGTTGGCAACAATTTGTCTCACAGTGCAGCGGGGTGTGGAGCGGGCTGGCGGGCGGAAATTTGCCCCTCAGTGCAGGCAGGGCCGGTGATAGGCAATTTGGCGCCTGACAGGGAGATGACAGGGGTGGGTGGTAGAAAGATGACAGGGAGGATGCAGATGACAGGGGTGGGTGGTAGGAAGATGACAGGGAGGATGTAGATGACAGGGGTGGGTGGTAGGAAGATGACAGGGAGGATGGAGATGACAGGGGTGGGTGGTAGGAAGCTGACAGGGAGGATGGATATGACAGGGGTGGGTGGTAGGAAAATGACAGGGAGGATGGAGATGACAGGGGTGGGTGGTAGGAAGCTGACAGGGAGGATGGATATGACAGGGGTGGGTGGTAGGAAAATGACAGGGAGGATGGAGATGACAGGGGTGGGTGGTAGGAAGCTGACAGGGAGGATGGAGATGGCAGGGGTGGGTGGTAGGAAGTTGACAGGGAGGATGGAGATGACAGGGGTGGGTGGTAGGAAGTTGACAGGGAGGATGGAGATGACAGGGGTGGGTGGTAGGAAGCTGACAGGGCGGATGGATATGACAGGGGTGGGTGGTAGGAAAATGACAGGGAGGATGGAGATGACAGGGGTGGGTGGTAGGGAGCTGACAGGGAGGATGGAGATGGCAGGGGTGGGTGGTAGGAAGATGACAGGGAGGATGGAGATGACAGGGGTGGGTGGTAGGAAGCTGACAGGGAGGATGGATATGACAGGGGTGGGTGGTAGGAAAATGACAGGGAGGATGGAGATGACAGGGGTGGGTGGTAGGAAGCTGACAGGGAGGATGGATATGACAGGGGTGGGTGGTAGGAAAATGACAGGGAGGATGGAGATGACAGGGGTGGGTGGTAGGAAGCTGACAGGGAGGATGGAGATGGCAGGGGTGGGTGGTAGGAAGTTGACAGGGAGGATGGAGATGACAGGGGTGGGTGGTAGGAAGTTGACAGGGAGGATGGAGATGACAGGGGTGGGTGGTAGGAAGCTGACAGGGCGGATGGATATGACAGGGGTGGGTGGTAGGAAAATGACAGGGAGGATGGAGATGACAGGGGTGGGTGGTAGGGAGCTGACAGGGAGGATGGAGATGGCAGGGGTGGGTGGTAGGAAGTTGACAGGGAGGATGGAGATGACAGGGGTGGGTGGTAGGAAGTTGACAGGGAGGATGGAGATGACAGGGGTGGGTGGTAGGAAGCTGACAGGGAGGATGGAGATGACAGGGGGTGATAAAATGTATGACAGGCTTTAAAGGTAGGGTGGTGGGATCATAATGCCACTGGGATGCCAGGAACAGGGGGATGACGAGGAGCATGATGATGACAGGAGACAGTAAGTGGCATCACAGCATTAGGGCTGTGTGTGAGGTCATCACAAGCAGCTGGTAGCAGGGATGTTCGGGCGCCCTTGTTCAGGGAGTGAAATCGGATTCTGTCAGTGTCAGGCAGCGGACCATCATGCACAGTACCTCGCCGATGATCGCGCTGCTCTGGCAGGTCTTCTACACTATGGCCGTCCATCCTGAAAGGGGGCAAGGAGCTGCTCAGCATTATCCGCGCTTCTGCACATGGTACTTGGTAGGAGATCCGAGATTCGCAGAGCACGGGAGAAGGGGAGGAGCCAGGGGAGGGGAGCACATGGATCCACCTACTGACCAAACAATCGGATGATTGAGGTTGCGACAACCTCCCAGCGCCGCCTCCTCTTCCTCCACAGGACTGCTCGGGGCAAGGAGTACATTATGTCACACATTAAGTGCAGGGGGAGTGGAGCGGGCGGAATGACATGGCGGGCGGGCGGCAACTTGCCGCTCCCCTTAAAGTGCCGCCTGGTACCAATGGTACCACCCGGTCCCATCATAGGGCCGGCCCTGTTTCTATGGGAATACAAACGTTCCAAACGCCCAAATCAGCCCAATTCAAGAGACAAAAAAGGGTCCAGAACTTGTTTGAGCTTTAGGCCTTTTGGCTTCAGGCGTTTTGGAGTGGAGATGTGAAAAATTGATTTTTTTCCCCTCTAGCGTTTTATAGCTTCAGGCTACAAAACGCTCAGGTGTAAATGGGCCCTTACAACAGGGCAGGTGTCAGCAATGCTACCAACAATGGTGCAAAAGCTTGCCTGAGTGATTTCTTGGGTACTTGTCATGGAGACATTCTAAGAACAGTCCAGGCTATGTCATACAATCAATCAAATGGATTGAATTATCCTTCCTAACTTCCCTTTAATCAAGTCTTATTAAATCAGCTTCTCTATTTATTTTTTCAAGATCCTAACAGTATTACAACATATAACCAATAACCATCTAGCAATAGTTCCCGTTGTATATAGTAATCATAATTATAACTTTCTCCCTGATGTTGTGGCCGTTTCCATATTAAGTATGGGCATGTGAAGCCCAGTCGATAGCTCTTCCTAGATTTCCTGTCAGAGGTGCATGCTAGGTAGGGATGAGCTTCGAGTTCGAGTAGAACTCATGTTCGACTCGAACATTGCCTGTTCGCCGAACAGCCAACTATTTGGGGTGTTCGCGGCAAGTTTGTGTGAACTTTAGAACCCTGTTAAAGTCTATGGAACTCGAACGTTTCAAATCTAAGGTGCTCATTTTAAAGGCTAATATGCAAGTTATTGCAAAAAAAGTTTTAAAAACTGCAGTTTTTGTGGCAGCAGTGATTTTAATAATTCCTTTAAGTGAAACAATAAAAGTGAAATATTCCTTTAAATTTCGTACCTAGGGGGGGTGTATAGTATGCCTGTAAAGTAGCACTTGTTTCCCATGCTTAGAACTGTTCCTACACAAAGTGTAATTTCTGTCATTTAAAACCACCCGCGGCTATAATGAATTGTTGCCTCCCGGCAATACAGAGAAAGGTCATTCATAAAAATGGGGGGTCCACGGCATTTTTTTTTTCTAAATTTGGGGTGGAGTTCCCCTTAAAATCCATACCAGACCTAAAGGGTCTGGAATGGATATTTGGGGGGAAACCCCACATAATTTTTTTTTAATTTGATGCAGGGTTCCCCTTAACCACTTAAGGACCGTCTACTGTACATTTACGTCAGCAGAATGGCATGGCTGGGCACATCATCGTATATATACGTTGGTTTAAGTACCCAGCCGTGGGTCACGGGCACGCTCCCGTGACCTGGTCCGAAGCTCCGGGACCGGGACCGCCGGACTGGCGGACCCAATCGCCGCTGCAGTGCGGCGATCCGTCCCTGGAGCTGAAGAATGGGGAGAGCCGTGTGTAAACACGGCTTCCCCGTGCTTCACTGTGGCCGCAACATCGATCACGTCATCCCTGTTATAGGGGGACGTGATCGATGACGTCACACCTACAGCCACACCCCCCTACAGTTGTAAACACACACACAGGGAACACTCAAATCCTACAGCGCCCCCTTGTGGTTAACTCCCAAACTGCAACTGTCATTTTCACAGTAAACAATGCAATTTAAATGCATTTTTTGCTGTGAAAATGACAATTGTCCCAAAAATGTGTCAAAATTGTCCGAAGTGTCTGCCATAATGTCGCAGTCACGAAAAAAATCGCTGATCGCCGCTATTAGTAGTAAAAAAAAAAAGATTAATAAAAATGCAATAAAACTATCCCTTATTTTGTAAACGCTATAAATTTTGCGAAAACTAACCGATAAACGATTATTGCGATTTTTTTTTTACCAAAAATAGGTAGAAGAATACGTATCGGCCTAAACTGAGGGAAAAAAACGTTTTTTTATATATTTTTGGGGGATATTTATTATAGCAAAAAGTAAAAAATATTGCATTTTTTTAAAATTGTCGCTCTATTTTTGTTTATAGCGCAAAAAATAAAAACCGCAGAGGTGATCAAATACCACCAAAAGAAAGCTCTATTTGTGGGGAAAAAAAGACACCAATTTTGTTTGGGAGCCACGTCGCACGACCGCGCAATTGTCAGTTAAAACGACACAGTGCCGAATCGCAAAAAGGGGCAAGGTCCTTTACCTGCATTTTGGTCCGGGTCTTAAGTGGTTAATATCCATACCAGACCCGAAGGTGAGTGATTTTAAATGACTTTTTTCCTTCAGAAATTACATTTTGTGATTGGACAGTTCTAAGCACAGGAAACAAGCGCTACTTTACAGGCATACTATACACCCCCCTAGGTACGAAATTTAAAGGAATATTTCAATTTTATTGTTTCACTTTAAGCATTATTAAAATCACTGCTCCTGAAAAAACTGTATTTTTTTAAAACTTTTTTTGCATTGATACATGTCCCCTGGGGCAGGACCCGGGTTCCCAAACACTTTTTAAGACAATAACTTGCATATTAGCCTTTAAAATTAGCACTTTAGATTTCAAACATTCGAGTCCCATAGACTTTAACCACTTAAGGACCGCCTACTGCACATTTACGTCGGCAGAATGGCACGGCTGGGCACATCAACGTATATATACGTTGGTTTTAGTACCCAGCCGTGGGTCGCGGGTGCGCGCCCGCGGGCGCGCGCCCGCGACCCGGTCCGAAGCTCCAGGACTGGGACCGTGGGATTCGCGGACCCGATCGCCGCTGCAGTGCGGCGATCCGTCCCTGGAGCGGAAGAACGGGGAGAGCCGTGTGTACACACGGCTTCCCCGTGCTTCTCTGTGGCCGGAGCATCGATCGCGTCATCCCTGTAATAGGGGGACGCGATCGATGATGTCACACCTACAGCCACACCCCCCTACAGTTGTAAACACACACATTAGGGCACACATTCCCTACAGCGCCACCTGGGGTTAACTCCCAAACTGCAACTGTCATTTCCACAGTAAACAATGCAATTTTAATGCATTTTTTGCTGTGAAAATGTCAATTGTCCCAAAAATGTGTCAAAATTGTCCGAAGTGTCCGCCATATTGTCGCAGTCACGAAAAAAATCGCTGATCGCCGCTATTAGTAGTAAAAAAAAAAAAATTAATAAAAATGCAATAAAACTATCCCTTATTTTGTAAACGCTATAAATTTTGCGAAAACCAACCGATAAACGCTTATTGCGATTTTTTTTACCAAAAATATGTAGAAGAATACGTATCGGCCTAAACTGAGGAAAAAAAATGTTTTCTTATATATTTTTGGGGGATATTTATTATAGCAAAAAGTAAAAAATATTGAATTTTTTTTTAAATTTTCGCTCTATTTTTGTTTATAGCGCAAAAAATAAAAATCGCAGAGGCGATCAAATACCACCAAAAGAAAGCTCTATTTGTGGGAAAAAAAGGACGCAAATTTTGTTTGGGAGCCACGTCGCACGACCGCGCAATTGTCTGTTAAAGCGACGCAGTGCCGAATCGCAAAAACCCCTTGGGTCATTTGCCAGCGTATTGGTCCGGGTCTTAAGTGGTTAACAGGGTTCTAAAGTTCACACAAACTTTTGGTCTGTTCGCAGGTTCTGGTGCGAACCGAACCCAGGGGTATTCGGCTCATCCCTAATGCTGGGTAACCAGCATGCACCTCTCGATCTTGCGCATGCGCAATTAAACGTCGACCGTAGAGTCGATTGTTTGTATAATTGCCATAACAATGGTGTCGGCGAAGGAGGAAGGTCCCGGGCCCATTGTTATGACAACTTTGATAACAAAAGTATGCAGATAGTAAAACAGTGCTTGGATAAGGTGGGTTGTTCCACAGTATTGCCCACAGACTCCTGGGAAATGATGACACTCATTTCCCAGGAGCCCAGGCGAGTCAGGAAGAGAACTAGGACCATCGCGGACTAGGAAGTAGGCAGATTAGGAAGATTGCCTAGCAACAGACTCTTTCGGGCAATTAAAAAATGTTTTTTTTAACAAAAAAAATGTTATTACATGTAAAGGAAACTACTAATGTGAATTTATTTTTAGGGTGGACCTCTGCTTTAACTTCAGAAAAATGGAAACAATAACTATGGAGAGGTATTGATGGTCGGACTTTGAGGCCAAGGAAGTAGTTAAAAATATAATTTTAATATCATAATTTAGATCAGACAAAATAGTTGCATGGTAACAAATACATAAAAGTAACAAAAATAAATATAAAAATACATGGATAAACCACTGTGTACAAAAATCCCTAAAGTCGCCGACGCACGTTTCGCCGTGGGGCTTCTTCAGGACGCTTGTTAAGGATTTTGTGAGCAGAAGTGTACTTCAAAAAACAAATAATTGTCTGCAATGATACAGGGTTACATGTTATTCACATTTCTTCAATAATATAAAAACGATTATTTTGAAAAATAAAAAACAATGAAAAGGAGAAAAGTTGCAGCATATAATTACATGGTCGATGATCCTACAACGAATGCAATCCAGGACGCATACCACAATCGAGTATTCAATGGTATGATGGGAGAACACCTCAGATCTTGTTACCAAAACATTTTCCTATATCTGATTACATAATAATTACGGATGTGACCCATGTGAGTGCAACTCCTCTGTTTTCTTATCCCTTCTACTTCCCTAGCCTATTTCCCCCCTCCCTTATCACTTCTTTTTTACATTTATACTCTGCTTTAACTTACGCTGACCATACACAGCTTGAATTTCAGTGAATTAAACAAAATTTGAACTGTGGGTGGTCCTGCCGACACCACCCGGCCCAACAAACTTTGATTGAGAAATGAAAGGTGGCAGGCAGAAGAAAATTAGGCTGAACAGTGACTGCAGCCAATCAGATGCAGTTACTATTTGGGTATTCCTTCAGCAGCGTCTGCCAACTATCAGAATACTTTTGTTGGCAGCAGGAATTTCATCCATCTGCTGTTTAATACAGAAGGGTAATGCCGCGTACACACCGTTTTTTTTCGGGTTGTAAAAAATGAAGTTTGTGCAACACATACGACGGCACTATAAAGGAGAAGTTCCATGCGGATAGCGCCACCCTTGGGGCTGCTTTTGCTGATTGCTAGTGAGTAAAAGACATTCACGCTTTTCAGTTTGTTACAGCGTGATGAATGTCGTTAAAGCCCACACACGATAATTTTTTACAACCTTAAAAACAACAACGTTAAAAATGTAGTGAAAAAAGCATGTTCGAATCTTTTAAAAAAAAACGGTCGTGTGTACGCGGCATAAGTGTTGTGACTCTACCACTGAATTGGCTTCTATGGACTTGGTGCTTGGTGGTATGTGGTTTCCGAGTTACAGCATTGAACAACTTTGCTATGGCATTGGACAGTGACCCTCAAGGAACAGGAAGAGTGCTATATATATATATATATATATATATATATATATACAGTATAAGATGTGACTCACTTTCAGAGTCACCACTCGTAGAATGCATCATTCTTGTGTCACAATACATCAAAGAATCAGTTACACATTGTGTACTGAATTACCGTGTCAACAAAAGTCATTTGAATCAAGAAATAACGTGTACATTACTGGCAGTAGTAGCAGTAAATGTGACATTGTGGGTAATAGTCAAAACTAAACTAGAAGTATGTAGAAGGCATTGTGGGGTTAGGCCTGGAATACAGTTCAGTCTTCTAGTTTATATCCTGAAACCCATCACATTCACAATGTTAAAGTACAACATTCATAGAAGAAGCTTAATGGTTCAGGAACTGGACTGATCATCTGATCCGACCTCACAAAAATCTCTTCCATTATAGATTAAGAAAGGAGGAGCACATGGTGGGACTTTAAATGAAGCACACAGCAGCAAAAGAGACATCAACTGAGCAGGAAATAATGTTTATTTATGTTGTATAGTTTCATTATAAATATTTCGGGCATATAACCTCTAGAAAACATTAGAAAATTGTCAACACAAGTTACATAGTAATCCGCAATCCAATGGACATACATAGTAAATAAAACAGACCATAAGTATAACCAAGATGAAATTGGCCTTGGTGGCCTAGCTAGTCTATCCAGATTAATCTCAAGATGCAAGAGAGGAGGAGAAGAAAGAAGAAGCGGTTGAGTATTTTGGTATAGTAAATTGTAAAAAACATAAATTAGACCACATGAAGGTTAGTATTATTAATCCATGGTAGAGTAGGAGTTGATGGCTCAGAAAATGGGAATTGACAGCTCGACGCGTTTCATAACCGCTCATCAGAAGCATAAACCATGGAAATTGTCTATAAACAAAGAATAAGAAATAAAAATTCCAGATAATCTCAAAAATAGAGTTTAGGAAAATAAAAGGGAAGAACAAAAGTAACAAAAATGAGAAAGAAAAATTAATGAAATTGAATAAGAAAAATATACTGGGGTAATTGAAATATGATGGTATGTTCAACTCACATCTGCATCCAGGCAGCGCAGCAGTGGGAGTCACCGGTATGCCGCAGAGTATCATCTCCAGGTGCCATGATGACATGCAGGGGTGATGACAAGTACAGGCAGATCCCGGACCGTGAGTGTTGGTATGTGTGCCTGATAGGAAGGTGATGACCCACAAGGGGGACCTATATGAAAAAATACCCAATGTCCAATGTCCAAGACCAATGCCTTCCATTATGGAGCACAGAATGACGATATAGGAAATATGGGATATCAGCCATAGTTGTCTGGAGCGGTATGTAGGCCATAAAAATGTCCATATATTAAATATGTGACACCAGCACTTGTATGACACCTAGTTAATGTAGACCACAAAATGACTATTTATATAGATTATGTGACACCAGCACTAGTATTAAACAATGTTGTCTTGAGTGTTGTGTAGACCAACGTTTCTCAACCAGTGTGCCGCGACACACTGGTGTGCCGTGAAGAGTCCCCAGGTGTGCTGCGGCAAAATGACCCCAAATATTGGCAGCTATGGCTGCTATCTGATGTTACAATCTTGCTGGGCACTTCGTTATCATTTGTCTTTACAGCGGTGAAGGTCCGCTGTTTAAAACTCACTTCCTGGCACTCGGGAAGCTGTGCTGGCTGTGCGGGCCTCCCGACCGCGTCATGCCAACCGAATACGTCATCGGTTGCTATGGGAGGGTCGGACGCACACACTGCTTCTGTGACGTGAGAGCCGCGGGTACCGTCCTGAACTCTGCCTGGCGCGCTTTTCCCTGAGGGGGAAGAAGAAAGGGTAGAGCCACCGTGACCGACACTGCTCCCCTGCCCGCAGACATGGCCACCCGCTCAGAGAGGGAGAAGGCCCTGAAGCTGAATGAGCAGCACCTGGCCATCCTGTCTCGTATGCTGAGGGAGGAGGACAACAAGTACTGTGCTGACTGCGAGGCCAAGGGTAAGGTGGTGAGGGGGGGGGCTCTGCTATGAATAACTAGCTGTCACAGTCACTGACACCCCACATCCTCGAGTCATGGCTACAGCACTCTGGATCTGATTGGTTGTTGTGCAGCTCTGACAGTTCTTCTTTCAGTGTATGTGTGCATGTGTACACATGTCTGTTAATGTGTGTGTGACAACAGTAGTTCTGATGGTACAGGAATTGGGGGGTCAGGATTAAAAGTAATATACATACAGACAGATGCGCACGCACACAAACAGACACACGTACAAACACACACACACACTGTGTGTGTTTGTACGTGTGCCTGTTTGTGTGCGTGCGCATCTGTCTGTATGTATGTTACTTTTAATCCTGACCCCCCTATTCCTGTACCATCAGAACTACTTTTGTAGGGCTTGTTCGAGATAGCAGCAAGGACTGCTGCTCCTCTGAAATGCAATTTGTGTTCATATCGCTTTTCAGGGGCATTTGTCAGCCAGTAAAGAGGCATATCTTGCCTCCTCACTACCTGTTCTAAACCCGTAAATGCAATGCACACAGTTGCGGGGTAGTTGTAGTGCAGCCCCATTCACCCTGGGTATACCTCCAGCTGCAGCCACAGCATGTTTACACCCCCAGCTGTTGCCTCTGCAGCTAAAGGGGCAAAAGTTGGGGTGGTAAAAACAGCTCAACCATGTGGTTTTACTGCCCCTCCAGCCTGACATGTGAACAAGCTCTTGGTTCTGTGTGGATGCGTGCTGCGTGTAGGGCAGCCCATTCATTTCCCTACCCACAGTAATGCAGAGAAAGAAGTCCCCGACCTTTTTTTTAAAAATTGTGCCACAACAAAAGCACCCCTAAAGAGCAGAGCATTTGTCTGTGTGTCAAGAACGAGCGCGATTTTGCGCGTGTTCCGCGACGTGAACCAAGTCTTGGACAGGGGTGCCTCAAGACTGAAAATACTTTTCAAGGGCGCCCGACTGGAAAAAGGTTGAGAAACACTGGTGTAGACAATGGAATGATCATATATGGAATATTTCGAGATTGTATACTAAGCTTGAAAGTAAAGTTGTGTTAGCTTTGAATACCCAATCACATTCAAAGAATTCAATATAATTGCAATTGAAAATATTCTATTTTGGTAAATCAACTCATGATCAGAATTAATAGAAATTGAATTAAAAAAGAGGAGCTTCAGAAATTGCCATTGCAATCTTGTGAGATCCAAAGAGTGGTAAAAATGTTTGGTTGATTCCCCTGTAGTGTCTGGTAAGTTAGAAGTGTTGGTATAGGTACTTAGAGTTAACTTAACTTAAAGTTTGGAGTGAAATTTGACAGTCCAGGCATTCTGTTGAATGCGGTATAACTTCTGTAATTATAAATGACAGTTTCCTGCTGTCAATGGTTTTTAAAGGCAAAAGGTTTTTTATTTTTTAATAAAAAACCTTTAGTTGCATTAGAGACTTGGCTCTCCCTCCTAATTGGTGATGGGCCGAATGACCACCCGGTTTGGTTTGTGCCAGAACTTTCGAACACTGCGAAAGTTCAGAGCGAAATAACAAATCCTATATAAGTCTATGTGACCCAAATTGGAAGAAATCAAAAGTGCCCATTTTGAGGGCTTAGATGCAAGTTACTGGGCATACAAAGGGCATGGGGGTCTGGGTACTGCCCTGGGGGACATATATCAATGAAAAAAGTTTGTAAACAACATCATTTATAAATGAGCAGTAATTTACTGATGCTTAAAGTGAAATAATAAAATATTTCTTTAAATATAGTGCCTGGGGTGTCCCCTAAGTCTGTCTGTAAATAAGCGTTTATTGATTAGTTTGAGCAAAAGTTATACAGTAGCATCTACAAAATATGGGATAGATTTACGTCATTTTTATCATTTTTTTTTTTACTAGTAATGGCGGCGATCTGCGATTTTTATAGTGACTGTGACATTGCTGTGGACAGATCGGACACTTTTGACACTATTTTGGGACCATTCACATTTATACAGCGATCAGTGCTATAAAAATGCACTGAAGGGAGCTGTGGTGGCTCAACGTGATTGGCACTGCGCTGACAAGCTGTTCACCTCTGCAGCCAAGGGTTCGGATCCCGGTCTCGGCTACATGTGAATTGAGTTTGGTGGTCTCAGCCCAGCTCCCGATGGGTGTGCTATGCAGGGTACGCCTGTGCTTAGTACGCCCACCCCCCCACAAAAACCACCACACTTGCACGCACACGAAATTGGTTTACCACGCACGCACATTGGCCATGCGGTCTCCTAAAAATGAGAGGCGAAGGACCTACGGGGCTGGCTGGGTGGGCTAGACCCCCTCACTCCCTCATAGGGGGAGTCCCTCTGCCCTGTTGGGGTCCCATTGGGCCCCAGTCGGGCTCCCAAGTGGAGCAGGTAGGGTGGGGTGAGTGGGAGGCCCCCCCTCACACCCGCCATTGCCACCGGGGGCATGGAGAAGGATGGCTATTGCCTCCGGGGGGAGGGTCTGCCTACTGCCAACTCCTGCAGTCCGGCTCCTCTCTCTCGAGTTCACGCACAAAAATACACTTAAAAAAAAAAAATGAAGAAAAAAAAAAAATGCACTGAATACTGTGTAAATGTGACTGGAAGGGAAAGGGTTACCACTAGGGGGCGATTAAGAGGTTAAATGTGTATCCTAGGGAGTGATTCTAACTGTAGGGGGCAGGGACTCACAAGGGGAACACACCATCGGTCTCCTCTCCTCTAAAAAGGACATGGATCTGTGTGTTTACACATCGCGTTTGCTGGGCCGCGCACCGACTCCCAAGCAATGCAGTGGCGCGCGCACTTCCCCTAGACGGCAGAGAAGCCTAGGACGTCATATGACGCCCGCCCAGGAAAGGAGATCCATCCTGCGGATGTTATATGACTATAGCTGGGATGGGAAGTGGTTAAAAACAAAAAAAGCAAGACTTTAGTATCACTTTAAGGATATTGGTGGGTGCTGGCATCACTGAGTACATAACAACCAGTGATTTCACCAGCTTCATTCACTTACATGGCCAAGTTTCAATTCCATGTAAGTAAAGGATCCTGACAATGAAACAACAAAAAAAAACTTAGGGTCTGGTATAGATTTTAAGCAGAAATCTCACACAAAAATCTATTTTAAAAAATGGGAGGTCCCCTCCAAAAATCTATACCAGGCCCTTAACCAAAAATGCAGCCTGTCAGGCCAAGAAAGGGGGAAGGGCATGTTCTGATAAGGGTCTAATATGGATATTCTGGGGGGGGGGGTTGACATCATGCTTGTTTTCCCCCCTGCTGAGCCATACTTGGCCACATGCCCTCAACATGGCAGGGGGGTACCTTGCCAAGGGGGTCTGGTATGAATTTTTAAGGGGGTACCTCAGGCTTTTTTTTCTTGATTTTTGCATTTGGTTCCCCCCTAAAATTCATACAAGGGCTCATTACTAATTACGATGTTGTTCTCAAACAATAAGATTGACTGGAAGAGCACCGTACTAAATTAAAGGCTTAAATTATACAATACAATGTGTGTTTTCTACAAGTTTCTTCAGTGCTCAGGGCAATCACATGTGCCTCCACAATCTTATGTAAATGCCTCTGGTTTGGAAATTCCCCTAATGTGCTTTGTTCTAGCCTATCAATGAGAACTAAGTGCAGCTTATGATAATCATGGGTATATATGCAATAGCCCTCAGTCCCTTCCTTCTAATAAATGTCTCTCAGTTTCCTTCATTCCATTTTAATACATGTCTATGATGCTTCTCATTCTTGTACTATTGTTTTGCTGCTTCTCCCAATTTACACAGCATATGAGTTTACATTACCTACAGTCTGAAGGTCTCCAGGGCTGCTGAAGGCCCTCTTGCAAATGGGGGTGTCTATTTTTGTTTAACCGTGCCATGTGCACTAATGTTCTTGACAATTGTTGGTGGCACTGGACAGCAGAGTTAATTATTTATTGCCCCACCGGTCAGGTAAGTAAACAGGGGGGGGGGGGGGGGGGCGCTATTTTTTTTTTCACCTTAATGCATAGAATGCAAAGGTACAATTTTTTTTTCCTAATAGCTTCCTTTACCTTAGTGCAGTCCTCCTTCACTTACCTCATCCTTCCATTTTGCTTTTAAATGTCCTTATTTCTTCTGAGAAATCCTCACTTCCTGTTCTTTTGTCTGTAACTCCACACAGCAATGCAAGGCTTTCTCCCTGGTGTGGAGTGTCATGCTCGCCCCCTCCTTTGGACTACGGGAGAGTCAGGACATCCACTAACACAAAGCTCCTTTCTCTATCTGCAACATAGAGAGCGTCCTGGCCAGGGCTTTTTTTCAGGGGGAACTTGGGAGAACTGAGTTCCACCACCTTTGGCTCAGACTCTTTGGTGCCCGCTCACCACAATCACTTGTAAACACAGAAGTCTGATTTCTGTGTTTACAAGCAACAGCTCTGCACTCTGTGTGTAACCCCCTGAACTCTGCACTCTGTATTTAATGCAATCCTGGTATTTAATGCTCCTTTAAGACCCTCCTACTGTTTGTGAAATCTGAACGGGGTCGTGATTGAGTTCCTGCACCTATTTTCTGAGAAAAAAAGCTCTGGTCCTGACTCACCTGTAGTCAAAGGGAGGGGGCGAGCGTGACGCTCCACACCAGGGAGAAAGCCTCGCATTACGGTGTAGAGTTAGAAGAACAGGAAGTGAGGATATCTCAGAAGAAATAAGGACATTTAAAAGCAAAATGGAAGGATGAGGTAAGTGAAGGAGGACTGCACTAAGGTAAAGGAAGCTATTTAGGGGGGAAAAAAATCCTGTACAACCCCTTTAAGGTGAACAAATATGTACCTTTACAACCCCTTTAAGTCCCTGAGTGCAACAGAAGTCCTATGTAAGCTCTGAGCCACTCTGGTTGAAGTTTACACAAACTGAGGACTTCCCCTGTTCTTATGTAACAGCAATGAGCCAATCACCAAGCACCACCAATTGCCAGGAGTACAGCTGGTACTTTTCACTATGGAGCTTCCAGTGCTGAAAGCATATAAAAAGAATCAGTAGTTTACAGAAAAAAGGCAAAAAAGTCCACTGCACAAAAATAACTCCTAACATAACTTTCCATTATTTAAACACTTAAATGTAGACATGTGAAATTTGTTTAGTTCAGAATTAGTTTTATAATGCATTTTGACAAATTAGTTAATATCCGAAATATCCAAATGAATGAAAACAGGTTTAATAAATTTTTTCCGTAAATTTGTAAATTCAAAAATTCAGAAGTTCATATTATCAAATGCATCCGATTATCAAATTAGAAAAATATCTGAAAGCCCAAAAATTGAAAATCTGAAATAGTAATTAACTAATAATATATTAACTATTACTAACTATTAAATTATAAGTATTGGAATTTACTTTCAAATTTGGCTGTTAGTGTAATTTATCAGAAGTTACGAATTATCCAAAATAAAGAATGCCGTATCTAAATGAATTGAACATAACACATTAATAATAATAAATAATAAGAATAAAAACTTTGTATTATTAATATTATTTATTATTCATTTGTTCTGTTCCATTTGTTTAGATGCGACATTCGTTATTTCGGATAGTTTGTAATGTCGGAAAAAATTGTATTCGTTAAGTTCACTAACAGACAACTTTGAAAGGAAATTCCAATACCTATAATTTAATAGTTAGTTATCATCAGTTAGCTACTTATTCTTTTCGGATTTTCTTTCTTAATTTAAGATTTTCAATGTTTCAAATTTAGAAATTTACAAATTTTCGAATTTAGAAATTTATGAATTTTCAAATCCCAACACTAATGCCCTTGGGTGGCTCATGTTCCCTGGCATTGCACCATTAATTGTACATATACTTGTAAGTTATTCTTGGGGGGGGGGGGGTTTCAATCTATTCTCCCCTATATTGATACAAGCCAACGTACCTAGACAACCTATTTTCCATTGAAGATATATCACGTGCTTTCTCCTGATGAGCGGTATCAAGCTAACAGATTCCGTGTATCATATAACTACATGTTTAATAGATTATTGAGCCAATACTTATACATAATCACATGGCTGTGACAGGGATCAGAAAGGCCATAGGCCATGCAGATGTTATCCTGCAATATATGTTTACCTAATTATGATTATAGGTGGATTCTGTAACTCTATCATGCTATTCATTTTTATAACCATGTTATTACCAGTTTTAGGAATCGACATCACGATTTAGTGTGTATTTCTATGTATATGTAAATTATGTAATTATGTGTTTACAGAATATTAAATATTTTAATATCCACCATTCTATTCAATTGCAACCACCTGCTTCAAGTAAAGTTTCAACCTCCTTGCTCCTTTATCCTTATATTGGCAGGGATGGAGGCACATGACCTTACCAGGCAGCGGCAGTCACAAAATCCCTACCTTTCCTCCATAATCCCTTTCATGACTAAGCCTATTTCTGACATTTGGTTAAGTTAAAATCCGTATTTTTTGCTAGAAAATTACTTAGAACCCCCAAACATTAAATATATTTTTTAGCAGAGAATCTAGAGAATTAAATGTTTTTGTGCAGCGCTGTTTTAAAAGCAATTTTTTTGAAAAAATTTACTTTCATGAATTAAAAAAAAAAGGAAAGTTTGCCCAATTTTTTTTTGTACAATGTGAAAGATGATGTTACGCTGAGTAAATAGATACCAAACATGTCATGTTTTATAATTGCACGCACTCGTGGAATGGCGACAAACTACGGTACCTAAAAATTTCCATAGGCAACGCTTTAAAAAAATTTTTTTACAGTTACCAGGTTAGAGTTACAGAGGAGGTCTATGGCTAGAATTATTGCTCTCGCTCTGACGATCGCGGCGATACCTCACATGGGTGATTTGAACACTGTTTACAAATGCGGGCAGGACTTCCGTATGTGTTTTCTTTGCTGCGCGAGCTCGCGGGGACAGGGGCGCTTTAAAAAAAAATCGTATTTATTTTTATAATATTAAATTGTGTTTTTAAAGAAAAAAAAATGTTGATCACTTTTATTGCTGTCACAAGAATTGTAAACATCCCTTGTGACAGTAATAAGTGGTGACAGGTACTCTTTATGGAGTACTGTGTATTTTTTAAAATCCGGCGCCATTGGCAGCCGAATAACCCGGAAGTGACGTCATGGCATTGCTTCCGTGTTTACATTGAAGAGACTGAATCAAAGCCATTCACGGCTTCGATTCAGTCTCTCTCTAGGCGCCAGAGGTGGCGCGCCGTGGATCGGCTGCAGCTGCAGGCATCATCCCGATATAATCCCCGAAAGCCAAGGACGCATATCTGCGTACGCTCGGCAGAAAAGGGTTAATGACAACAGAAACTACCCAAAGGACTCTGATCAAAAGTTTACATACCCTGGTGATTTTGGCCTGATAACATGCACACAAGTTGACACAAAGGGGTTTGAATGGCTATTAAAGGTACTCATCCTCACCTGTGATCTGTTTGCTTGTAATTAGTGTGTGTGTATAAAAGGTCAACGAGTTTCTGGACTCCTGACAGACCCTTGCATCATTCATCCAGTGCTGCACTGACGTTTCTGTATTCTGAGTCATGGGGAAAACAAAAGAATTGTCAAAAGAAACTGCAGGAAAAGGTAGTTGAACTGTATAAATCCCCAGCCTGTGTTCTTTGTCGCTAATAAATGTTGGCCTAGCCTTCCTCATTAAAATTGTCCTGCTATTACCCAATTTAACACTATTGTATTATCTGCAGACTTGTATTACTTGTAGTAAGACACTCGTCTGTCCCAGTATTGGCCAATTTTACAATTCTGCATCCTCTGCAATATCTTATTTTAGTATCTTATTTCTTATGTATTAGTAAAAGGTCCAACCTGGACTTTTTCTCTCTTGTAAATTTAGGTCTAGCCTTGTTGTATACAATTGTTCTGCTGCTGGTCAATTTAATACTTCTGTGCCACTTGCAATCTCTTAATTTATGTAGTAAACTATTCTGTACTCCTACTCCTAGATCTTTCGGCTGCCTTTGATACAGTTGACCACCCCCTCCTCAATAAAAAAAAAAACCTTATGGTCTCCGTGGCAGTACTCTTCGCTGGTTCTCTTCCTACTTATCCAACCGCACCTTTAGCGTTGCTTACAATTCTACTTCCTCCTCTCCTCTTCCTTTTTTTGTTGGGGCCCCCCAAGGTTCTGTTCTTATACCTCTCCTATTCTAGATTTACACCTCCTCCCTGGGTCAGCTGATGACTTCCAATAACATTCAATCTACACTGATGACACACAAATGTATCTCTCTACCCCTCAGCTTACTTCTTAGGCCGTGTACACATGATCAGACCGGTCCGATGAAACTGGCCTTAAGACCAGTTTCATCGGACCAATTCGATGGTGTGTACGGCCTATCGGACTGTTGTCCGTCGGACCAAAGTTTTAAAACTTGCTTTAAAATCTGTCTGACGGACACCTGTCCGTTGGACAGATTCGATGGTTAGTACACAAAAGCATCGGACCAAAAACCTGCGCATGCTCAGAATCAAGTCGACGCATGCTTGGAAGCATTGAACTTCGTTTTTTCAGCACGTCGTTGTGTTCTACGTCACCGCGTTCTGGTTTGATCGGATTTGTGGTCCGATGGTGTGTACGCACATCAGACCACTTCAGCCTGGTCCGATGAAAACGGTTCGTCGGACCAGTTTCATCGCACCGGTCTGATCGTGTGTACACGGCCTCAAATCTCCTCACGCATCACTAATTCACTAGCAGACATATTAGTCTGGATGTTACACCACTTGCTCAAACTCAATCTAGCCAAAACTGAGCTCATAATATTTCCTCTCTCTATCTTGTCTCTTCCTCTGATATCTTTGTCAAGATCTGTGGCACAACTATCAGCCCATCCCCACATGTCAAGGTTCTAGGTGTAATCCTGGGCTCTGAACTATCCTTTAGACGCCACGTCCAATCACTGTCCAAATCTTGCTGCCTCAACCTCCACAAAATCTCCAAAATACGCCCCTTTCTAACCAATGACACCACAAAGCTCCTAATTCACTTCCGGGTTATCTCTCACCTTGCCTACTGCATCTCCCTCCTCATTGGCTTACCTTTACATAGGCCATCCCCACTTCAGTCCATTATGAATGCTGCTGCCTGACTCATCCACCTTACCAACCACTCCATGTCTGCCACTCATCTCTGTCAATCCATCCATTGGCTTCCGCTCACCCAACTAATTAAATTCAAAATACTAACAACTTAAGCTATCCACAACTTAGCCCCCAGCTACATCACTAGCCTAGTCTCAAAATACCAACCTAATCATTCTATTCATTCTTCCCAAGACTTCATGCTCTCTAGCTCACCTTCTCCCATGTTCAATTCTGGGACTTCCCCCAAGCCTATCCTATCCTATGGAACTCCCTACCCAAATCTGTCCGGTTATCTCCTACCCTGATTCCTTTTAGACAATCCCTGAAAACCCATCTCTTCAGAGAAGCCTATCCTGCCCCCACCTAACAACTGCACTTGTATTTTCTCCATCAAATCATCCCCTCACAGTTATTACCTTTTATATTACTTGTAAGACTTAAAGGGGTTGTAAAGGTTATTTTTTTATTTTCTAAATAGGTTCCTTTAAGCTAGTGTATTGTTGGTTCACTTACCTTTTCTTTCAATTTTCCTTCTAAATGTTTTTTTTTTCTTTGTTTTCTTTGTCTGAATTTCTCACTTCCTGTTCCTCCTCAGTAAGGTGTTCAGTAAGCTGTTCTAAATGACTTTCCACCGCTCGGATGATGGGGGCAAGCTTACTGAGGAGAAACAGGAAGTGAGAAATTCAAACAAAGAAAAAAAACATTTAGAAGGGATATTGAAGAAAAAGGTAAGTGAACCAACAATGCACTAGCTTAAAGGAACCAATTTAGAAAATAAAAGACGAACCTTTACAACCCCTTTAACGAGCAGGGTCCTTTGATTCCTCCTGTCGCTCAGATTGCCATTAGGCATCTCCAAAGCATGTTATTCATAGGATTTGTGATTTTTTTTTTGGTGTGTGTTTTCATCAAAGCTACATGAAAACACATTTTCATCGCTGTACAGTATTTTTTGACAGTGTCCATGCTTTTTTTATTAGCCCTAAAATGGAAAAAAATGTATGGTGTCAGGGCTGGGCTCTCAGTCCTTCCTTCCCTGTACTCAGGTTGCTCAGCTGTTGGTTAATTGACATAACTTATCATTCCACAGTGGCTCACCTGTTGATCATCTCCTGCTCATCAGTCAAGCCCACAGCCAGCCCCTCCTGCCTGGTTCATTTCATCAATTGCCTTCACCTTTGTGAAACATATATAGAGACTCTCTGCTGTATTCCTGTTGAAAACTTGCCTGGCTGACGTACCTTCTGGTTCCTGATCCTGTCTGCTGCCTCTGATTACGCTGATCTCTGGCTCCCCGATTTCCTGGCTTGTTCTGACTACCCAATTTGGCTACCGAACCCTGGCTATGTTTTGACTACCTTTTCCAGTTGTACCATTTTTAACCATTTTATTAAAAGGTGTGATTTTTACTGCACTTTCTGTCTCCGTCTGTTTCATGATTTCTGACACATAGACAATAGAATTCTCCTCTTCAGATTCACCAAATAATAAACAAGATCCACCAAACTCCTTGACAAAACAAGGGTTGGCCCATCACTATTCAGGAGAGATTCTCTACTTCTGGTTTGTTTAAGGGACTTTTTTTCTTTTGTTTTTTTTTTATGTTGTCATTTCACTTTCTAATCTCCCTGACATTGAGGTTAGCAATGAGGATTCTGCAGTCAATTCGGAAGTTGCTATCTCAACAATATCAGTCTGATAAGGTTACGTGGGATTACTTCAGTTTAGCTCAACTTCCATCTACATTTCAGCAGTAGGTATTTTATGACATCAAGAAATGGGGGAGGGAATGCTTAAGATTCCATCGCTTCACGCCTGTTTGCTTTGGAATTACAGGAAGGCTTCAGTTCTTTTCATTGCCGATGACCCTAAACAAACACATAAATACAAAGACGTCAGATACAGGATGCCATTAGTTCAGTAAGGTTGCAAAATACCATGACTCTTCATATTAGATCTGCATTGTTTTTGAAACCTCTTTACTGTAACCATTTACCCGAGACCTTGACTTACAATGTGGCAATACCCAAGCTTGTTTGTGAAGACCAAACATCTAAAGTAAATGTATGTGTGCATTTTTTTATTTGTTTGTTTATTAAAAATATTTATTTAAAAGCAAATAGTATGAGTAGGAGAAATTTTAGGTCTTGTTTTTTTTAAAAAAAGATAACAATTGGTAAGTATATATCAATAAGGTTTTATGGTTACAGCACTGTGAAATGGAGTTCCCAACGTGTTTCGTCCATATGTCAGGCTTCTTCAGGGGATGCTGTGCAATTAGGGATACAAGCCTTCCAGATGTTTAATCAAATCACTAGGAAAGGTGACAGGTGTCTGTCTGCATCAAGAGAGCATCAAGAGAACTGTGTGCTATGTGTGCTTTTTCAAGGACCAGAAAAACAAAGTTTTGCAGTAAACTCAATACCGAGGGACGTATGCTGTCTGTACAAGCCAAAACGTATCTCTAAGGCTGGCGCTGGGCTTTGTAGAGTTTAATTTAACCCTTTTGTGGGTAAAACAAATCTAAATCCCTACGCACAATTTTGACATATGTTAGTAAGACCATACATATCATAACAACAACTACTTTGTGCATCCAGGTGGATTATACCTTGTTTTTTCAGGACAAATTAGGCTTTTTTTTTTGTGGTAATGATAATGATTTATCTCCTGATTTATTCATTTAACCACTTAAGACCCGGACCAATATGCTGCCAAATGACACAAGGGTTTTTTGCGATTCGGCACTGCGTCGCTTTAACAGACAATTGCGCGGTTGTGCGACGTGGCTCCCAAACAAAATTTGCGTCCTTTTCTTCCCACAAATAGAGATTTCCTTTGGTGGTATTTGATCGCCTCTGCAAAAAAAAATTTTGCGCTATATACAAAAATAAAGCGACATTTTTGAAAAAAAATCAATATTTTTTACTTTTTGTTATAAGGGAAATCAATAAACTAAATTTTAGTCAAACATTTAGGCCAAAATTTATTTAGCCACATGTCGTTAGTAAAAAAAAAAAGCAATAAAAAAAAAATTACCTACCTAGCGGGAACAGCGACACTAATACAGCGATCAGAAAAATGATTGCTTAGTGATGCTGGCAATAGGGAGTGAAAGGGTTAACTAGGGTGGTGATCAAGGGGTTAAAACTTTATTAGGGGGGGTATGGGGGCTACCCTGGACCTAACACTAACTGACTGTCACACTGCCTGTCACACTGACACTAAATACAGTAATCATACATGTATGATTACTGCATTCAGTGACACTGTGACAGGGGGAGGGGGGGCGATCGGGGGGGTTAAATGTGCTTATATGTAGTGTGTGTCAGTGTAGTGTTGTGCAGGACTTACTGTGTTGTGATCTCTCCTCAGCGGTGGTTGAAAAAAACGCAGAGGGAGAGATCACATCGCTTCCTCCTTCCTGTGTTTACACAGGAGTAGGAAGTGACAGGGCGGGCGGGCGCGCGCATTGGCTCAGAGCGATCCGGAGGGGGCGGACAAAAACGAATAGCCGCCCCTCTTGTTGGATCGCTCCTACAGCCGCGCGGACCGCCGCATGTACGGGGGGGGGTCCGATCGGACCCCCGAATCCCCCCAAGGCACCAACGTACAGTGCAGAAAATAAGTATTTGAACACCCTGCTATTTTGCAAGTTCTCCCACTTGGAAATCATGGAGGGGTCTGAAATTGTCATCGTAGGTGCATGTCCACTGTGAGAGACATAATCAAAAAAAAAAAAATTCCAGAAATCACAATTTATGATTTTTTAACTATTTATTTGTATGATACAGCTGCAAAGAAGTATTTGAACACCTGTCTATCAGCTAGAATTCTGACCCTCAAAGACCTGTTAGTCTGCCTTTAAAATGTCCACCTCCACTCCATTTATTATCCTAAATTAGATGCACCTGTTTGAGGTCATTAGCTGCATAAAGACACCTGTCCACCCCATACAATCAGTAAGAATCCAACTACTAACATGGCCAAGACCAAAGAGCTGTCCAAAGACACTAGAGACAAAATTGTACACCTCCACAAGGCTGGAAAGGGCTACGGGGAAATTGCCAAGCAGCTTGGTGAAAAAAGGTCCACTGTTGGAGCAATCATTAGAAAATGGAAGAAGCTAAACATGACTGTCAATCTCCCTCGGACTGGGGCTCCATGCAAAATCTCACCTCGTGGGGTCTCAATGATCCTAAGAAAGGTGAGAAATCAGCCCAGGACTACACGGGAGGAGCTGGTCAATGACCTGAAAAGAGCTGGGACCACCGTTTCCAAGGTTACTGTTGGTAATACACTAAGACGTCATGGTTTGAAATCATGCATGGCACAGAAGGTTCCCCTGCTTAAACCAGCACATGTCAAGGCCCGTCTTAAGTTTGCCAATGACCATTTGGATGATCCAGAGGAGTCATGGGAGAAAGTCATGTGGTCAGATGAGACCAAAATAGAACTTTTTGGTCATAATTCCACTAACCGCGTTTGGAGGAAGAAGAATGATGAGTACCATCCCAAGAACACCATCCCTACTGTGAAGCATGGGGGTGGTAGTATCATGCTTTGGGGGTGTTTTTCTGCACATGGGACAGGGCGACTGCACTGTATTAAGGAGAGGATGACCGGGGCCATGTATTGCGAGATTTTGGGCAACAACCTCCTTCCCTCAGTTAGAGCTTTGAAGATGGGTCGAGGCTGGGTCTTCCAACATGACAATGACCCGAAGCACACAGCCAGGATAACCAAGGAGTGGCTCTGTAAGAAGCATATCAAGGTTCTGGCGTGGCCTAGCCAGTCTCCAGACCTAAACCCAATAGAGAATCTTTGGAGGGAGCTCAAACTCTGTGTTTCTCAGCGACAGCCCAGAAACCTGACTGATCTAGAGAAGATCTGTGTGGAGGAGTGGGCCAAAATCCCTCCTCCAGTGTGTGCAAACCTGGTGAAAAACTACAAGAAACGTTTGACCTCTGTAATTGCAAACAAAGGCTACTGTACCAAATATTAACATTGATTTTCTCAGGTGTTCAAATACTTATTTGCAGCTGTATCATACAAATAAATAGTTAAAAAAATCATACATTGTGATTTCTGGATTATTTTTCTTTGATTATGTCTCTCACAGTGGACATGCACCTACGATGACAATTTCAGACCCCTCCATGATTTCCAAGTGGGAGAACTTGCAAAATAGCAGGGTGTTCAAATACTTATTTTCTGCACTGTATATATACGTTGATGTGCCTGTCGGTGCCATTCTGCCGACGTAAATGTACATGCGGCGGTCATTAAGTGGTTAAAAAAATATATTATCAAAGGAAAACCGTCTCAACATAGTAAAATATATATATATATATATATATATATATATATATATATATAGATATATATATATATATATATATATATATATATTTAAAATGTAGCTGTATATTTCTTGCTACTACCATAAACTTCCACCAAATAATAACCCAAATTAAAATGTCCTGCTCCTGACGATCGCAGTCATACCAGATAAAAACTGAGCCTGACTCAAACACTAACCCTGGCACTGACCTAGATCAAACCTTGACCTAGATATTTTTTTGTATTTTTTTATTTAATTTTTTATTGTTATTCGGTTTTATTTACTACTACCATAACCTTCCACTAAATATCAACCCAAATAAAATTTCCCTGCTCCTGACGATCACAGCCATACCACATATGTATATGTTAGTTATTGCTTGTACTTGTAGTGCAGCCCAAAAACAATATTGCCCATTTTTGCTTATTTTTTTTATCCTACACACTCATTTGTACAGATACTAAAACAAATAAAAAATAAATGTAAAAAAAAAAAAAAAAATACTGACCTGACCTTGACTTTTGACTCCGACCCAAACACTAACCCTGACATTGACAGAGATACTAAAAAAAAAAAAAAAAAGTGTAAAAAGATAAAATACTGACCCAAACACTAACCCTGACATTGACAGAGATACTAAAAAAAAAAAAAAGTGTAAAAAGATAAAATACTGACCCAAACACTAACCCTGGCACTGACCTAGATCGAACCTTGACCTAGGTATTTATTTTATTTAATCTTTTTATTATTGTTCATTTTATTTACTACTACTACTATAATCTTCCACCAAATAACAACCCAAATTAAATGTTCCTGCTCCTGATGATTACAGACATACCACATATGTGTATGTTAGTAGTTTGTACTTGTAGTACAGCCCTAAAACTTTATTGGCCAAGTTTTTTTTTTTTTTTTTTTATCCTACCTAAAACACATTGACAGAGATACTAAAAAAAAAAGTGTACAAAAATGAAATACTGACCCAAACACTAACCCTGGCACTGACCTAGATCAAACCTTGGCCTAGGTATTTTGTTGTATTTTTGTATCTTATTTTATTTTTATTTATTATAATTTTTATTTATTTTTTTACACACACACAAGGAAAGAGAGAGATTCAATACATGTCTCTTCTCCATTCACAGAGAAAAAAAAAAAAAAAAACAGGGGTGAGCTTCACAGTGACCAATCAGAGGCTATCACAGCGATGAGGTGACCTGAAATCGGGAGTTCTGGGTCCTGATCGTTAGTACAGAGCCCAGTGCTCTCGTGAGACCCTGGTCTCTGCGCGTAAAGGGAGATATGCAACTATGCAGCCCCACGGGAATAAGCCCAGTCCACTGGGGCCACATATTTGTGTACGGTCGTTGTGAAGGGGTTAAAAATGACTATTGCTATAATCTGTATAATGTATCTATATTGTTGCATGAAAGAGTGCAAGAGCGAGAGTTTTGAGGTGCGCTAAAGATCACTTTTAAACAAAAGGCGTGTCAAATCTTACAGTTTAAAAAAAAAAAAAAAAGCAGCCACAACATAAGTAGAAAAGCCTGTCTCCTGCCAGAATGCTGCTCTCTGCACGGAACCAGTGGCCCCTTTGCAGTAGTCTGACACACTCCCTGCCTAGAGCTAGAGCTCTCCAGTCAGCCGGGAACATTACATTTAAGATCGTGGAGGGCATGGGGAGTGTTGGATCTTTGCAGAGAGACCACTGCTTCCACACAGGGAGCATGATTCCTGTTGGCAGCAGGTAAAAGGCTTTTCTACTCAAGCTGTGGCTGCCTATGTTTTGATGCACCTGGAATGCATTAGCTTATGTAAACTAAAATCCAGCCAAAGCCTGATTTTTTTTTCTTTTCGTTTTGGATAGAGTGGGGAAGAATGAAAACTCCTGATAAGACTATGTTAATATAATCCAAAAAAATATTTCCACTATTTTTAATAGTTTGATAGTTTTTTTTATTATGTTTTAATACATTAAGATCTATTTTAAAGAATGTGTAGATGGCAGCTACATCAAACAGCTGCCGTATAATGGCGGTGGGCGGTCCACAAGTACAAGCTAATTTAGACAGTAATTGGTTAGGCACAACAAAACTACATTCTGTGTGCACCAGTTTTAATAAATCTCCCCCAATTACTTGCTACACTTTGCCCCTGTAAGGACTAAGGGAACATGGGAGAAACAGGTAGGTTCTAGCTTGCACTATACGAACTAGCACTAAACAGGAGGGGAAAAACATAATGATGTACTAAATGCCGAAGTAAACAAGCTGCGGTGCCTCCAACCCATCCCTAGATGTCTGCATACATGGTACATAAATAATGCAATACAGTAAAATGCGATCAACATAAAATACATTGTAGGTGGGACAGAGGTATTAACATACTGTATATGTAAACTCTAGTAATGAACTTACAGTATTTTATTTTATTTCTTTTGGTCTTTTGAATGTAGCACCCTCTAGTAGTGATAGGAGTGAGACTGGGCTTTTGTCAGTGCACAAAGCCTGTCTCTATTTCATACCTCCCAACTTTTTGAGATGGGAATGAGGGACACCTGGGGGTGGGAGGGGTTACGCGGATCTGAGTTGTTGAGCGGGGGGGTTCCGCGGATCCTGAGTTGTTGTTCCTTTAGCGGGATCTGAGTTGTTGAGGGGGGTGGGGGTTTGGCAGATCAAAGTTGTTGAGCGGGGGGGTCGCGGGACCGCTGGATTTACTGTGTATCGCGGTAATCGCGGGGGGGGGGGTGCTCCAGCCCTAATTGCGGGACCACAGGATTTACCGTGAATCACGGGACATTCCCACAAAATCTGGGATGGTTGGGAGATATGCTATTTGATTCTCTGGTTGACAGAGAGAGCTGAGTGACTCACAGGCATCATCACTGAGACCTCTCACTTGTTTCCGGAACATGCTAGAATCTTCTGGAAAGATAGGAGGAGGGGTGAGGTGGAGCTGCTTGGAGTATTCTTAGGGCCCTGACCAATCCCCAACTTGGATTGGCAGGGGGCAGGCCTCCTCAAATACTCAGGGTCAGCCCAGCTGGAGGATGAGTGTGATCGGGTGGAAGATGGAGATGGAGTGTTAGGCTGTTTTGGTTCAGATGTGGACGGACCCTCTTATAACACACAGAGGTGTTCTGTCCAGAAGGAACAGGGAGCAAGGAGAGGAAAGCAGAAGAACACTGCCAGGCAAGCCTTCAGGATTCCAAAGGGGCAGCCAAGAGGGCTGGTGAGTGGCACACAGTCAGGAGGACTGGGGAGGCATGCTTGAGAGGACTGGGAGAGTGCAGTCTGGGATGGGTGCAGAGCCAGTAGAGAGGACTGTGGTGGCGCTGGCAGTGTAGAGAGAGGCAGCTGCAGCCAGGAGGGCTGGCAGGGCCTGAATATGTGGTACTGGCATAGGTGTGCGCACAGAATGCACCAGATGTGCCTGGGTACACCCTAATGACCCTGTACTGGGCAAATCCACCCTGTTGCTTGGCTGCAGAACAAGGGACTGGGGAATCTCTGTCCTCAGTTCCTTTCTCCATCTGAAAAGTGAGTAATCAGGGGTCTGTTTAGACCCCTGATATTTCACCACAGCCCACCAATGGGACACCTAAAAAAATAGTAAACAAAAATAATAAAACAATTATTGTAAAAAAAAAATATATAAACTGCCAACACCAATCTCTGCCCTTCTGACACTGTCCACTGCTCCACTGACACCAACCTCTGCCTTAGACCCCTTTCACACTGGGGCGTTTTTCATGCGATTTGGCGTTAAAAAAAATTGCCTCAAAGAGAAGGGGCGCTTTAGGAGTGGTGTATTCACCGCTCCCAAAGTGCTGCAAAGAGGCTGCTTGCAGGACTTTTTTGACTCCCTGCCAGCGCAGCGCCTCAGTGTGAAAGCACTTGGGCTTTTACATTGGGATTGCAGATGAGGCTTCTTTCAGGTGCTTTTTTTAACGCTAAGACCCCTTTCACACTGGGGCGTTTTTCATGCACTTTAGTGTGACAGCACTCGGCTTTCACATTGGGATTGCTGATGCAGCTTCTTTCAGGTGCTTTACCGGTTAATTTTTAATGCTAAAGCACCTGAAAAACACCCCAGTGTGAAAGGGGTCTTACTGACATTGCCCACTGCTCTACTGTCCATTGACCTACTGCCCTTTAGGTTAGGGTGACCAGACATCCCCGGTTTCCGGGGACAGTCCCCGGATTGAGAACACTGTCTCCGGACCAAGTCTGTCCCCAGTTTTGTCCCCTGATTGTATCTAAACAGGGGCTGGGGCAATTTCAAAGACAGTCAGTGCAGAATAAAAAAAAAATCAGAATTACACACCCCGCTCCGCCGCTCCTACTAGCTTAGGGGAGGTGTATTTTTTTCCCATTATCTGTGCCCCTTTCTGATGATCATGTGCTGGTCAGAGCGGAGGGAATATTTTTTCAGTTTCGGATGTATGCCAATTCAGCTCCGCTCGCATGTTCTTCTGCCTTGGCTCAAGTCCCGGCCTGCTGCCTGCTTATCTCCTTGCCTTCCCCAGCGGAGTGATCTTCCTCTGCTCCCCACCCAGTAGTAGCCGGGGGCAGGAGAGTAAGACTTGACAGGCTGTGAGGTGGCGGCGACGGGCAGAGAGTCGCTGATTGCCACCAATACTAGTAAAAAAAATATGTCCACGGATTTCATTTTAAAAATCTGGTCACCTTACTTTAGGTATCTACAGTCACACATGCATGTGTGTATGCATGTGTGTTTAAGCTTTGGGGTGCACACCCTAATACAATAGGCTACACACACCTATGGGTACTGCTATCAGTAGCCACATGGGACAACTAGTACTAGGTCTACTACCATTTTTGTTACACCAGAGGGGCCCGCGGCCCCTGCCTGCAAAGGGTATTTGCTTGGGTCTGGCTGAGCCAATGTCAGGCCTCAACTACAGTGCTAGCTGGTCCTGGAGGAAATTAACTGTAACGGAATGACCTGTGACGCCCAGAGACTTTTGAGGGATGGGGGATACTCCTGTGCCAGCGGCCCTAAGGACTCTTGGGTCTAAGGTCCCCCTGTGCCCCTTTTGGGCATAGGGTGGCTAATAAATCATAATTCATGTTTGCAGGATATACTGGAATATTATAAGTGGTTTATGTTGACCTGACCAGGTCAATAGGACAGTGACACATTCCTCTGTGTAACAGGCTGTTGAAATGCTAAGTGAGGCTGGCTCCTGAAAGACATTTCATTGTGTGATAACGCGGTTTAAAGCCTATTGATGCCCAGGTGTGAATACCTTTCTGTCGGAGACAGACATCTGTCTAAAGATGTGGGTTGAGGGGAACTCATTGTGTGATGGTGTTTTGTTTGAATTCTATTGATAAAGGAATGTAACTCCTCAGTAGTAATAAGATCATGTTAATTACAGACCGGTCCCAAAGTGTTTCTCTAAAATCTGTATGGAAGCCCTCAGTGTGTGATGAGGGGGGGTGGAGATTTCTTTGTTCCTGTGATTTTTGTAATATGTTGTACTGTATATATAAGCAAGCTAAGAGACCATTAAAGTGTTCATTCATTTTGAAACCAGTGCCAGAGCTGTGTCTCAGTTATTCTGGGAAATGGGATGGATCGGGTCCTGTTGGCTGGAGAGTCAGATAAGCTGTCTTGTCTTGGGTTGATGGAAGATTGTAAACGGTGGTGACCGTTACATTAACTAAGTGATTTATTGGTGGAAGTGAGGAGATGTATATACAGGGAGTGTATATAGTTCTGTCTAGGGTGACCACATTTTCAAACTGCCATTCAGGGACACACCCCCTCTCTCACCTTCCCCCAAAAAATATGAGGGGGTTGGCGGGGGAGGGGGGGTAATGTAGTCTCAGGGTTGATGGGGAATTTGGTGGCTGGGTATTTGTCAGGTGAATGTCCATATTGCCACCAGATGCAGTGCCGCTTGCCACCCATAGCCTGCCACCAGATGGAGTGCTGCTGTCACTCCCTCTGCATGAGCCACATGCGTAGAAGGAAAGGAGTGGCGTCACTATCTGGAGAGTGAAGATCTCACCAGTCCCAGCTGCTTGCCGCTGGGTACCAGAGAAGGAGAAGGTGCTGAGGTGGGTGGGGACAGCAGTGCTGCACTAGGCACAGGCCTCGCTCCTGGTCTCACTGTCTGAGAGTAAATTGCCACTGGTTACGAGATGCCAGGCAGCGCTGGCCCTAGCAACCAGTTCCAGAAATGTAGTTATTAGTTAGTAGGGGGTGGCTGTGTCCTCTATTTCATTCCGGAACATTGGTGAAGGTGCCTGGGACCCAGGACAGACATGCCAATTGCGGACAGTCCCAGGCAATCCGGGACACGTGGGACACATGGGCACCCTAGTGCTAACCCCATCCAAGTTTAATTCCCCAATAAATACAAAAATCTAAATGCACGGACTGTCTACTGAGTGGCTGAGGATTGTGTGCCTGGTTGTGCAGGGTGACAGATGGACCACAACTACCAGCAGCCCCCTACCGCTATATGAATATACAATTAAAATAAAGAGTCAAAGCGCACCACATGGCTGTGCACATGGGGTACACGCAGCCAGCACATGACTAGGCTGCGACGCAACATAACATAAAAAAACGTCCATATAAAACTATTATGCAAAATCAGCGACAGAACCATTCATATATAATAAGCAGTGTACTCACAGCAACTCCGAAACCAGCAATACTGCCTCAACACAAAGGAGAGGAAATGGTATAAGTGAGTACTTCAAAAGATATTTTATAAATTCACGCTATAAAAACATGAATGCATTCCCCCATGCAAAAATATCCTGTTGTGTAAGCCAATATCACATATTCTCATTCTTGAGACCCAAGTGGGATATTTTTACCTTAGTGTCATAGATAATAATGCTGATATTATCCCCGGTGGTTTGCATGTTGTGAAAACCTCTTCACGGAATGTTTTTTACAAATTTTTTTTTTCAAATGTGGGTTATTGTGAGGCCGTGTACACACGATGAGACATGTCCGAGGGAACCTGTCCGACGGACCGTTTTCATCGGACCAGGCTGAAGTGGTCTGTTGGTCTGATGTGCGTACACACCATCAGACAAAAATCCCCTCGGACCAGAACGCGGTGACGTAGAACACAACGACGTGATGAAAAAACGAAGTTCAAGGCATCCAAGCATGCGTCGACTTGATTCTGAGCATGCGTGGGATTCTTGCCTGCTGATTTTGTGTACTAACCATCGAACCTGTCCGAAGGACAGGGTTTCTAAGCATGTTTAGAAACTTTTGTCAGCTGGAAAACGGTCCCATAGGCCGTACACACGATCGAACATGTCCGCTGAAACTTATGGACCCGTTTCAGCGGACATGTTCGATCGTGTGTACGCGGCCTCAGGGTTACAAGCAGGGCCGCCATCAGGGGGGTACAGGCAGTACACCTGTAAGGGGCCCGGTGGTCCCCAGGGGCACGGGTGGCAACCCCCTTTAAAAGGGCCCCAAATGGCAACCCCCCTTTTTTATCTATTTTTTATAAAAATATATTTTTTTTTAATATATTTTTATTTTTTATTAAAGAGCCATTTTTTTTATTGATTTTTTTTTTAAATATATATATTTTTTTAATATATTTTTATTTTATTTTTTATGAAAGAGCCAATTTTTTATTGATTTTTTTAAAGGTCCAGAGGTCCCCAGGGCCCCGGATGGCAACCCCCCTTTTTTTTATTTTTTTTAATAAAAAAAATATATATTTTTTATATATTTTTATACATTTTTTATACACATATATATATATATATATATATATATATATATATATATATATATATATATATTTTTTTTTTTTTTTTTTAAATATGTTTTTATTAAGGAAGTTACATAACAGAGAAATCATAAAAAAAAAACAGGACATAAAAGCATTTTCTGTGGAACATTGCAGTAGATTAACAGTGTATGTAGAGGTTCTCAGAGAGAACAAATAAGGGGGGAGGGTATAGGTTAAGTGGTCACGGGGTAGGTGAAATAGTAGTGCTTGCAAACAAAAAGGAACAACAAGAGAGGGGGGGGGGTAGGGGAGGAGGGAGGGAGGGTAGGAGAGATGTCAATCCCGAGGGGGATCCTGGTATAGAAAAGACATTTTCTCAAAGTTCAACCATTCAGTAGGAGTGAAAGTATACGACATAAAGGGATTCCATAAGTGATAGAAGCGGTTCTTGCTCGGTTCGTGGGTCAGGTCCGTGTTGAGCCTGTCTTTGTATAAGAGCTGCAACAGTTCCCTTTTAACTTGAGCAGTGGTTGGGCAGTCCGCTGATATCCACTTCTGGAGGATGGCTCTACGGGCTATCAAGAGGCATATCAGAGTCCAGTCCCTGCCCAGGGGGGTGGAGGGAGAGGACCAGGGGAGTAGTATGGGGTCCCAGTACCCAAATATAAGTAGTAACGGGTCCCTGGGTATGCGTAGCAGGGTGACATCGAAAATGTATTGGATGACTTGGTCCCAGAAACTGGCTATGAGGGAACAAGACCAGAACCTGTGAGTCAAGTTAGGTTTGGGTTGTTTACAGAGGGGGCATTCTGGGGTGGCATGGGCTCGGCTGAAGGGGATGTGGGCTCGGTGAACAATCTTAATCTGCGTCTCTCTCCATATTTCGTTAGGGATAAGTCTGTGGATGGTGGTGAGGCCATGCAGGAGCTTCTCCACCAGGTCAGGGTCAGGGAAGTCTTTCGACCAGTTGGCCGCCGAGGTTGAGGCCAGGGGGGGGATGTTGTGCTGGAGGAGGGGATGGTAAATGTCTGAGATTTTGTATGAGGCCCGGGAAATAAGGGTGTCGGTAAGGGAGCTCTGGAACCTTTTTCTGTCATCTCGACAGGCGTTTTTCAGGAAACTAATGCATTGAATATACTGGAATACATGTGACGAAGGGAGAGAAAATTTGTCTGCCAGGGCTCTAAAACCTAAGGGGCGGCCTGAAAGGGGGTCACATAAAGAATAAAAGGATTTGATACCCTTACCCTCCCAGTCGAGGTAGGGCTGGTTATCTAAGCCTGGTTGGAAGCTCGGGTTGCCCAGGATAGGGAGGTATCGTGAGATAGAGGAGGGGACATTGAGGGCCTTCCTGACCTCTCTCCAGGCGATGACTGTATCCCGGAGAAGGAGATTGTGTTGGAGGGGAGGGGGGGCAGATTTCCAATGGCAATGGAGAAGGGCCGTGAGCGAGAAGGGGCGGACCATCGCCGATTCGAGGGGGTAGTTCGAGCACCTGGAGGACTGGGTTATCCAATCCAAGCCTGTTCTCAATAGACATGCCAAGTTATATAGCCTGATGTTGGGAAGGGCAATGCCCCCCTCTCGCCTGGGAAGATGCAGCTTGGTAAATGCTATGCGCGCCCTCTTGCCACGCCAGAGGAACTTGGAAATGGCAGAGTTAATGGATTTAATGTCTTTGTGGCGCAAGAGTAAAGGGATGGTTTGTAGTGGGTACAGTAGGCGTGCAAAACTAACCATCTTGACAAGGTGGCATCTTCCCAGTAGCGAGAGAGGCAGGTCCATCCAGTTGGTCAGTTCTTGGGATATTTTGGTGAGCAGGGGGGGTAGTTGAGGTGGTATAGGGAGGAGGGTAGTTTGCCTATTTTTATCCCCAGGTAAGTGATATGTGACTTTGCAACGGCGAATAAGGAGTTTTGGGACCAGGAGGGGATAGATAGGGAGCCTATTGGGAGTATTTCGCTCTTGCTATAATTGATACGTAACCCTGAACATTGCCTGAATTCGTCAAAGGTGGTCTTGATAGTGGACATGTCGAGTGAGGGGCTGGATGTGAAGATAAGGACATCGTCTGCAAATAGTGACGTGCGAAGGTCGTGGCCTCCGACATGGATGCCATGTAGGGGGGCGATCTGGGTTAGGTGGCGGGAGAGGGGTTCAAGTGCTATGTTGAAAAGGAGCGGGGAGAGTGGACAGCCTTGCCTCGTGCCTTTGTGCAGCCTGAACTCCTCAGAGAGGAGGCCCGCCGCGACCACTTTCGCGGCAGGGGCAGTGTACATTGATTCTATGAGGTGCGTGAAGGGGCCCGAGAAGCCCATTTTGGACATGACCATGGAGAGCCATTCGAAACTAACGTTATCGAAAGCCTTCTCCGCGTCTAGGGTGATGATGGCGTGGTCTCCTGCCGGGTCATTTTTTGCGTGTTCGAGAGCTAGCATCACCTTCCTGATATTCATGGTGGCCGTCCTACCCTTAACAAAGCCCGACTGTGCGGGGTGAATCAGGGAGGGTATAATGGATGCCAATCTAGTGGCTGCTATCTTGGAGAGGATTTTAACGTCAAGGTTAAGAAGCGAGATGGGCCTATAAGAGCCAGGTTCTAGGGGGTCCTTGCCCTTCTTCTCTAGGAGTTTTACTATGGCCTGATTGCCCGTTGGAAGATAGGACCCACCCGACCATATGTGTGTGTAGACGTTGTGGAGAGGGGGGGACACAGTCGAGCTAAAGGACTTGTAAAATTCTCCGGTGAAACCGTCTGGGCCTGGGGCTTTGGAGGGGGAAAGCTGTTTGATTACGGATTGGACCTCCAGGACAGAGATAGGGGCATTGAGGGCTTCGAGCTGGGTGGGGGTTACCTGGTCCAGGGAGATACGTCGTAGGAAATTGAGGGCTGTCGGCTTATCGATAGGGTCTGAGGCATACAGGGAGGAGTAGAATTGGCGCATAGTATTATTGATACCTTTTGGGGTGTAGTGTATGGAACCCGATGGGTCCCTGAGAGACATGATATGCGTCGGGCGGTTGGGTCCTTTACTTAATCTGGAAAGGAGTCTACCTGCTTTGTTACCAAACTTGTGGAGGGAGGCGTCTAGATGCGCTTTTTGGGTACGTTCGAGGGTGGCTGCCCAGCTATCAAAGGCCTGCTTGGCAGCGAACCAGGCGTTACGGTTGCTGGGGGAGTCATCAGTATAGAGGACCCGCTGGGCCTGATGCAGTGTTGCGCTGGCCTGTTTGTAGCGTCTAAGGGTGTGTTTTTTGAATGTGGCGGCGTAGGCGATTATGCAGCCCCTGAGGAACGCTTTGCCCGCTTCCCAGAAAAGGTTAGGGTTGTCAGCGTGTAACGCGTTATCCGATGCGTATCCCAACCAGGCTTTTTCTAGATGCTGGTGAAAATCTGAGTTATTGTGAAGATAGGAGGGGAACCGCCAGATTCTGGGGTTAGAGGCTAAGTCAGGGTCCTCAAGGGTGGTCGAGACCGGGGCATGGTCCGAGATTGCGATGTCGTGTATGTCAGCTTCCGAGATCAGTGGGAGGAGAGAGTCAGAACAGAAAAGATAGTCCAGTCTCGTGAAGACTTTATGAGGGTGGGAATAAAATGAGAATTCTCTGTCAGCAGGGTGTTTTAGTCGCCATAGATCGTGGAGGTGCAGTGAATCGACCGTCGACGCCAATAATGTCTGGGTGAGAGGAGTCAGAGGAGGACGAGATTGTCTGGTAGAGGACCTGTCATCTATCGGGTGCATGATGGAATTGAAATCCCCGCCTATCAGGTGTGGGCAGGCTGGGTCTCTAAGCGCCCAGGAGGTGAGGTCGCTAAAGAAGGCACTTGTGGGGCTGTTGGGAGCATATACATTAGTGATGGTTACCACCCTGGATCCCAGTTGAATACGGGCCGAGGTGAATCGCCCCTCGGAGTCCGAATCTGAGGACAGAATCTTGCAGGGAAGGTTTTTGTTAATAAGGATTATTACCCCAGCTTTCCGACCACTTGAGTCAGAACCGAGGACTGTGCCTACCCAGAGTTTCCGCAGCCGCGGGAAGTCGGGGGTGGACAGATGGGTTTCCTGAAGGAGGGCGATGTCGGTCTTGAGCCTTTTAAGGTGGCGCAGAACTTTCATCCTCTTATTGGGGGAGCGGAGCCCTTTGACATTCCAGGAGACTATTCTCATGTTGGGAAGACTAACAATGGGGTGTGAGCAGGACGTGGAGGCGAGGAGAATGGGAGCATGGTGCATTGTAGAAGTGGGGTGCAAGGACAGCAGGTGTTGTGGTGGTTTGCTGTGAGAGAGAGCGGGGGTGGTAACGGATCCCTAAAAATGGGCGGAGGGTTGAGAACCAGGGAGGGGGAGATGGGGGGAGGGTGATGGGGGCAAACAAGGTGAACAACAACATTTGGGAACTTCACTTTTTTCCGCATGGAGCCACTGAATAGGCCAGCTCCCAACGCAGGGCTCTCAATGCAGCACTTCACCCGCCGCGACCGATGGGGGGGGTGTAAGCAGCAGGAGCAATGCGTGAGGGGGGGGGGGGGGAGGAGCTAGACAGGTTCCTTGCGGAAGAATGGAAAGGCCTACACATGATATATAAACGTATAGGATAACATAATATTAAGGCACAAGTGGAGCTAAGACAACTATTACCGATTGTGCAAGAGAACATAAAACAATGTGAAAACAAAACAGTGTGAAATAAAATGGCATTTTTAGGAGCATAAGAGAAAAGAAAAGGAGACAAACTGGCATAACATCAAAATTGCATTAGGCCTACCGTGGTCCCCCGGGTGAAGGGGGAGGCACGCTGAAGGAGAGGGGCCCAGGAGTGGTCCTGGACGGTTAATGAGCAGCAGAACTGCATCGGGATGGTGTGACCGTCTAGAAGAAAAAAAAAAAAAGAGAAGGTTCAAGAAAAAAAAGTTCAAAAGGATGAGGTGTGTTGACGGTCGGATCCAGATGCCTTGAATCTTTTAGGAGAGTCCTTGCGTGGGCTTCCGTGTTCTAGGGCCCGGTTGGAAGGTGCCGCTCTGGGAGACTGGTTGTGGTGGGGGCTAGAGCGGAGGGATCTCAGGAAGGCCTCAGCTTCGGATGGGTCATGGAAGGAGAGCTGATCTCCGTTGGGTGCTCTGAGTCGAAGTACGGCCGGGAAAGCCAGTGTAAACTTGATTTGCATTCGGTGGAGCTCCGTGCAGGTCTGCTGGAAAGCCTTCCTCCTCTTGGAGACGTCCACGGAGTAGTCCGCAAAGATCAGGATATTCATGCCGTCTATCTGGAGGGTCCTGGACTGCCTGAACTTCTGCAGGATGAGGGATTTTTCTGAATAGTTGAGATATTTGGCGATGACAGGGCGAGGTGACTTGCGATCAGAGTTGAAAAGGCCCATGCGGTGGGCGCGCTCAACAGTGCAGGGGCCCGGCAGGCCCAGGGTCTCGGGGATGCGTCTGGAGCAGAGATCTGAAAGTGCTTGAGGTTGCAGCGATTCAGGGACGCCAATAAAGCGCAGATTGCTCCTCCTGGATCTGTTCTCAAGGTCGTCCAGTTTGTCTAGTATATACTTGTTCGTCTTGTCTTGCGCATGTTCAAAGGATTGGGCCTGGTAAAGATCCTCTTCTATATGTCCGATGCGATTCTCAGCCTCATTCAGCCTGGATGCATGCTCCCCTAGTTGAGCCTGGATTTTCTGTATCCCTGCATTGATGGCTTTTTCCACCGAGGTCGCTATCATGGGGGATAATAGAGCAGCCACGGCCTGGGCCATCAGCTCAATGTTGTGCATATCCCCCGCCTGTGGGGGAGGTGAGGGGATGTGAACAGTCTGAGGGGTAGTTGGAGGGGCTGGTGGTGCACTCACCTCCATTGCAGGTGTCGGATCCACGATCGGATCTACGATCGAATCCGTGTAGGCCAAAGCCGGGGCCTCGATTTGCGGCTGTCCCGTTCGCGCCGCAGCGGCGGCGTACGACCGCGCGCCGCTTTTTTCCAGGTATTTGTCCATCCTCGGGTGGAGGGGGGGATGGCGGATGGTTAGCCCAGGGGTCGGCAGCGGGTTTGCTGGCTTTTATAGGCCGATTTGGGAGCCTGTGTGCGGGAGCTGAAGGAGTGCACAGCTACTCCATGCGGCGCCGGAACCGGAAGTGTATATTTATTTTTTTAATAAAGGGCTCAGATTTCCTCAAGGCCCCATGTGGCAACCCCCCTTTTTTTTAATATAAATGTTTATTTTTTTATTTTTATTTTGTTTATATAGAGGTTTCTTTTAGTTTATATAGAGGTTTCTTTTTTTTCTTTTTTTTTTTTTCTTTTTATTAAAGGGCCCAGAGGTCCTCAGGGCCACATATGGAAACCCCCCTTTTTAAAAAGAAATATATATATTTTTTATATATATTTTTTCTTTTTATTAAAGGGCCCAGAGGTCCCCAGGGCCCTGGACGCCTACCCCCCTTTTTTAATATATATATATATATTTTTTTGTAAAGAGCCCCCCCGCTTCTCAATTCGTGCCAGCCCCCCCCCCCCCCCCTCCTTCTCAATTTCAGGTGGCAGGGGGTCCATGCCTGAAGCTGTGTAAGAGGCCCCATAATTCCTGATGGCGGCCCTGGTTACAAGGTAGGGTAGTGTGAGAGTTTGTGGGAGGGTTTTCTTGTCAATGATGACTCTATATATAGGGGGGGCACATAAGATACGACAGTCAAAATTGGGGGGCCACTAATCATTTTCACCACTAAATCATACCACTGAATAAAACAAAATAAGTATATATATATATATATATATATATATATATATATATATATATATATATATATAGTATATATCGCTGTATGAATGTCACTGGTCCCAAAAAAGTGTCAAAAGTGTCCGATCTGTCCACCGCAATGTCGCAGTCTCGCTAAAAATCGCAGATGGCTGCCATTACTAGAAAGAAAAAAAATACTGTAAATAATAAAAATGCCATAATCTATCCCCTATTTTGTAGGCGCTATAACTTTTGAGCAAACCAATCACTACACGCTTATTGTGATTCTCTTTACCAAAAATATACAGAAGAATACATATCGGCCTGAACAGACTTTTTTTGGGGGATATTTATTATAGCAAAAAGTTAAAAATATAGTTTTTTTTTCAAAATGTACGTTATTTCGGTTTATAACACAAAAAATAAAAACCGCAGAGGTGATCAAATACCACCAAAAGAAAGCTCTATTTGTGGGAAAAAAGGACATACATTTTGTTTGGGTACAGCATTGCATGGGTGCACAATTGTCAGTTAAAGCAAATCTTTCAGGTCCTTAAGTAGTTAAAGGGGTTGTAAAAGTAATTGTTTTCCCCCTTAACCACTTTAGCCCCCGGCCTGTTTTTGAGATTCGGTGTTTACGAGACTAAAACATTTTTTTTTGCTATAAAATTACTTAAAACCCCCAAACATTATATATTTTTTTTTTCTAACACTCTAGAGAATAAAATGGCAGTCATTGCAATACTTTTTGTTACACCGTATTTGCGCAGCGGTCTTACAAGCCCACCTTTTTTTGGAAAAAATTCACTTTTTTTAATTAAAAAATAAGACAACAATAAATTTGGCCCAATTTTTTTACATATTGTGAAAGATAATGTTACGCCGAGTAAAATGATACCCAACATGTCACGCTTAAAAATTGCGCCCGCTCGTGGCATGGCGTCAAACTTTTACCCTTAAAAATCTTGATAGGCGAAATTCTACAGGTTGCATTTTTTGAGATACAGAGGAGGTCTATGGCTAGAATTATTGCTCTCGCTCTAACGATCGCGGTAATACCTCACTTGTGTGGTTTGAACACCGTTTTCATATGCGGGCGCTACTCGCGTATGCGTTCGCTTCTGCGCGCGAGCTCGTCGGGACGGGGCGATTTAAAAAAAAACATTTTTTGTTTTCGTATTTATTTGTATTTATTTTACCAATTTTTAACACTAAAATAAAAAAATAAAAAAAATTATCACTTTTATTCCTATTACAAGGAATGTAAACATCCCTTGTAATAGAAAAAAGCATGACAGGTCCTCTTAAATATGAGATCTGGGGTCAAAAAGACCTCGGATCTCATATTTAGGCTAAAATGCAAAAAAAATATCAAAAATTTAAAATGTCATTTTTCAAATGACATTTAAAAAAAAATGCCTCTTTAAGACGCTGTTTTGGAACTGACGTTTGACGTCACTTCCGCCCAGCAGAGCTACGGGGATGGACGAGGGAAATTTTTTCCCTCACTCGCATCCCCGCTGAACAGACGAGCGCTCCCTGGTGTGAAGAAAACCACTTGAGGGGGGAGGGGGTGAGCAGGAGTGTCAGGATGCCCACTAACACACAGATTCTTTCTCTATCTGCAAAGTAGATAGCGTCCTGACCCTCCTGCTTGCCCCCTCAAGAGGCTTTCTCCACACCAGGGAGAAAGCGTTGCATTACTGTGTGGAGTTACAGACAAAAGAACAGGAAGTGAGGATTTCTCAGAAGAAATAAGGACATTTAAAAGCAAACTGGAAGGATGAGGTAAGTGAAGGAGGACTGCACTAAGGTAAAGGAAGCTATTTAGGGGGAAAAAAATCCTTTACAACCCCTTTAAGTCAAATATCCAAAATAATGAAAATAAAATATGGAATGCAACATTAAAAAGTTGTGTTGCCAAATCTCAATCTTCAGAATCAGGACAACTTCCAGGTAATTTCTACAGTGGTGAAGATTTCACGCCTTGAATTGACGCCGTTGCTCAACCCTTATCAGTACTTTTACCATTCATCAGAAAATGTGAAATAATATTTTTTTTCTATGGTGAATTGTAGTTTATGTGTGTACATTCCCACCATACAGTATATACAATACTAACACACCTACGTACACCATTTGTTATAGGTCTGTGTAAACGCCAACCATCAATCAACCGGGTTCCTTCAAAGTAAGTCAACAATTACTGTATGTGGAACTGTTTATTTGCCTAAATATGCCTCCTGCTTTAGAGCTAAAAATAGTTGAAGGCCAATTACTGAACCTGATTGAGCGCAACAAAGTCTTGTCAGACAGGTGCACACTGGAAGAATTTGGCTCTTGCAGTCTGTTACAAACAATCACGAAGGGTTTCCATGCCTCGGGTTTGAAACAGACCAGTCAAGTTTTGTAAAATTCTGGGCAATTCTCTAAATATTTTTGGAGTTTTTTTAATTTTGTTATTTGGAAGAGGGACACACCTGAATCATTGCAAAGGGGTGCACTGTGGATGCACAGCTGACTAAAGACTAGTGAAAGACAAAATGAGCTGGGAACACAAATATATATGGAATGGGAAAGACACGTGTACCGTGTTTCCCTGAAAATAAGCCCGGGTCTTATATTAATTTTGGCCACCAAAAACACAGTAGGGCTTATTTTCGGGGTAGGGCTTGCCATGCAATGTGCCAAGTGTTAATAATAGCAAAAGTGCTTGTAAACTGCCAGAATCCTCGCCGCTACAGCAATATACAATCCAAAATGTGTATGTCTCACCTTCCTATAGCATTGCTCGACACTTCATTGACTTGCCTTAGCTGTCTTCATTGCACCTAGGACCGAGATCAACCCCACAGATAGGAGGAGAAGAGAAGGGGAGAGCAGTGAAGATGAATGGTGCATTCCATGACCCGCTCTGAGCAATGCAGAGGGAGGAGGGTCAAGATCCCCCACTGACAGTCAGGAGTAGAAGAGAGCAGCAGAGGTCAGATGAATGGCGCTTTCATTGCCCGCACCCAGCAATGCAGAGGGAGAGGGGTCAAGATCCCCCACTGACAGTCAGAAGAAGGGGAGAGCAGCAAAGATCAGATTAAATGCGCTTTCATTGCCCGCACCCAGCAATGCAGAGGAAATGTGGGTTGAGATTCCGCCACAAGCATTTAGGATAAGATAAGGGGAGAGCAGTGAAGATTAGCTGAGCAGCGCTTCTGTGGCCGGCTCTGGCTGTTCAAATGGAGGGGGGGTCGAGATCCCCCACTGACAGACAGAAGAAGAGAAGGGGAGATCAGTTGGAGATCGTACAGCGGCACTAAAAGAAGGTACCTGATTAAAGCAGACCAGAGCAAACACACACTTTCCACACTATAGAACACTGCATTAGTGAGGATTTTAGCAGTTTACAACCACTTTAAACTAGGGCTTATTATTGGGGTAGGGCTTATATTGCAGCCCTCCCTGAAAATCCTGCTATGTCTTATTATCGGGATAGGTCTTATTTTCAGGGAAACACGGTAGGAGAGAGATTGGTGCCGCACACCCCAAATAGTCCAACATGGGAGGGTTCCCCCAAGGAGGAGTTTTCTAGGCAGCAAAAGTTAAATAGTTCTCAAATTCTAAAACAATTTGAGAATTATTTAACTTTTACTGCCTAGAAAACCCCCCTTAGGAGAACCCTCCCATATCACAACTATGGGCCAGATTCTCATAGAATTCCGGCGGCGTAGCGTAAGCCATTTACACTACGCCGCCGCATCGTACTAGAGCAAGTGCTTTAATCTCAAAGCACTTGCTCTGAATTTTTCGCCTGCGTCGCGTAAATCGCCCAGCGTAAACCCGCGCAATTCAAATGGGGCGGCTTTTATTTAAATTAAGCGCGCCCCCGCATCGAACGAACTGTGCATGCGCCGGCCGGGTAAAGAGCCCAGTGCGCATGCTCCAAAGGACGTCACATTTTCTCAATGTAAACGATGTAATCGCAGCGTACGCCAGCCCCATTGAGAATCGACGTACGCAAACGACGTAAACGACGCACAACACGACGCGGTCCCGAGGCCATACTTAACATGGCATCCGACGGCACCCGACGGCATCCGACGGTACTTCGTAAGGTTACTCCACATCGAAGCTGGGGTAACCTTACGCGGACGAAAACGACGTACGCGACGACGGGGCGGCGTAAAAGCGATCGGGAATCGGCGTATTACCTCATTTGCATATGCAAATGAGAAAACAACGTAAAGGCCACCAAGTGGCCGGAGTTGTCATTACAACTACGATCCGTGATGCTAAGCATCACGCGCATAGATACGAGGCAAAAAAAAACGGCGATACGACGGGGTATCTGAGATACTCCGTCGTAACGCCACTGAGAATCTGGCCCTATATATGTAGCAACCTCTAGGTAAGTAGGTGTCTATGGTAGGCAGGCAGGCCATGTACATGTAGCACTACCCCCGGAGGAGCTGCTGGATTGTTTTGGGTGGCATGTTACCTCTATTTTCTTCGCAATCTAGGGTATCAGATGAGAGTTGAGAAAAAGTTCAATGTCCACATTTTAGACTTCTTTTTCTTTGCTTTATTTGCTGAACTTCGTAAAAGAATAAAACAAGTAGTTGAAGAGGTGGAAGGGTAATAGGTTAAAGGTTCAGGTGTATAACTTCTATTCGGAAACAATCCTGTTTCCAGAAAACCAACTTTCATCGCAACTCTAGCCAGAGCGGGTATTGGCCTCTCACACTAGCCTAGCAGCCGAGATAGCGCACGGAATCTGGTACAGTCTCTGCCACAGACCTTCCTACAGATGGAGGTATGTTCGGTCCAAAATCCTCTCAACACAGGATTAAGCAACCCGGATCTCTCCCGATTAACTTCTTATGAAACTTAGAACTGACAGACGACCATCATTCAGCCTTTCAGTAATGGTGCATCTTTCGATGAAGTTCAAGGCCTCTCCTGAGATACCAGCCTCGTTCTCGGTGCTCTCCAAGATAGCCTCTTCATCGAGTGGCTTCCTCCCTCAGGACGGACAGCACAGGACCACTCTGTAAACGTAGACCCAGTCTAACTACCGGGCCTACTTAGTAGATCACAACTCGGGACCATCGTGGTCCCGGAGCCAGGAACACTTGAACACGCACCCAGGAGGGCCACACATCGGGGGGGTGGGACTATAGACCTAGGATTGACGACCCCGTAACATCGAGATTCCTTCCTCCCTCAGGATGGACAGCATAGGACCACTCTGCGAACGTAGACCCAGTCTTAACTACCGGGCCTACTTAGTAGATCACAACTCGGGACCATCGTGGTCCCGGAGCCAGGAACACTTGAACACGCACCCAGGAGGGCCACACATCGGGGGGGTGGGACTATAGACCTAGGATTGACGACCCCGTAACATCGAGATTCCTTCCTCCCTCAGGATGGACAGCATAGGACCACTCTGCGAACGTAGACCCAGTCTTAACTACCGGGCCTACTTAGTAGATCACAACTCCGGACCATCGTGGTCCCGTGACCAGGAACACTTGAACACGCACCCAGGAGGGCCACACACGGGGGGTGGTGGGATGACAGACCCAGGATCGACGACCCCGTAACATCGAGATTGCTTCCTCCCTCAGGACGGACAGCACAGGACCACTCTGCGAATGTAGACCCAGTCTTAACTACCGGGCCTACTTAGTAGATCACAACTCCGGACCATCGTGGTCCCAGAGCCAGGAACACTTGAACACGCACCCAGGAGGGCCACACACGGGGGGTGGTGGGACGACAGACCCAGGATCGATGACCCCGGACCAATGGCATCTGTCGCTTAAGTACTCCTCCCTAGCATGCACAGCGGGACGACCAACCCCCACTGATTGGCTGCCGGACGGGAACACCGAAATCACCTTGACCTGACAGCTGCCACCCTTGGCCTGGGGTAGTAACGGCACGGTCTGAGTTAACTAACTCTCAGACTACCCTCTAAATTTAAAGCAGCGCCGGCTAAAAAGTAGCAGGCCGCTACATACATATACAGCAGTTACTGACCCAGACCGTCCCAGCAGGCAGATTCGATCGTGTGTACGGGCAAACAGACGGATTTGGCCAGCCGACAAATTTGAAAGCATGCTTTCAAATCTGTCGGCTGGGAACCCGTCCGCCCGACATGTCTGCTGGTTAGTATGCTAACCAGAAGACATATCTTCTCGCACACACGTCGAATGGTTTCGACGCATGCGCAGAAGTGTTTTACTTCCCGGTGCGGTGACGTGGCGGCATCAACGTCACCGCCACGTCAGCGCGCTGTCTGCCGGCGGGGATTTTGGTTTGATCGTGTGTACACGATCAAACCAATACGTCCCCAGCAGACGGATCTGTTCAAATCAGTCTGTCCGACCGATTTGAACAGATTTATTTACTCGTCTGTACGGGGCCTTACACTTCTGTTTCTGCTGCCAACTAGCAAAGCCAAGTAAAAATTTAAATAGTAGCACACAAAACAGGAACAGAGCCACTCAACTTTCAGAAGTCCAGAATAAAAAAAATTCATATCATCAGTACAAGGAATATCTACCTGCTCCTCTTAAGTGAACCAAAAGCAAAAAAGAAGGTGGTGCACCTGCCAAGTGCATTAACAAAACACCTTATATTATTAACCACTTGCTTACTGGGCACATATACCCCCTTCCTGCCCAGGCAAATGTTCAGTTTTTAGCACTGTCACGCTTTGAAGGACAATTGTGCGGTCATGCAATGTGGCTCCCAAACAAAATTGACGTTCTTTGTTTCCCACAAATAGAGCTTTCTTTTGGTGGTATTTGATCACCTCTGCGGTTTTTATTTTTTGCGCTATAAACAAAAATGCAAAAAACAGCCCAGAGTAATAAACCTCTGCTCCACTGTTTACAGAGGAATTAAAAGAGAAGTATGGATTATTATTATTTTTTTAAATCATACTTACCTAGGTGGATGCAGCATCAATGTGATGCTGCACCTCTCATCTGTCATCTCTTAGGGTGAGAACTGATCAAACATGGCTGATCGCTCAGTTCTCCACACTACTCTAAACAGAGAGCCGCTTGCTGGACACATTACAGGGAAACCCTGAGTCCAGTGGCTCCTCCCACGTCTACTGTCCCCCCATCACTGCCGGGTGTGGTCTGAAATACTTGATCCATATAGCCGCTCTGTCATACCCCCCCTTCTCCTGCTACCCCCCCTCCCCCAGTTTCAGTCCACCTACGAGTGAGCGTTCTCCAACAAGATGACTGTCTGACTTATGAGTTCTTCTCCCTGTCGGCTAGGTCCCCAGGTGGCCAAATCGATGGTGGTTGACTGACCGATATGGCCCAAATTCCCTACCCTCTTTGTTGTGGTTAGTACACGCCAAAGTTGTCGGGTCTCAGACCATGTCATGGAAGACGTCCCAGCAGTTTTGCTGTCAACAGCAAGGACAGGAGAATCCAGTCCCGGCGCATGCGCGGTGATGCTGTTTTGGCGCCAAAGACACGCTATTTAAACAGCCTGGTCCCTCAGTATCTTGCATCTACAGCGTTTCCCTGGAGAATCTGCACCTGTTACCTGTTTACTTCCAGTTTACCTGACCCGGCTTCCTCTTACCACGTCTATCTGCAACCTGCCCCTGACCCCTGGCTACGTTTGACCACCGCTTATGCCCGACCCCTGGCTCTGATCTCTGCCCGCTTGTGTACCGACCTGGCCTGGACTTTGACCTCCTTTTGGGACTTACTCTGGCTCCTGATCCGCACGCCTGTGCTCAACCCGGTCTGTGCCACCTGCTTGGTCCCTGTTCCGCAAGTGCCACCCATCCATTCCGGCTTGCTGTTGGAATCCTGCCAGGACCACTGCACTCCTTCCTGCTGCCACTTCCGGTCCGCTACCCAACCAACCATCAGACACTTGTGCTCCTCTGAACTCATGACCCTCTGTCTACTCTATCAGGGGCTCCTGAGCCAGAGGCTTACGAGAGGCCGCTCCCTGCGCATTGGGCTCCACTACCAGGTACGTGACAGACCACTATAGGACCATGTAAGCCAATCTTTTCTGTGTTGTTACTTATGGCTTCCTCCCACCCACAGTGTGTTCTCTTTCGGGGTGGGCGGATGTTGGGAGGATCCCCAATGGTCCAATGCTTTACCATACACAAGGTAGGGCCTCCTGTCCCCTCTTACCCCTATTCCAGGTTTACTGACCAGCAGAGCTTATGCTTTTAGCACGTGTGTCCCCCCTGGGGCTAGGACTATCGTATTTACCACCTTTTGTGATCATATGTCTTTTACCATATCTGACATGTCTCCTTAGGAAAACTGTTCTGAAAAATATTCTGTAAAATGCATTTTGTGACGTTTCTGTACTTACTGAAAACCCAATAAAATACTTTGAAAAAATAAATAAACAGAGAGCCGTGACTGTCAGTCACTGGCTCTCTGCTCTGACGCCCATACCCCCCCCCCCCGTGTGCACGCGCTTACTGGAGCGCTGAGCTGTGGAGGGGTGGCATTGTGAAACGCGCTTACCTGCCTTTTCCTTCCCCTGCCTGATCAGTTGTGGTTGTTTTTATGGACTTTTTTCAACAATAAAGCCATTTTTTGGAAAGTATTGAGTGTGCAGCCATCCAATCAATCAAGCCTAGTGGAGCACTGGGCTGTAGAGGGGGTGTGAGTGGCCGGCTGAGCCAGCTGCTGGTCCAGGCTCCTGGGTGGATCCCAACCATATGGTTAAAACTTTCCCCAGCCAGGACCACCCTTGTGATATCAGCCAAAAGCGGGCTTCAGACCACTGTAGGCTGAAAATGGGTTACAGGAGAACAGAATGAACTGCACTCCTTTGATCCACAGGAGGAGTGCAGTCAAACAAACATTGGCTGTACTTCTCTTTTAACTAAACTATGAGGGTTCTACACATATTTTTATGTTGATTTTTAACATAGAATTGAACTCCGGATAGAGATGTAGCACTACCCCCGAAGGAGCTGCTGGTTATGATGGGATGGCGTGTTATCTTGTGGCTCTCATGAAGTGTCTAGGGTGAAGGATGAATGAATGCAATAGCAGTAAAGTAATGTCCGCTAATAGGAAGTCTCTTTATATGTGCTCTTTATTACCCAGCCGGGTAAAAACAGTTAACAGGTGATGGAAATGGATAGATAAAGGTTGGAAGGAGAATAGCAGATTTAGGCCTTGGATAGGGAAACAGTCCTGTCTCCGTGAACAATTAGCTTCTCTCACCACTCCAGCATGAGTGGGTATAGCGTACCTGGGCAGGTCTCTCTCACCGACCTGGCAGCCAGAGTATCACTTGGAACTTCAAAGGAGGTCTCTCTCACAGACTCTTTCAGGGTGAACTTCAGTAAAGCGCCTCTGCCACAGGCCCTCCCTGATTGCGGTTTTGGAGGTGCCCCTCCTTGGTAAAGTTTGGCCTGAATCCTTCCGTTAACGTCGCCCAGGTACCGACTGAGAGAGGAGTCAATCCCTCAGTGTCCAGTACCTCGATCCCCCGTCTCAATACTGTTGGACCGCCCGCCTCCCAATGGCGCTCCTCAACTGGACCTCTCCACCGAACAGCTAAACTCGATTGGGATCTCCAAAGTGGGAACTCAGTTGATCACCGAGTCCCTGTCCTGTGTGAATGTCCCATGCCCGAATGGCCCAGGATCCAGGAACACCGCGTAGCACCCACGCCCTGGCCAGGTAGGCCATAACTCTCGGGGCGCGGTGATATGGTCACCCTAAAGGTGGGTGCCACACTCCAGGAACCAGGAACAAGCTATGATGTCGTCTGCCTCATAAGTACCCTCCCCAAGCCTCCCGATTGGCTGCTGGGAAGAACACCCGAACCTCAGCTTCCACTGCCGCCACCTGTCGACTCGGGGTGGAACCACACCCCAGGTACGACAGAATGAGCCCACAGCACAGCTAAGCTGAAACAGAGAGCCTTACCTTAATCAGAATTGAGATCAGAGTCACTTACACTCTGATAATTCCCATTAAATTTCACTAGCACCCGTACTTGGAAGTACATGGGCGTTACAGAGGGAAAGAGGAAAAAAATGAATAAAGAAGTATAACCAAAGCTTTTTGGGCCACACTTCTCCTATGGATCACAGGTGTGTAGTTTGTTCTGCACCCATGTTCCATTTCACCCATTTTCAGCTAAAGCCCGCTGTCGACTGATGTCACTCATCCAGTCCAGGCTTGGGAAATATCACAACCATATGGTTGGGCTTTAGCCAGGTGCCTGGACCGGCAACTGGCTCAGCCTCTCAGCAATCTGCTGAAAGCCTGTGCCAGCCCCTCCCACCCCCTCCACAACCCAGAACTCCATATGGAGAGAACTGAGCAATCACTGCAGAGCTGGCAAGGCACAGATGCAGCATCAGATCAATCAATCCACCTAGATGAGTTTAAATTGTTTGTTTGTTTTTAATCCCAAAATTCTCTTTTAAATATACATTGATAGGATCATTGACATGTGTAACTATGGGAATTTGTTTAGAGTCTTTATTTAAAGTGTAAATTCACATTCAGCAATATTTTCCAAAATTCCCCCAATGCTTTTCATATCTTCTGAAATATACAGATCACCTCCCTTCATCACACATGTAATAGACAAAAAGTGAGAGGCGCCTCTGGTTGTAGAAGAATAACAGATTTATTTAGTACAAACAGTAGGCAACTCACATTTAGGAGGTTTTAAAAAAGGCATCTGGTAAGTCTCAACAGAGTGAGGGGGAGGTTCCATCAGTGGACAGTCCGATCCTGTGTAGAGAGTGCTGTATTTCCTCGTCCGCCGTTATCTTCTGCACCGCTGATGAACAGCCGGTCGCGGTGGAGAAGGGCTCAAAACGAGGCTTGGAACACTGGTGTTACCGAGGTGAGGATGGAAGCCCTGGGTCTTGTATTGGTCATTAACCCAGAGTCCCAAGGCCTGGGATTGGCCGGGAACTCCGGGCTATACAGACTGGCCTACCGGGATAGCCCTGGGTCCACTTTGCAGGGCCTAACCTGTGCGGGTGCACTGGCATCCTCTGAAGGGAAGGGGGGCGAGCGACACCGGATTACACAGAGCAGGGATCTCCCGCTTACCCGGCATGGCCGCAGTGTCATACGGTCCAATCCCTGGATGTGTGACAACCATCATAGGAGTCGGTCCAGGAGGCAGGACTTAGTGTGACAGTAAGCGGGAGATCACCACTCTGTGTAAACCGGTGACCCTCCTCTCCCCATGCACTGGCAAGACTTCACTAATGGACACTGACAAGGCCATGCAGATGGGTACTGGTGAGGCTGAGCTGATGGGCACTGATCAGGCTGCATTAATGGGCACAGGTAAGGCTGCATTGGTGTGCACTAATCAGGCTGCATTGATGGGCAGTGGTGAGGCTGCATTGATAGGCATTGGTGAGGCTGAGCTTATGGGCACTGATTAAGCTGTGTTGATGGGCACAGGTAAAGCTGCACTGATGGGCACTGATCAGGCTGCATTGATGGGCACTGGTGAGGCTGCATTGAAGGGCATTTGTGAGACTGAGCTGATGGGCACTGATGAGGCTGCACTGATGGGCACTGATCAGCCAGCTCAGTGTGCAGTCCCACTGACAGCACTGAAACCGGCCACAGCCCAGCCCAGCCAGGCAGCAACCAGCAAATGAGCCCAACCCCCTCCCCCCGATGCCAGGCATGGGCTGGACTTACTTTAAAATGTGGAAGGAGCAGTGGCGTCTCCAGCTTTCAAATTTAGGGGGGGCACATGGGGGGACAGGGACAAAAGTAGGAGGGCCAACTATAAAATGCAATTATATATACATATATATATATATATATATATATATATATATATATATATATATATATATATATATATATATATATATATATATATACATCTGGGGCCCTTTATTAGCATCAAGAGTACAACCACTTATATACAATCAACCGTATGTTCCGCAGCCATGTGGGCTCTATGCCTGTAAAGTGTGGGCTTTGATCAATAAAATCACTGATATTTAACACTAGGATTTGACTAGGAGCATCACCTGCCAAATCAGCAGCGATTGCCGCCAATGGCACCATCCGAATGGGTGCAATGCCACATTTGCAGCGCTGCACCATTTCTGTCCACACTGGGAGGATTCCCCCATCCACCTACAATGTGTAGATGGTGGAATTGGATATTTATTTTTTCATTCAACCTAATAGTTGAATAAAAAAAAGTGATCAATGTATGGGCTGCCTAAGAGCTAAGACCAGCCATAGACAGTTTAAATCTCAGCTGATCCAACAGGAACTGGCTGAGATTTGAACCATTATTGAGAAGATTCTCTTATGATTATCACTAGTGGTTGCTGTATAGGCCACTAGTGATAATCACTGTTTGTCGGGAGAATACAATTGCTGGACAGGAGGGATATTCCCCTGTCACCACTGTCTGTGTTGATGGGGAACTCATGCAAGTTTCTTTCCTGCAATCTGTGGATGCAGGAAATAAATTTGCACCGTATATTATCTGCCCAACTGAAAGTAAAAGTAAATTGTGAATGTCTTGAAAGAATAGGAGAGGGGGAGGGAGACAGATGGGGGAGAGAAGAGATGGAGATAATGTAGTTCAGTGATTACAGTGTACTGCAATCTACAGTGCACACACTAGGGATGAGCTTCGCATTCGAAACAAACGTATGTTCGACTCGAACATCGTCCGTTCGATCGTTCGTCGAATTTCGAACAAAAACGATCGTTCGCGGCAAATTCGAGTGAAACGAAACGGCCCATAATTCACTGCGGCATTGCGCCCTGATGATTGGCCAAACATGCACTATGACCCTGCATGCTTGGCCAATCAGAGCACGCAAAAAAGGAGAGCCATAATTGGCCAAAGCCTGGGTGGCTTTGGCCAATTATGTCTCAGGGCTTTAGCACACGCCCCACACTATATAAGGCCGCCTGCTGGGCGGCCTCGTGTAGTGTGTTCCAGCGCTGAACAGAGATCAGTCAGAGAGAGAGAGAGAGAGAGAGAGAGATTGTCTTTTTATATAGATAGATAGAGCAGGCAGGCAGGCTAGTCAGTTTAGCTTCATTTACAGTGTGTAGAGGATATATATACATCCCTAGGAGTTGTACATATATTTATACACTGTATAGCTTAGCTAGATCAGTTCTTCCTAATTTACTGGCAGGCAGGTGATTGTGCTATTTAAAGACGTTATCACAGGTACAATAGCAGTGATTTTAATGATGCTTGAATTAAAAAAAATGAAAAATTCCTTTAAATATTGTACCTGCTGGGTGTCTATAGTTTGCCTGTGAAAACGTCTTTGAGAACTCGGGTCTTGTCCGAGGGAACATGTATCAATGGAAAAAAGTTTTTAAAACTGTCGTTTTTTCAGGAGCAGGACTCCTGAAAAAACAACCGTTTTTAAAACTTTTTTCCATTGATACATGTTCCCTGGGGCAAGACCCGGGTTCTGAAAGACGTTTTCCAACAATAACTTGAATATTGGTCTTTAAAATGATCGTTTTTGAATTGAAACGTTCGAGTCCCATAGACTTCAATGGGGGTTCTAAATGTTTGCGCGAACGATCAGACTGTTCGACGGTTCTGGTGCGAACCGAACGCGGGGGTGTTCGGCTCATCCCTAGCACACACTTACCCACGGTCCAGGCTAGAATCTCAGGCATCATTCACACACATCCAGGAATGCTGCTGATTTTCATATTTCCTGCCCACACATCCCCTCTCTTCAGATACACCACACCAGGATAGTGTGGGCGGGACTGAAAGAAGGTGGAGGAGGAGCTATATTCCTCCCTGCTCGTATGTGAGGAGAGTAATGGCTGGCCTCGCTGGGCTGTAAAAGAGTGTCATAGACTGACACTCCGATCAGCTTGCAGTCACCACTCTCGGAATTTACAGGCTGGTTCTCCTGTCCTCAGGACGGGAGAAATCAGTCTGTTTTTTCAGTAACTGAAATGAAGGCTTGCTCCCCCCCCCCCCACAGTGCTCATGGAGTCCATTCTGCAACTTGCTCTTCTCCATGTCAATGAAGATGCAGGGGAAGAAGCCGATCGGGCGGCTGTGGTTGTGTGTGCGCTCAGATTATACAGTGTCAGCGAGCAGAGGGAGGGGGATGAAATGTCCCACAGAGCTGACTGGAGACGCTCTCCCTCTCAGGAGAGACTGTTACTCCAGTGGTGGCCCGAGCAAAATACAAAAAATGCAAAATGTGGGGGGGGGGCACATGGTGGGGCACAGCATAATGTTGGGGGGGGTCAGGGCCCCCTCAGGCCCCCCCTAGGGTCGCCATTGGGAAGCAGTCATCAAATTTACATATGGGCTGAAGCCCCTGGGCCTTTTCCCACACAGCAACACCCCTGGGTACAAGGGAGCAAAGAGAAGGATGCAGATAAGCATTTCCTGTGGCTGGTATCAGGTTGAACCTGTTGCTTTGCCTTACATAGCCAAAGCATATGTGCACTTTAAACAAAACCTATCATGAGAGAAATATGGTGGTATTAATGGTATCAATGGTACCAATACCAATACCGTTTTTATTTAACGTAACCTTTGCTTATACTTTTTTTACCGCATGTACTCCATTTACATAAAGACGTGACAGACTGATCATCTGCCTTACCCCCCAGCCACTCATTTTGTAAACAGGTGGCAAGTGTCAAATGCAACTCAGTTTGTTTTTTTACACCTTTAAGGAAATGTTTCAAATTAATAAATCTGACTTCCCTATTCAAGTACTATTTAGTTATAAATAGAATTATGCAGACTAACTGTAACCGTAAATAGGTGTGCATGTCTTGGGGCACTGAGATGACAATAATGTACAATAATTGCAGTTGTGTAACATAGTATGAAGAATGGGTGAAAGAGTACAAATTCAATGCTGGGCAAAAATCTTAAGGATGACAACAACACCGCATAGTTACTAATTCACTTCCTTGTTACCTCTCACCTTGTGTCATGGTCAGTGGTCAGGCTTGGAGACCAGTACAGTAGCTATAGCAGTAGAGACGCTGCCATCGACCAGCTGGATAAGTACAGAATCAGGTCACCCTGGCTAGGGTGACCACGTGTCCCAGATTGCCCGGAACAGTCCCACATTTTGCAGGTCTGTCCCGGGCACATTCATTCCAGGGCAATACAGTTTCCCCGGAGTGAAACTGACAAAGCCACCCCATGTGCCAATCTGATGCCCCCAAAAAAGGCCGCCACATCACCACTTTACTCACTGACAAGTACTGCCCCATGCTTGTGATTGGAGAAATTATAAATCCCGCCTCTTGCATCCAATCACTGTACTGTGATTTGTTACAGCACAAGCTGATTTTTGGGAAGGGAGGGTGTCCCTGAATGGTAGTTTGGAAATCTGGTCACCCTAACCCCGCCAAGTTTTTACTGACATTTCAAAAAGTTACTGGCACAACATACAAAATTTACTAACTCTGCCAAGTTTTTACTGACATTTAAAAAAAAGTACAGATTTAAGTGCAAATTTCAGGCTTTAGGCTACAAACAAGTCGAATCTAAAGTATATATGAAGGCAAAAAAAAACGATCTCTTATTTTTAACATAGTAAGGGTTATTATAACCCGTCAGTTTTTTGTCACCTGTGTCCAACTGGAGAGATTTCCCCTAACTTCTGTTCCATAGCCACCACAGAAAGTGAGGGAAAATCCCTGGTAGCCACCAGGATCACCAGAATTTTTGTCCATAAGTTTCACCTTTGTTCCTGTTCTGGATTATCTTTTACTTTTGATGATAACAGTAAACAGGACAAATGGGGCACAGACAGCAATAAAACAGTTATCCAACAGAGACATTGCCCAGCCACAGAGAGACTGCTCCACAACGTCCAGCCACATAGAGACTTCTCCATTTGCCCAACCACAGAAAGACTTCTCTACATTACCCAACCACAGAAAGACTTCTCCACATTACCTGATGTCAGAAAGACTTCTCCACAGTGCCCAACCACAGTGAGACTTCTCTACATTGCCCAACCACAAAAAGAAAAAGACTCCTCCACCTTGCCCAGTCACAGAGAGACTTCTCCACATTACCCAACCACAGAAAGACTGCTCCACATTGCCCAACCACAGAAAAACTTCTCCACATTACCCAACCACAGTGAGACTTCTCTACATTGCCCAACCACAAAAAGAAAAAGACTCCTCCACCTTGCCCAGTCACAGAGAGACTTCTACACATTACCCAACCACAGAAAAACTTCTCCACATTACCCAACCACAGTAAGACTTCTCTACATTGCCCAACCACAAAAAGAAAAAGACTCCTCCACCTTGCCCAGTTACAGAGAGACTTCTCCACATGACCCAAACACAGAAAGACTGCTTCACATTGCCCAACCACAGAAAGACTGCTCCACATTGCCCAACCACAGAAAAACTTCTCCACATTACCCAACCACAGTAAGACTTCTCTACATTGCCCAACCACAAAAAGAAAAAGACTCCTCCACCTTGCCCAGTTACAGAAAGACTTCTCCACATGACCCAAACACAGAAAGACTGCTTCAAATTGCCCAACCACAGAAAGACTGCTCCACATTGCCCAACCACAGAAAAACTTCTCCACATTACCCAACCACAGTAAGACTTCTCTACATTGCCCAACTACAAAAAGAAAAAGACTCCTCCACCTTGCCCAGTTACAGAGAGACTTCTCCACATGACCCAAACACAGAAAGACTGCTTCACATTGCCCAACCACAGAAAGACTGCTCCACATTTCCCAACCACAGAAAAAATTCTCCACATTACCCAATCACAGAGAGACTTCTCCACATTGCCCAGCAAAAGAGAGAGGACTGCTCTGCCCCCCCGCCCAGCAAACAGACCAAAGAGACTGCCCCCCTTCCCGTTCCAGAACCCACATATACATGAAAATGAGATGATTGACTATCTGAGTCATCCTGACCACACATGAGATTCCCAGATCCAGTTCTGACTCTTTCTGCCTTAATATCAGCGGCCCATGGTGTCAAATGCAGGCACTTCCGGACCCCCCCCCCCCCCCCGCTGCCCTACTCCCGAGCAGTAGCAGCAGTACTAGCACTCAGTCTGAGTCGGATGGCTCTAGAATTGCACATGCGCAGTTCCAAGCCATCAAAACACTCAGCATCGTTCTCCTGTCATGGACTTTTCCAGACAGGAGAAAAGTGGCCATTTTTTACAAGCTGTCTGTTTTTCTATAGAAAGTTGACAATACTGTACCAACCGATGTTCACCAGAGAACCTAATAGTGGATATGGGTTTTGCTGCATTTTAGTACTAGATCGCAGTTCTTAGGATTGCCCACCAGGAGGTGAGTAAGCCAAGATCCAGTAGCAAATATAGAAGGTAGAGATCAAGCAGGAGCGTAGTCAATAAACAAGCTAAATGTCAGTAACAAATGGTGCAGGTTGGGATCAAGCAAAAGTGTAGTCAAGGAACAAAGGTTGGTAACGAGTGGTAGTAGAGAGATGGATGTCAGGACTCAGCAGGAGTGGCAAGAGCAATATATTGGCTGAAGAAAGCACAATAATCTAGCAAACAGGCAGTGCAAAGATATGGTGAAACTAGGAAGTTGATGGGAGGAGCAAAGGTTCAAGGGGAATAAGATCATTCAAAGAATTGTCCAGGTAGCTCAGCAAGAAAAAACACCACCAGACATAGCAGAGGTCCTGCCACCTCAACTATTGCAACTCCCTTCTCGTTGGCCAACTTTTACATAAGCGATCCCCCCTCCAATCCATAATGAATGCTACTGCCAGACTCATCCGCCTTACCAACCATTTAGTGTCCGCTACCCCCTTTGCCAATACCTCCATTGGTTCATGCTCACCCAACAAAAGCAATTCAATACTAACAACAGCCATACACAACTAGGTCCACAGATATATCACCAACCTTACTAAAGTACCAGCCAATCCTCCCAACACCTCCTGCTCTCTACCCCCCTTGTCACCTCCTCTTATGCTTACCTCCAGGACTTCTCCAACTTCTCCAGTCCGCTGGAAGTCCCTACACCAACCATTCTGGCTCCTACTCTGTCCACCTTTAGATAATCATTGAGAACACATCTCTAGAGGGAAGACTATCCTGCCTCTAACTAATAAACTGTACTTTTTACCTCTGTATCACCTGGTCCTCCCTTTTAGATTGTAAGTTATCACAAGCAGGGCATCTGACATCTCTTCTATTTAATTGAATTGAATTGTAATTGTATTGTATCTGTACTGTCTTCCTCCATTTTGTAAAATGTTGCGCAAACTGTTATGCCTTGTACACACGGTCAGACTTTTGACCATGCAAAAGTCCGCCGTGACCATGTCGGAAGTCTGACAGACAAAAAGAGAACAGGTTCTCTATCTAAGGTCCGTCGACTTCCGACAAAAAAAGTCTAATGGAGGCTACACACGGCCGGTCTTTCTGAGAAAAAAAGCCTGTCTGACTTTTTTCTCTGAAAGTCCGGCCGTGTATACGAGGCATTAGTGTATGCTAATATTATGTATAAGTCATGTAAGATGACCAATGGGGCAAGCGTGGCTGAAAATTATCCACTGTTGTTAACAGTCCTAAGCAGTACATATGCAGTGTGGTTTCTATGCAGAGCTGCACCAAATTTTGCACTTAGTAAATCAACCCCTATGTGTGAACGGAGTGTCGGCTGCCTGCTGATGCTGAGACTTAGCCACTTGCTGCAGAGAGAAGAAAGTAGGAACACCAGTGGATGGGCGCCCTAGGCAGCAGTGCACCCTAGGTGGCTGCCTAGCTTGCCTAGTGGTAGCACTGGCCCTGCTGACCAGTCACCAGTGTTGCCAACCTACCAGATTAAAATTTACTGGCACAACACCCAAAATTTACTGGCGCAGCCACGATTTTACTGGCATTTCACAAAAGTTACTAAATCACGTTTTTAGGTGCAAATTTCAGTATTTAGGCTACAAACAAATGCGCTAGGCAAATAGCAATGTGATTTAAGGTAGATATTAAGGTAAAACAACATATTTTTGTTATTTTCTATATAATAAGGGCAAATTATTTAGTCACATCGCCCCTTGCCTCCATCCCCCTCTGCCACCAACACCCCCTGCCTCCATCCCCCTCTGCGGTGCCACAATCTCCCCCTGCCTCCAATCTCCCCCTGCCTCCAATCTCCCCCTGCCTCCAATCTCCCCCAGGCCCCCTGCCTCCAATCACCCCCTTCCTCCATAGTCCCCTGCCTCCATCCCCCTCTACGGTGCCACCAGCAACCCATGTCTCCATCCTCACCCTCTGCGATGCCACCATCCCCCTCTTCAGCTCCACCAACACCCCCTGCCTCCAATCACCCCCTGCCACTAACACCCCCGCCACTAACATCCCACCTCCAATCTCCCCCAGGCCCCGTGCCACCAATCACCCCCTGCCTCAATTGTCCCCTGCCTCCATCCCCCTCTGCGGTGCCACCAACAACCCCTGTCTCCATCCCCCACCCTCTGCGGTGCCACCACCCCCCTCTGCGGTGCCACCAACACCCCCTGCCTCCAATCAGCCCCTGCCACCAACACCCCCTGCCTCCATCCCCCTCTGTGGTGCCACCACAGCCACCATCACCCCCTGCCTCCAATCTCCATGCACAGTTCCAAGCTGAACCGATCTCGGCTATTTTTACTGGCACATTCCCGAACGGGGGAAACGGTGTCCGTTTTTACGGACTGTCTGTAAAATAACAGATGGTTGGCAACACTGCCAGTCGCTGAACAGAAACCAGACGTGCAGCAGTGACTGGTCACCAGAACAGAAACAAGTGTTGAAGAAGGAAATCAAGTCACATAAATGTTAGCCATTTACATAACAATGTTTAAGCAATGCACAGCATTTCAGATATGCTCGGGTTATATATTAGAACTGTTGTTTCTTATGTGAGTTCCAAGAAAACTATTCTTCTCCATGTATCTAGCCTGTGGGACATTCAAGAGCTCTTCATAGGTTGTGTGCAGCAGAAATATCAAAGAAAACTAAACAAATCAGTTTTAATTTTATTATAAGAATGTATTAAGAAATATCTCGAGGCACCGAAGTATGTACAATACATTACAACAGTAAAAAGAAAATGCATTGCTAGAAGTAATTATTTAAAAGAAGACTAAAATAGTCTAAAGTTATTTTAAGACTTTTTTTATCATTTAAAAAAAGCATTTGGTAGACTCATGATATCAGATTTTGCAGAGCGGGTTTTCCAACGAGAAATCACAGCAGCATAGTCTTACCTTTCTTTCTCTAACTGCAACCAGGGCTGGGACAAGGGGTGGGCAGGAGGGCTGAGTAGGGGGACGCAGTTTGGCATGTTCACCCTGGGCTCTAGGTGACCTTGTCCCAGACCTCACTGCAACCCCATAGAGAGCACAAATGGGAGGGGTTGGGGGTAAAAATTTGAACTTGAGGTATTCAGGTCTGTAAACCTTCCTTGCTGGAATCAGTAACTGTGAAATATTTATGTGCAAACTTTTATATTTACCTGACCAAAATAGGTGAAATTATTTTTTTAATCAATAAAAAAAAATATATATATACCTGTAGCACTACCCCCGGAGGAGCTGCTGGTTTGTTTTGGGTGGCACATTTACCTCGTTGCTCTCCGAATTCCGAATTCCTAGCCTGAAAGGTGCATATCTTGGCAGACCTTGCAAGTGGACCTAATATGCCTGAGCAGCTGAATAAGGGACTATCTAACATCCAACAATGGATGGACACAAACAGGCTAGGCCTTAACGCCGACAAAACGGAGCTATTGCTGATCGGCCCACAGGCCAACTCTACCTTTTTACCTGCCTGGCCATCCTCGTTTGGCTCTGCCCCAATTCCAGCTAAGCAGGTTAAAAATCTGGGTATAATTTTTGATGCTGAACTAAGTTTCATACCTCACGCAAAATATTGCATAAAATCCGCCAACTACCATCTGCAATTATTACGGAAAATTAAGAATCTTTTCACTCAGCACAACCGTATGATCTTAGTTCATGGACTTATCCACTCTAGGTTGGATTGTTCTAACATTTTCTTCCTAGGGCTCCCACAGAAGTGGATAAAACGATTGCAGATTACACAGAACCATGCTGCAAGATTAGTTACAAACTGCCCAAGGCGGAATCACATCTCCCCGGTACTAAAGAACTTACACTGGCTCCCGATAGTAAAACGGGTTGAGTTCAAGGCACTCTGTTTGGTGTTTCGGGCCTATTGGCAACTAGGTCCGATGTATTTATCAAATATGACAGAACATTACTGTCCACCCAGAGAGCTTCGTTCGACTGACACTCTGTTAGCAATTATTAACCACTTGAGGCCCGCGCTACCGTCGGATGACGGCAACAGCGCGGGCCTGAATAGCCAACATGCCGTCATTTGACGGCATGTCTTTCTGGCGTTCCCAGCGCGCGCTGTAGTGCGCGCTGCAGGGAAGCCCTGTGTTGTCCGTGTCCCTTGGACACGGCCAATCACAGATCGCGGCAAACAGCCAATCAGAGCGGCCGCTTGCGATGCGATCTGTGGGCCAATGAGAGATGATCTCTCATAGATCATCTCTCATTGCCGGCTCACACAGAGACAATGTCCTGTCTCTGGAGGGGAGGAGCCCGATCTGTGTTCCTTCTTACATAGGGACACAGATCGGTCACCCCCCCAGTCACCCCCCCCTCCCCCCACAGTTAGAACACACCTAGCATACACATTTAACCCCTTCCTCGCCCCCTAGTGTTAACCCCTTCAATGCCAGTCACATTTATACTGTAATTAGTGCATATTTATAGCACTGATCGCAGTATAAATGTGAATGGCGCCAAAAATGTGTCAAAAGTGTCCGATGTGTCCGCCATAACGTCGCAGTACTAATAAAAATCACAGATCGCCGCCATTACTAGTAAAAAAAAATAAAAAAAAAATAATAATTCTCTCCCCTATTTTGTAAGCGCTATAACTTTTGCGCAAACCAGTCGCTTATTGCGATTTTTTTTCTTTTTTTTTACCAAAAATATGTAGAAGAATACGTATCGCCCTAAACTGAGAAAAAAAAATGTGTTTTTATTTTTAATTGGGATATTTATTATAGCAACAAGTAAAAAATATTGTATTTTTCTTCAAAATTGTCGCTCTTTTTTGTTTATAGCGCAAAAAAATAAAAATCGCACAGGCGATCAAATACCACCAAAAGAAAGCTCTACTTGTGGGGAAAAAAGGACGTAAATTTTGTTTGGGAGCCACGTTGCACGACCGCGCAATTGTCAGTTAAAGCGACGCAGTGCCGGAAGCTGAAATTTTACCTGGGCAGGAGGGGGGTGTAAGTGCCCAGTATGCAAGTGGTTAAATCTAGCCGATTAGCTTCGAAAGGTGGCCGCCAGCTCCAAACACTGGGGAATTTTCTGTGGAACCAGCTCCCTCATCAGCTCCGAGCATCCACCTCCTTGATAACCTTCCGTAAGGGCTTGAAGACACTTTTGTTTTCACAAGCCTATAGATAGAGACCTGCCCTTCCAAGCCCTTAGCAGGACGCTGCCTTAATCCTAGGCTGCGGTCCATTGTCAGGGAGTAGGGATAGGCTTGCTGTGCCCCGACACCCCCCCCCCTTCTTTTTATATTTCTGTGTTTTTTTTTTGTTTTTAGCTTGTTGGTAAGCGCTTAGACGCGAGTATCACAACTTGCATTTGGCGCTCTATAAGTATTTAATCCAATCCAATCCAACATAACCGTAGTAAAGGAATGTCCGCAACAAATGTCTTTTCTGTGCTCTTTATTACCCAGCCGCTTAATAAAAATAAACTGGTGATGAAAGGATGGAGTTGAAGGAAGAAGGAGAACAGCAGATTCAGGCGTAGTACTTGGAAACAGTCCTGCTCCCATACGTAACACTTTCCTTACCACTCCTGCCTGAGTGGGTTTAGTGTACCCGGACAGGCCCCGCTCACTGACCTGGCCGCCGGAGTATCACTCAAACCTTTTTTGGAAAAGTCTCTGCCACAGACCCTCCTGGAATGAACTTGAACTTGAGGAAAAGTCTCTGCAAAAGACCCTCCTGGAATGGACTCAGGGAGAAACCTCTGCCACAGGCCCCCACTGATTGCAGTTACGAAGACAACCCACCTTAAAGCGGAGGTTCACCTTAAAAACATTTAACATGGGAGCTGTGGTGGCTCAACGTGATTGGCACTGCGCTGACAAGCCGTTCACCTCTGCAGCCAAGGGTTCGGATCCCAGTCTCGGCTACATGTGAATTGAGTTTGGTGGTCTCAGCCCGGCTCCCGATGGGTGTGCTATGCAAGGTACGCCTGTGCTTAGTATGCCCACCCCCCCCCCCAAAAAAACACCACACTTGCACGCACACGAAATTGGTTTAACACACACGCACTTTGGCCATGAGGTCTCCTAAAATAAAGAGAGGCGAAGGACCTACGGGGCTGGCTGGGTGGGCTAGACCCCATCACTCCCTCATAGGGGGAGTCCCTCTGCCCCATTGGGGTCCTGTTGGGCCCCAGTCGGGCTCCCAAGTGGAGCAGGTAGGGCGGGGTGAGTGGGAGGCCCCCCCTCACACCCGCCATTGCCACTGGGGCCATGGAGAAGGATGGCGATTGCCTCCGGGGGGAGTGTCTGCCTACTCCCAACTCCTGCAGTCCGGCTCCTCTCTCTGGAGTTCACGCACAAAATACACTTAAAAAAAAAAAAAAACATTTAACATTCCATTCAGCATAATTCCAACATTTACACTATGCTGTTTTTTTTTTTTTGCTGTACATACCTTATTATTGTTATTTTCCAGGTTTTCACTTCCGTGGGAGTAGGTGTTCCTATGCAGAGGCTAGATGATCGATGCCTTGTGAAAAACTTCCCCCCGGCCCATAAGGCGCAACACCAGTTTTCCGAAAGTAGCCGAACTGCTAGTCGTCTCTATACGGCGCTATACGGCGCCTGCGCCTGCCGAGTAGAGCTGACTGTGCAGGTGCCGTATAGCGCCGTATAGAGCCGACTAGCAGTTCGGCTACTTTCGGAAAACTGGTGATGCGCCTTATGTGCCGGGGGAAGTTTTTCACAAGGTGTCAATCATCTAGCCTCTGCATAGGAACCCCTACTCCCGCAGGAGTGAGAACTCGGAAGCCGGGTGGAAAATAACAATAAGACGGTATGTACAGCAAAAAAAAACGGCATAGTGTAAATGTTTGAATTATGCTGAATGGAATGTTAAATACATGTTTTTAGGGTGAACCTCAGCTTTAAGGAATTGCACCTGGATCTCCTTCTTCTTGTCGCCCAGGTACCGACTGACAGGTGATCAATCCTTCAATGTCCGGCTTCCTTGATCCCCGGTGGTTTGTCGTAATCCCTTTGGATCGCCAGCCTCTCATTGGCTCTCCGCAGACTCCCCTCCAAATAGCTATGCCGCTTGGGATCTTCATGAATGGGAACCCAGTCGATCACTGGGTCCCCGCCGTTGCTCAAATGTTCCGGACCAACATGGTCCCGGAACCAGGAACACCGCGTGGCACGCACGCCCCGGCCAAGCAGGCCGTAACGCCGGGGCGCCGTGATGTGGCCACCCTAAAGGTGGGTGCCACACTAGAAGAAGACCCAGAACTAGTGGGATCTGCCCCATAAATACCCTCCCCCAGCATGCACAGCGAGGCTCAACCCTCCTGATTGGCTGCTGGAGAAAAGCACCCAAACCTTGACTCCACTGCTGCCATCTACCTCACTGGGGTGGGAAGAACACCCAGTACAACAGAACTAGCCCACAGCATAACCAACCTGAGGCAGAGACCCTGTTTTGAACATAACGATTTGGATCAGAGTTTGACTACACTCTGATCTCCCTCTAAATTTCAATAGCACCGGTACTTGGAAGTAACCATGCGCTACATACGCATTAAAAAAGATATAACATATCAAAAAAAAAACTCAGCTTTAGAAACTTCTTAAAATTTGAACTTTAATTACTTAACAATAGTCATAAATAAATATGAATATATATAAAAATACATATATTTTTTTTGTCTTAGTTCTCCATAAATAAATTCTGTTTTACAGGTGCCCTCCAGGCCATTTCATGTGGCCCTCGCACCTCTTCTCCAGCCCTCCTCTGGTCCTACTCCAGACCTTTACTTTCTGCTTCCAAGCAATGCATCCAGCTTCCTCCCAGCAGCAGCATAAGTAAAGGGGGTACACTGTGATATAAGGGAGAGTGGGGGACTCAACTTCTGATGGTGGGGGGGCTCCTAACATCTAACGTAAGGGGAGGGGATGTGCTGGACATCTAATCTTACAGATACAACCGGCCCTTTTGAGGGCAATCATAATGCTGATGTAGCCCACAATGAAATTGAGGCTGACACCCCTGTTCTAGGTGAATGTTAGCATATGTTTGTTGTGACATTTTAACACCTGATTCCAGGAAGGGATAGCAGGCAAAACAGAGATATAACTGGATAGCAGTCATGGAAACATAGAACATAAACTATAAACATCACAACAGCTGGTAATCATGAAAAGGAGCAAAGCTGCAGACGTACGAATTTTGTGACAATGTAATAGTACTGTATATAAAAAAATAATTGTGGGCAAATGTATGAAAATGGCATTTAGATCATATATGATTTTCTGAAAAAAAAAAAAAATATATATATATATATATATATATATATATATTTTTTTTTTAATTGATCAAACAGAAAGTGTTGACAAAAAGTATCAATATTACTGTGTTTTTTTTTAAAAGCTGATTATTTTATTGTTCATAAATACTTTTTTTTTTTTAAGCCTCATAAAAAATACATAAAATAAAAAATAAAAGCCTTTATTTATAAATTACTTTGCCCAGCTTTGTACTAGCAAGTCAATTTGTGGCAAATTATAAAATAAAATGTGTAATTTTATGTACAATAACACAAAGAAGTTGATTTACTAATCTGCATGTGCTGTTGCTCCAGGGCTTAGTAAATGAGATAAAGCATCGCTTTGCAATGAATACCCAATCACATGCATGGGATTTTTTTTTTTTTTAAAACAGCATTTTTGCTTGCACATGATTGGATGATGAAAGTCAGCAGAGCTTCCCCTCATTTACTAAGCTCTGGAGCAACTGCTCTTGCATAGTGCACAGTCGATTTGCCTTTAGTAAATCAACCCCCAACTATTTTAAAACAATCACAGACTGGGGGGGGGGGGGGGGGGGGGTACTTTACTCTTTGAACTGTAGATTTAATAGAAAATAAAAATTTTTTTCGCAAAACAATATCATTAACCACTTAAGCCCTGGACCATTTTGTAGCTAAAGGACCTTGCCCCTTTTTGCGATTCGGCACTGTGTCGCTTTAACTGACAATTGCGTGGTCGTGCAACGTGGCTCCCAAACCAAATTGGCGTCCTTTTTTTTCCCACAAATATAGCTTTCTTTTGGTGGTATTTGATCACCTCTGAGGTTTTTATTTTAAAAAGCGTAAATTTTGAAAAAAAAGCAATATTTTTTACTATTTGCTATAATAAATACCCCCAAAAAATATAAATATAAAAAAGATTTTTTCCCGTTTAGGCCGATACGTATTCTTCTACATATTTTTGTTAAAAAATCACAATAAGTGTTTATTGATTGGTTTGCGCAAAAAGTTATAGCGTTTACAAAATAGGGGTAAATGTTTTATGGCATTTTTATTAATATATATATTATTTTTTTAATAGTAATGGCGGCAATCAGCGATCTTTATTATGACTGCGACTTTATGGCGGACACATCGGACACTTTTGACACTATTTTGGGGCCATTGTCATTTTTACAGCGATCAATGCTATAAAAATGCACTGTTTACTCTGAAAATGGCACTGGCAATGAAGGGGTTAAGTGTCTCCTAGAGAGTGATTACAAATAATAAACATAATCAAATGCACAAAAAATAATAATAATAATAAATAATAATAATAATATTTACCTGACAAATAAAATTGGCGTCCTTTTTTACCCCACAAGTAGAGCTTTCTTTTGGTGGTATTTGATCACCTCTGTGGTTTTTATTTTTTGCGCTATTAAAAGAAAAAAGAACCAACAATTAAGAAAAAATAATTATATTTCCTACTTTCTGCTATAAAACATATCCAATAAAAAATGGAAAACAAATCTAATTTATTCATCACTTCAGGCCGATATGTATTCTGCTACATATTTCTGGTAAAAAAAATCCCAATAAGTGTATATTCATTGTATCGCACAAAAGTTATAGCTTATGGAATAGATTTACAGATTTTTTTTAAACTAGTAATGGCGGCAAATATACGACTAAGAACACATTTAACCCTTTGATCGCCCCTGATGTTAAACCCTTCCCTGCCAGTGTCATTAGTACAGTCACTGTATTGGTGTCACTGGTCCCCAAAAAAGTGTCCAATTTGTCCACCGCAATGTCACAGTCCTGCTATAAGTCAATGTGGGGGAGGTGCTTTTACTGTGGTTTTACTGTGGGAAGGCAGAGATCCGTGTTAGCAGAAATGCAGAATCAGCAGAAAGGAAGAGTGGCATCCTGTCTCCCTTGGGAACAATCAGACTGTCCCGGCGGACATTGGTAGACATGTGCAATTCGTTTAGTTCCAAATTAGTTTTTTAACAAATTTCGACAAATTCGTAAATGTGGAAATATCCAAATTAATGAAAACCTGTGTAACAAATTTTTCAAAATATTCGGAAATTTGAATATTCGGAAATTTGAAAATCCAGAAATCCGAAAAAACAAAATTTCAAAATCTGAAAATCTGAAAATAAACGAAGATTTAAAAAAAAAATCAAAAATAAGAACAAAAATCAGAAATAATAACTAACTAATGATAAATTAACTAACTATTAAATTAAGTATTGAAATGTCCTTTCACATTTGGCTGTTAGTGAACGTAACAATTTTTTTTTTCCGAAATAACAAATGCCGTATATAAACGAATACAAGATAACAATAAATATCAATAATAATAAAAAAAAATATTATTATTAATTATTCATTTGTTTCCACCCATTTGTTTTGATGCAACATTTTAAAGGAAATTCCAATACCTATAATTTAATAGTTAGTTATTATTAGTTAGTTAGTTAAATATTATTTATAATTTCCGGATTTCAAATTTCAAATTTCAAATTTTCGAATATTCAGATGTTTGAATTTACAAACTCACAAATTCACGAAATTTCGAATTTTCAGGTTTCAGATTTTAACGAAATTTACAAAATTCTAATTTACAAATTTTTCATTTTCAAATTTATGATATTTTGAATTTCCGGATTTCGAATTTACGCATTTTCAAATTTACGAATTTACACATTTTTGAATTTACGGATTTCGGATTTTCAGATTTACACATTTTTGAATTTCCAAATTTATGGATTTACGAAATTTTGAATTTAAAAAAACGAATGAAACAAACACATTTTTCGGCAGTGCACATGTCTAAACATTGGGTCCACCGGACACATTGATTGGCTCCTGCTGTGTCCAATCACAGCGGAAGCAGGTCGCCATCGGCCCTACACCCGGAAGTGCAGAATCATGTACAGGTACGTGATTCTGCACAGGGAAGTTGACTTGCCGCTATATATATATATATATATATATATATTTATATATACAGTATACGGTCGGCAAGCGGTTAAATAATAATTTTTTCTGGATTGTTGACTTCCACGATTTTTCTCCCACGCTCCTCTCTCCCCCAGGTCTGTGAAAAGATGACAAATGACCCAAAGACGTCACCTTGGATCCCTCTTTAGGTTGAGATAATCTCCCACTTGATCTAGAGAAAGAGAACAGGACCCGTTGGGGCACCACCTGGGAAGATGCCACTTATCTTATGTGGTGATACTGGGCTGTAATGATCTGTCATGACAAGAAGGCTAAATGACTTTGTACTTTTCATGCGTAGACACACTCCTACTGTTGCGTAAAGACCAAGAATAATCTTTACCGGGAACGTGTATGTCTTTGCAAAGTGCTGGAATCTTCTTAAAACAACTTTATATAGATCTCTCAAGAAAGAGAACATTCTTTTGTTAAGTATCAGTAGCAATGTGTACAATGCCACCGGTAATTACAGTACATGACTGCAATAATAACCTGGGAGTTCAACAAACACCCACAGCCCAGACAGGAAGGAGCAGCCATGTTGTTGGTTATTAAGCCCAAAAATGCAGAGATGTACGAGAAAAATAACAGAACTCATTTAAAATGTTCATCAATATTTTTAACAATTTGCCCTCATGCACATGGGTCATATTTCAACATATACACCCCCTGGACATTTTATTAAGTACACTTGTTCAATTGCTTGTGTAGAGCCCTGCTCCCATTGATGCTAAATTTAGTGGGTGTCTGGGCTGACAGTTGGCTCAGTCTTTAATGATTTATGCTAAATCAGCCTCTGTTATGGCTGTGCCTGAAAGGATTTTCCCACTGTTGCCTGTAGGTGGCGATACCGCCTCAGACCAAGGTTGGAACATGGGCAGGCTATGGTGTATTGAGTGTCTTTTCCCGGGAACAGCCCAGTGGGAGTGGTGTCCCCGCTGGGCATGCTGGGGAAGGGTACTTAAGGGGAGATGACAATTTTTGAGGTCCTTCGCCTTGTGGCCCTCCTGGCACGAGGTACGTGTCGTTGTGATTTTCAGACTCGGGGCCACGTTGGCGCGAGGCTGCCTTTCTATCAAGTAGGCCCGGCTATACTGGCTGGAGCCTACAACTGCAAAGAGATCCCAAGCTGTCTGTCTACTAGAGCTAATTAATGGAGGAAACCAGGGGAGAACCTGCACAGAAGGAGACCAAGCAGAAGGCTAATGTCTAGGGATAGGCATGGTGACCTTATTAAGGGGGATCTACAGCTCAAGTTACTCTACAGTTTTGCCAGGTCGGCTTAAAGGTTCTTTAACTGTATGGCTGGAAGTTCGGGTGTTAAAATCCTGTGGCAGAGGATTCCACACTGTTCGTTTTGCTCATAACCAGTCTGTGGCAGAGACTGTTGCTGATCATTGTCCGTGCATCATTTCAACTGCTAGGCCAGGTGAGAGCGGCCTATCCGGGTGAGCAATACCCAAGTGGTGAATGACTATTGGGACTTAGAAGTTTTTATTCAGTGATCTGTACTGTGCACCTGAAACTTCCCCTTTCCCCTTCATCCTTCTACTTTCCTGCAATTTAACAGCTTAAAGTTTTACGTCTCATGTGGACATTGGAGTTCTTTACAGACTTTCTTTCCCTAGATGACGAATTGAGGTTACGTGCAAGGCCCAAATCTAAACCAGCAGCTCCTACGGGGGTAGTGCTACACTTGGTAAATTTAGCCAATGACATGCCAGAAACTCAATGCATTTTGGTTTTATATTGAAGTTCAAACCGAGCATTAGAATGGGAAAGAAAGGGGACTTAAGAGACTTAAACGTGGCTTGGTTGTTGGTGCCAGACTGGCTGGAAAATATCCAGTGAGTGGTAATTGTGTGGAGGAAAATGCCTTGCTGATGTCAGAGGTCAGAGGAGAATGGGCAGACTGGTTCAAGATGATAGAAAGGCAACAGTAACTCAAATAACCACTCATTACAACAAAGGTATACAGAATACCACCCTTGAACACACAACACGTAGAACCTTGAAGCAGGTGGGCTAAAGTAGCAAACAGGAAGCTACAATTTGAAGCTACAATTGGTAGCATTGGTATCATTGGTTTTATTGGGTTTTATTGGGCCCCATTGTTGGTGTCATTGGAGGGAATTTTGTCCCATCATTGGTGTCCTTGGGTCCCATTGTTGGTTTAAAGCGGTAGTAAACCCGCGTTTTTTTTTTTTTTTTTTTTTATCTTTAAGGGAAAAGTCATAATGAGCTAATATGCAACCGCATACTAGCTCAATATGAAATACTTACCTTAGAATGAGGCATCGACAGGTGATCCCGGTCCACACTGAGGGTGCGGACATTTTCCCTTGGCGTGTCTTCTGGTTATCACGGCTCCGGCGCTGTGAGTGGCTGGAAACGCGATGTCGTCACTCCAACGCATGCGCGAGAGACTTCTTTCTGGCAAGGTCCGGCGTCTGAGCACATGTGCCGCTGAAGTCAGCAGCTGCATGCAAGGGGAATATCTCCTAAACCGTACAGGTAATCTTTTTACCTACAGGTAAGCTTTTTTATAGGCTTCCCTGTAGGTCAAAGTGAAAAAAACACTTTCTTATGGCTTTAACCCCTTTAGCGGTAAACCCGAGCATGACTCGGGGTGGATTTTCTATGCAAAAATCGGTAACCCCGAGTCACGCTCGTGGTGGATGTGCAGAGTGTGCAGCGCGTGCTGGCTTACCTTTTTCCAGGCAGGTTACTGTACTTACCTTGTCCCTGGATCCAGCGATGCATCCGCGCTATGTGAGCGAGTGGCGTCCTCCATTCGATTCACACAGTGCCCTTGCGCCGCCGATCTCCGTTCCCTGTGACGTTACGACGCACGGGGCGGAGACCGGCGGCAAATTCAAAAATGTAAAAAAAAAAACATACAGTATATTGTAATCTTATAGATTACAGTACTGTATGTAAAAAATACACACCCCCTTGTCCCTAGTGGTCTGCCCTATGCACTACATGTACTTTTATATAATAAAAACATTTTTTTTGTGCCTGCAAAATGTAGATTGCCCATAGCAACCAAAAGTGTCCCTTTATGTCAAAAATGATTTTAGAGCAGCTAGAAAACAGCGATAATAAATTATAATTACTTGCAGAATTGAGCGATAGCGATTTGTGGGGAAATCCGTCATAAAAAAATAAAAGTAATGCCAGCGACAATTCTGCAACTGAGCAAATTTCAGTGATTTGAATTGAATAATTTTTATTATAATTACATTATCATTTGTTATAATTATTTAGAGTTATTTATTATATTATAATTTTATGATTTTGTGTTTCAAACTCTATCATACCCGGGATGTCTACTAGACTCTGGTTTGGACAGATTTAAGTGAGTTATTGCTAAGAATTACAAGCCTACAGTATAAAATGCCAAATTTTCATGCAAAATAATTGTACCGCTTTTGGTACGTAATTCCAGACAGAATCATACCGCCAGGGAGGTTAATGGGAGGAATTTTGTCCCATCATTGGAGTCCTTTGGCCTCATTATTGGTGTCATTGGCCCTCATTGTTGGTGTCATTTGGAGAAATTGTGTCCTATTAATGGTGTCATTAGCCCTCATTGTTGGTGTCATTGGGAGAAATTGTGTCCTATTGTGTCAGTGAGGTGAATTATGCTCCATTGTGAATATCCGTGGATGAAATTGTACCCCAGGAAACGGATAAAAGCAGAGGACAACATCTGCAGTTTGGAGACCACTGTTCTTAAGCAAAAGTGACCTATACAAGAAAAAAAATTGCCAATTAAAGTAGTTCTAAAGACTCAAAGGGCCAGATTCACATACACTTAATATTGCGCTGCGTAATCGAAATACTCTACGCTGCCGTATTTTACCAGGCTCTACACCGAATTCTGGTAGATTTTTGCCCGTACGCTACGCCGGCGTAGTCTATTTCTCGCCGCGTAATCGAAATACGCGATTAGGGGGCGTGAAGCATTTAAATTAAGCGCGTCCCCGCGGCGATCGAAATGCGCAGGCTCCGTTCAGAAATTTCCCGCCGTGCATTTCGCGAAATCACGTCGTTACGTCATTCGTTGTTTGAGTAGCGTCGTTTACGAACATTCCTATTCCCGCACGACTTACGTAAAAAATAATAAAAGACGTCGGAAAACGTAGAAATTCGACGGTATCGTTTTACGCAAAAAAAATAGATGACTAAAGGTGCCGTAAGAGATTGCGAATGAAGATCGTAATTTCGGGGATCGCCGGCAAAAGCTCATTTGCATACCCCGACGCGGAAAACGATGGGAAGTCCACCCAGTGGCCGCAATTTTATTGCAGCGTAGATCCGAAGGCGTACGAACACGTAATCTAGTCGAATTGAAGCCCGCAGCCGTCTATTCATGGTTTGAGGTTTTCGACTAGCTAAAAAATGCGCGTAATTTGAAATTACTCCAGTCTAACACCAGTTAGACAGGAGTAAGGGCTCTGTGAATCTGGCCCAACGTTTTTTTTTACCTTCATGCCTTTAATGCATGAAGGTAAAAAAATGTAAGGAGAACTTATGTATATTGAGGTCAAATGAGAATATCTGCTCCTGCCATGTATAGAGTTGCAGGGAGCATCAAATACATTGGAAAAATATTTGGACTAGATCTTTGATATGCAGATCAAAGGACACTCTGTGGGTAATATCAGTTAGGCCTCATGCACACAGGACATCTTTTTTTAAACTTTCCTAGAAGCCAGCAGAGTTTTGCATGACTACACACCGGTGCACAAAACTCTGGTCACCAAGGCCTTGACAGGTACATGGCAGCTGTCAACCAGTGACCCTTCATTGCATTTACTGGAAGGATTTGCTCAATCCGTTTTGTTCATTGAAGTATTGAAGTACTAGGTCTGTGGCAGAGGCCCAAGCCAGGCCTGTGGCAGAGGTCTGTTCCTTCCAGCAACCTAAAGTGACATTTCGGCTGCCAGGCTTGTGGCAGAAGTCGGTCCGGAGGCACTTCACCCACTCTGGCTAGAGTGGCGACGTATTGGTACATTGCTACTGAAAGCAGGCTTGCTTTCTTCATCATCCAGGGCCTGATATTGCACTTGTTCTTCTGCTTCATCAACCTTTCCTATCCTACCTCATGTTGATGTTGGCCGTGTTGGGCCTTGGAATAAAGCATTTAGAAAACCCATTGGATGACTGAACATTCGCTCACTGCTTCTGTACACTGCACTACCCCTAGACACACTACAAGGTAACTTAAAACGCCGGTCCCAAAAACAACCAGCGGCTCCTGAATGGGGTAGCGCTACACATACATGTAACATAAATGGTATGAGAATAACAGTATTACCTGCTCCTGTGCATCTCCATGAGATGAGAAAACACACTTCACACAGTTGATATATTTAAACTTAAGAGAATGAATTTACTAGATGTAGACTAGGAAACAGACATAGATTTAGATTGCAATTAACAGCAGTTATACAATGACACACAATGATTCCACAAGAGCCCTTGCGGGAATCAGTAATTTATGTTAGAAGGAAACAAAATAGAAAATCCAACCTAAAGAATGGTACCATTCAGTTAAACTAATGTAAATGTATAGCTCGCAAGCTTCCCCTAATAGGCAGTCCTACAAATAGTTGAAGAAGTGTCTCGAGACCAAAGTCCACGTAGCAGCCGTTGGTGCATGTGAGGCCGCGTACACACGTCTAAATAAATCTGATGAAAACGGTCGGACAGACCATTTTCAGCGGATATGTCTGCTGGGCTATTTTGGTTTGATCAGTGTACACGCGAACAAACCAAAATCCCCGTGGACAGACAGCGCGGTGACGTGGCGGTGACGTTGACGCCGCCATGTCACCACTCCAGGAAGTAAAATACTTCCACGCATGCGTCGAATCCATTCGGCGCATGCGGGAGATTTTTGTCCGCTGGTTAGGCGTACTAACCAGCGGACATGTCGGACGGACGGGTTTCCGCTTTAAAACTTGTCTGCTGGAAAAACATGTCTGCTAGCCCGTACACACGATCGAATGTGTCTGCTGAAACGGTCCGTCGGACCGGTTTCATCAGATAAATTCGATCGTGTGTACGCGGCCTTAGAATTTGTAATCCAAAAGGGATAAACGATGAGCTAAAGTTAGTCAAAACAGGGCAAGATAAATAGTAACGGTGGTGAACTGACCGCTCGTCAGCGTCAGTCACTGTGTATAACAACTATCAACTTAGAAGGCCTTAAGGCTTAGTCAGATGCCAACACGTGTCTACGGATTAAAGGGTGGCACTAGATTGTCTATACCAAAAGGAAAAGCTGAAGGTTGAGCAGATGCTCTCTCACCTGACCAGGCTGATCTACCTGGATTCTTCTCCAAAGCGCGCTGGTTAGTCACCGTCCCTTAACACAAGGTCTCCGGTATCAGGCTCTCCACTGTTTCAGTTGTCAGCTGGATGGCCTTCACCGATCTCCTGAAACACGAGCTAGGTACAGCGGTCTTGTTTCTCTCCAGCAGGCTGGCTTCCCGGCGACTTCAGGCCCAGGCTTCAGGCCTAACAGCACGGCTGTGCTGCTCTGCACAGCTCCACAGAGGAAAAGATGCAGGTCCCATAAGGGGCTGAAAACAGCCCCTCCCTGTCCTTAAGTAACCTCCCCCATAAGTCTGTGCGGAGGTGTCACATGTTCCAATTGGGCACAGCATTGTGGGAAGTGTAGTCTGTTTCTACTGAGTGTTAGTGGAGTCCATATGTCCCGGCACTTCTGAACCCACAATGCATTGCTTCTTAAAGGCATTTCAACATATTTACAAGCGTAAACAAAGTTCCAGCGAGGGTTCAGGCCTGTCGTCAACTCCCGATAGGGTGACATAGATTCGTAAAGATTCATAATTTCGTAAGACTCAAGTTTTCCTATTCTGACCCGTTCGTATTTCGTAAGACGCAAGTTTTCCTATTGGGACCCGTTCGTATTTTCGTAACAGTTTTATTTTCGTTTATACTAAATAATTCGAAATTCTGTCTAATTTATTTTCGTTGATTCGAAATTCGTAATTTTGTTAGATAATAATTTTCGTTTAATGGATTCATAATTTTGTACTTACATCGTAAATACATCGCAACGCGCTGCTAATACATATTAAGATAGACTTTCTCTTAAGCCCCGTACACCCGGTCTGACTTTTTGCCAACAAACTTCAAAATGTGTGTATGCTCCATCGGACAAACTTTTTCGATTTCAAAAGTCCGGCCAACTACCTTCAGAAAAAAATCCACGAAAACGTTTGTTTTAAGTCCGATCGTGTGTACGGGGCTTTACACTGTCCAATGTGACTTAAAAGAGATAAGCTGATTGGCTAAGATATTAAGTAAGATAATCTCTCACTAACTACACTGCCCAGAGCCCATTCGAAAGAACGATACAAGTACACAAATTTACGAACAGACAAAGAAATGGATTTACAAAACACACAAATGAAAATACGAATATATGAATGAAAATACGAACAAAGGATTTAAAATACGGAATGCAAATCGTTTGTTATAGATGTCATTTTCGTTCTTTTGATTTTTCGGTGTTTTGTATTTTAGTAAGATTGTCCAATCGTACATTCGTATTTTCGCTTGTTCGTTATTTTACTTATTTGTAATTCCGTAATTTTCGTATTTTGGTTCTTTCAGCTTTGCGGATGTTCGAATTGACCCGAATGTACGAATACTAACAAATTTGTACTACAATCCATTCGTTACGAACGGGAAAGCATATGTCTACAGTGAATAGCTGGTTGTTAAGGAGCGGGCCAGCCACTCTATCCTTAACAACAGATGAGCCATCAGCTGTCAACGGGCTTCCCCAGAAATCGAAAAATAGGTATGTATTTTAATTGGCGTGGGGTCCCCCCAAATCCATACCAGACCCTTAGGTCTAGTATGGATTTGGAGGGGAACCCCCACACTAAAATTTAAAAGAAACGTCATGGGGTCCTCCCCAAAATCCATACTAAACCCTTATTCAAGCATACAGCCTGGCACCTGGCAGGCCAGGAAAGGGGGGTGAGCGAAAGCACCTTGTCCTCATGTAGAAGGGGACAAGGGCCTCTTTCCCATAACCCTGAGCTGTGCTTATGGGGGGTCTGCGGGAAGGGGACTTACCGGTATCTTGTTCCCCTACTCATTTACCAAAAAAAGTCTCAAAAAGAAATTAAAACACATAGACAGTTTTTAAAATGTCTTTATTTAAAAAAAAATGTGCCCCAATGTAGATCCATCGACAATCATGCTGAATTCATAAGAATTCTAGGAATTGGAAAGCTGTAATATAATAAATGTTTGCTTTTGGGTTTAAAGTGGTTGTAAACCCTTTGCAACCACTTTATGCTACAGATAAGCCTATAATTAAAGGGGTTGTAAACCTTCAAGGTTTTTCACCTTAAAAAACACCTTGCAGTCACGCCTGAGCCCTGTTTTACTTACCTGAGACTCGAATCTCCGTGGGCCCGATCCCGCGTTGCTTTCCCCCAGGTCTTGATGGCTCTTCATTGGATGATTGCAGAGGCGGCTCTTTAATTAGGCGATCGCCTTAGGCCTCGCCCAAATAAAGGGCCTGGCCATTGCCTAGTTTGCCTTTAACGTTAGTGTCGTGTGTGATGTGTGGGGACTCTCAATCAGCGGGCCCGCTGCACACAGCTGCAGACAGAGCTGAGCCACCGTGATCCGCGGCGGCGGGCGAAGGACAACACTACCTTCGATCATGGTGGCTGGTGGGCATGGCTCAGGCTGATAGTGTCCAATAGCAGGCTCCACTGCCGCAGCGCAGTCCTCGAGCCTTTCCCCGAAAGTCGGCGACGGCGGCCCCAGTGCATGGCGGGAGTTGTAGTTCTCCCATAGAGCACAGGCACACAGACTTCAACTTGGCCCTCTGGTGCCTGTGCTCTGCAGAAACTACAACTCCCAGATTGCATTGCAGGTGCAGGGCACGCAGAGAGAGAGAGGGATAGAACATCACATGTTGCTTCTCCTGCTGCCTTTAGTAGGGGACCAGGTCACTGAGGCGAGGAACAGGAGCAGTGCCTCTAACTATATATATGAAAACTACAACAATGCACCCCCAAGACCATTGCTGCATGGGCTTTAGGTCATATTTTGAATTCTTGGAGGAATTTCTTCATTCATGGCAAAGTGGTTCTTTTCTCAAATTAATAATTTCAACATTTTGACCTATTTGTTCATGTTATCATGTATCATTGACAAGACACTTTTATTTTCTCACATTGTAAAAATAACTTGTCATCTGCTTTACTGAGGTTTTGGTTTGCCTTTTCCTGGATCAATAAAATTAGAATAGTTCCACCATACTGAAGGTAGGTTCTTTATGAACCTTAGTAGATTTTTACTAATGGGCCTATGGCTGAGGCTATATCTTTATCCATTTCCTGTAACATCCACAATGTGCGAGTCAGCAAATGCTCAGTATTATAGGTGACTCTTCCTTTCTGCAAACACTTTTTATTAGCTTCCATTACACTCCATCCCTTCTGTCTTAAGTACATGCTGCCTGTCTGAACTGTACCCAATCTCTGTCTGTTGGTCTGTCTCATCATCATTGTCTGTACCCTGTCACAGTGGCAACTTTTGATGGGCACAGTTGCGGCATTTGATGTGGCACAGTGGCAGTATTTTATGGGCACAGTGAGGCTGCATTTGATGGGCACAGTGGCAGCATTTGATGGGGCTGTCATGGACTTACCTCCTTCCTAGCTTGTCATCACTGGCATGTGCTGGCGGCCATCTTGCTTCTGAGGTTCTTGTAACTTCCCATTCCCTGCGGCTCCTCCTTCCCACTGGGAGGAGCTGGATGCTCAGCATATATATACCACGCTTGCTGCAGCACTCCCTTGCTTGGGCCTTCTGTGTTGAGACCTGTCTCTCATCCTTCCTTCATCGTGCTGCTGTTCTGGTTACCGACCCGGCTCCTACGGGTGTTCCTTCTGGCTCCTGATCCCTGGCTTCGTTTCACCACCTTCCTGGTTACAGACTCCGGCTGGACTGACTCCCATCTTTAGCTATCCATCCTGGCTCCGGTGGAAGACTCACCTGCCTGTTTACATCTGTCTGGACTTTAAGCTTGTTGTTTGGTTTTTAATAAATAACCTTTTCTTTCATTCATCCGTTTGTGTACGTCTGATTCATGACAGGGGCACAGTGGCAGCATTTGATGGGGCACAGTGGCAGCATTTGATGGGGCACAGTGACAGCATTTGATGGGGCACAGTGACAGCATTTGATGGGGCACAGTGACAGCATTTGATGGGGCACAGTGACAGCATTTGATGGGGCAAAGTGACAGCATTTGATGGAGCACAGTGGCGTAATTTGATGGGGCACAGTGGTGTAATTTGATGGCGCACAGTGGTGTAATTTGATGGCGCACAGTGGTGTAATTTGATGGCGCACAGTGGTGTAATTTGATGGGGCACAGTGGTGTAATTTGATGGCGCACAGTGGTGTAATTTGATTGCGCACAGTGGTGTAATTTGATGGCGCACAGTGGCGTAATTTGATTAGCGCACGGTGGCGTAATTTGATGGGGCACAGTGACAGCATTTGATGGGGCACAGTGGTGTAATTTGATGGGGCACAGTGGTGTAATTTGATGGGGCACAGTGGTGTAATTTGATGGCGCACAGTGGTGTAATTTGATGGGGCACAGTGACAGCATTTTATGGGGCACAGTGACAGCATTTTATGGGGCACAGTGACAGCATTTTATGGGGCACAGTGGTGTAATTTGATGGGGCACAGTGACAGCATTTGATGGGGCACAGTGGTGTAATTTGATGGGGCACAGTGGCGTAATTTGATGGTGCACAGTGGCGTAATTTGATGGGGCACAGTGACAGCATTTGATGGGGCACAGTGACAGCATTTGATGGGGCACAGTGGTGTAATTTGATGGCGCACAGTGGCGTAATTTGATGGCGTACAGTGGCGTAATTTGATGGGGCACAGTGACAGCATTTGATGGGGCACAGTGGTGTTATTTGATGGGGCACAGTGGCGTAATTTGATGGCGCACAGTGGCGTAATTTGATGGGGCACAGTGACAGCATTTGATGGGGCACAGTGGTGTAATTTGATGGGGCACAGTGGTGTAATTTGATGGGGCACAGTTGTGTAATTTGATGGGGCACAGTGGTGTAATTTGATGGCGCACAGTGGTGTAATTTGATGGGGTACAGTGACAGCATTTTATGGGGCACAGTGACAGCATTTTATGGGGCACAGTGACAGCATTTTATGGGGCACAGTGGTGTAATTTGATGGGGCACAGTGACAGCATTTGATGGGGCACAGTGGTGTAATTTGATGGGGCACAGTGGCGTACTTTGATGGTGCACAGTGGCGTAATTTGATGGGGCACAGTGACAGCATTTGATGGGGCACAGTGACAGCATTTGATGGGGCACAGTGGTGTAATTTGATGGCGCACAGTGGCGTAATTTGATGGCGTACAGTGGCGTAATTTGATGGGGCACAGTGACAGCATTTGATGGGGCACAGTGGTGTTATTTGATGGGGCACAGTGGCGTAATTTGATGGCGCACAGTGGCGTAATTTGATGGGGCACAGTGACAGCATTTGATGGGGCAAAGTGGTGTAATTTGATGGGGCACAGTGGTGTAATTTGATGGGGCACAGTGGCGTAATTTGATGGCGCACAGTGGCGTAATTTGATGGCGCACAGTGGCGTAATTTGATGGCGCACAGTGGCGTAATTTGATGGCGCACAGTGGCGTAATTTGATGGGGCACAGTGACAGCATTTGATGGGGCACAGTGACAGCATTTGATGGGGCACAGTGACATAATTTGATGGGGCACAGTGGCTGCGTTTGATAGGCACAGTGGTGGGATTTGATGGGGCACTGTGGCGGCATTTGATAGATACAGTGCATTTGATGGGGCACAATGGCAGTGTTTAATGGGCACAGTGGCAGCGTTTGATTGCCACAGTGGCAGTGTTTGATGGGCACAGTGGCAGCGTTTGATAGGCACAGTGGCTGCAATTGATGGGCACAGTGGCTGCGTTTTATGGGCACAGTGAGGCTATAATTGATGTGTTGGCGCCCCCCAAAAATGTTGAGCACCAGCCGCCACTAGATGGGATCATCATTGTGCCCTTCTCCTTACTTGGCTGCTTGTTGGGCACAGTGACACTATTTGATGGGGCACCTAGTGACAGCATTTTATGGGGCACAGTGACAGAATTTGATGGGGCACAGTGACAGCATTTGATGGGGCACTGTGGTGGCATTTAATAGATACAGTGCATTTGATGGGGCACAGTGGCTGCATTTGATGGTCACAGTGGCAGTGTTTGATGGGTACAGTGGCAGCATTTGATGGGCACAGTGACAGCATTTGATGGGGCACAGTGGTGTAATTTGATGGGGCACAGTGGTGTAATTTGATGGGGCACAGTGGTGTAATTTGATGGCGCACAGTGGTGTAATTTGATGGGGCACAGTGACAGCATTTTATGGGGCACAGTGACAGCATTTTATGGGGCACAGTGACAGCATTTTATGGGGCACAGTGACAGCATTTGATGGGGCACAGTGACAGCATTTGATGGGGCACAGTGGTGTAATTTGATGGGGCACAGTGGCGTAATTTGATGGTGCACAGTGTCGTAATTTGATGGGGCACAGTGACAGCATTTGATGGGGCACAGTGACAGCATTTGATGGGGCACAGTGGTGTAATTTGATGGCGCACAGTGGCGTAATTTGATGGCGTACAGTGGCGTAATTTGATGGGGCACAGTGACAGCATTTGATGGGGCACAGTGGTGTTATTTGATGGGGAACAGTGGCGTAATTTGATGGCGCACAGTGGCGTAATTTGATGGGGCACAGTGACAGCATTTGATGGGGCACAGTGGTGTAATTTGATGGGGCACAGTGGTGTAATTTGATGGGGCACAGTGGTGTAATTTGATGGGGCACAGTGGTGTAATTTGATGGCGCACAGTGGTGTAATTTGATGGGGTACAGTGACAGCATTTTATGGGGCACAGTGACAGCATTTTATGGGGCACAGTGACAGCATTTGATGGGGCACAGTGGTGTTATTTGATGGGGAACAGTGGCGTAATTTGATGGCGCACAGTGGCGTAATTTGATGGGGCACAGTGACAGCATTTGATGGGGCACAGTGGTGTAATTTGATGGGGCACAGTGGTGTAATTTGATGGGGCACAGTGGTGTAATTTGATGGGGCACAGTGGTGTAATTTGATGGCGCACAGTGGTGTAATTTGATGGGGTACAGTGACAGCATTTTATGGGGCACAGTGACAGCATTTTATGGGGCACAGTGACAGCATTTTATGGGGCACAGTGGTGTAATTTGATGGGGCACAGTGACAGCATTTGATGGGGCACAGTGGTGTAATTTGATGGGGCACAGTGGCGTAATTTGATGGTGCACAGTGGCGTAATTTGATGGGGCACAGTGACAGCATTTGATGGGGCACAGTGACAGCATTTGATGGGGCACAGTGGTGTAATTTGATGGCGCACAGTGGCGTAATTTGATGGCGTACAGTGGCGTAATTTGATGGGGCACAGTGACAGCATTTGATGGGGCACAGTGGTGTTATTTGATGGGGCACAGTGGCGTAATTTGATGGCGCACAGTGGCGTAATTTGATGGGGCACAGTGACAGCATTTGATGGGGCACAGTGGTGTAATTTGATGGGGCACAGTGGTGTAATTTGATGGGGCACAGTGGTGTAATTTGATGGGGCACAGTGGCGTAATTTGATGGCGCACAGTGGCGTAATTTGATGGCGCACAGTGGCGTAATTTGATGGCACACAGTGGCGTAATTTGATGGCGCACAGTGTAATTTGATGGCACAGTAAGCATTTGATGGGGCACAGTGACAGCATTTGATGGGGCACAGTGACAGCATTTGATGGGGCAGTGACACATTTGTGGGGCACATAATAATTGATGGGGCACAGTGGCTGCGTTTGATAGGCACAGTGGTGGGATTTGATGGGGCACTGTGGCGGCATTTGATAGATACAGTGCATTTGATGGGGCACAGTGGCAGTGTTTAATGGGCACAGTGGCAGCGTTTGATTGCCACAGTGGCAGTGTTTGATGGGCACAGTGGCAGCGTTTGATAGGCACAGTGGCTGCAATTGATGGGCACAGTGGCTGCGTTTTATGGGCACAGTGAGGCTATAATTGATGTGTTGGCGCCCCCCAAAAATGTTGAGCACCAGCCGCCACTAGATGGGATCATCATTGTGCCCTTCTCCTTACTTGGCTGCTTGTTGGGCACAGTGACACTATTTGATGGGGCACAGTGACAGCATTTTATGGGGCACAGTGACAGAATTTGATGGGGCACAGTGACAGCATTTGATGGGGCACTGTGGTGGCATTTAATAGATACAGTGCATTTGATGGGGCACAGTGGCTGCATTTGATGGTCACAGTGGCAGTGTTTGATGGGTACAGTGGCAGCATTTGATGGGCACAGTGACAGCATTTGATGGGGCACAGTGGTGTAATTTGATGGGGCACAGTGGTGTAATTTGATGGGGCACAGTGGTGTAATTTGATGGCGCACAGTGGTGTAATTTGATGGGGCACAGTGACAGCATTTTATGGGGCACAGTGACAGCATTTTATGGGGCACAGTGACAGCATTTTATGGGGCACAGTGGTGTAATTTGATGGGGCACAGTGACAGCATTTGATGGGGCACAGTGGTGTAATTTGATGGGGCACAGTGGCGTAATTTGATGGTGCACAGTGTCGTAATTTGATGGGGCACAGTGACAGCATTTGATGGGGCACAGTGACAGCATTTGATGGGGCACAGTGGTGTAATTTGATGGCGCACAGTGGCGTAATTTGATGGCGTACAGTGGCGTAATTTGATGGGGCACAGTGACAGCATTTGATGGGGCACAGTGGTGTTATTTGATGGGGCACAGTGGCGTAATTTGATGGCGCACAGTGGCGTAATTTGATGGCGCACAGTGACAGCATTTGATGGGGCTTAGTGGTGTAATTTGATGGGGCACAGTGGTGTAATTTGATGGGGCACAGTGGTGTAATTTGATGGGGCACAGTGGTGTACTTTGATGGCGCACAGTGGTGTAATTTGATGGGGTACAGTGACAGCATTTTATGGGGCACAGTGACAGCATTTTATGGGGCACAGTGACAGCATTTTATGGGGCACAGTGGTGTACATATTTGATGGGGCACAGTGACACAGTGGCAATTTGATGCACAGTGGTGTAATTTGATGGTGCACAGTGTGCGTAATTTGATGTGGCACAGTGCTAATTTGATTGGGCACAGTGAAAGCATTTGATTGGGGGCACAGTGACACATTTGATGGGCATAGTGGTGGAATTTGATGGGGCACAGTGGCGTAATTTGATGGCGTACAGTGGCTAATTTGATGGCACAGTGACAGCATTTTGATGGGGCACAGTGTGTTATTTGATGGCACAGTGGCGTAATTTGATGGCGCACAAGTGGCGTGAATTTGAATGGGGAACAGTGACAGCATTTGATGGGCACAGTGGTGTATTTGATGGGCACAGTGGCTTTGATAATTTTTGATGGGGCACAGTGTGTAATATGGATGGGGCCACAGTGCGTGATGTTGAGGCCACAGTGGCGTAATTTTGATTGCGCACAGTGGCGTATTTGATGGCCACAGTGGCGGAATTTGATGGCGCACAGTGAGGCTAATTTTTGATGGGGGCACAGACAGTGATCAAGCATTTGATGGGGCACAGTGACAGCATTTGATGGGGCACAGTGACCTAGCATTGATGGGCACAGTGGCTGCGTTTGATAGGCAGCAGTGGTAGGGCATTTGATGGCACTGTGCGGCATTGATTAGATACAGTGCATTTGATGGGCATCAGTGGGCGTGTTTTTATGGGCACAGTGGCAATACGTTTGATTGGCCCACAGTGCATGTTTGAAGGGCACAGTGGCAGCGTTTGATAGGCACAGTGATGCCAATTGATGGGCACAGTGGCTGCGTTTTATGGGCACAGTGAGGCTATAATTGATGTGTTGGCGCCCCCCAAAAATGTTGAGCACCAGCCGCCACTAGATGGGATCATCATTGTGCCCTTCTCCTTACTTGGCTGCTTGTTGGGCACAGTGACACTATTTGATGGGGCACAGTGACAGCATTTTATGGGGCACAGTGACAGAATTTGATGGGGCACAGTGACAGCATTTGATGGGGCACTGTGGTGGCATTTAATAGATACAGTGCATTTGATGGGGCACAGTGGCTGCATTTGATGGTCACAGTGGCAGTGTTTGATGGGTACAGTGGCAGCATTTGATGGGCACAGTGGCAGCATTTGATGGGCACAGTGAGGCTGCAATTGATTTTTTTTTCAGTTTGTTGGCGCCCCCCCAAAAAATTTTGAGCACCAGCCGCCACTGGATGGAATCATCATTGTGCCCTTCTCCTTACTTGGCTGCGTTTGGGCACAGTGACAGCATTTGATAGGGAAGTGACAGTATTTAATGGGGCACAGTGACAGCATTTGATGGGGCACAGTGACAGCATTTGATGGGGCACAGTGGCGGGATTTGATGGGGTACTGTGGCGGCATTTGATAGATATAGTGCATTTGATGGGGCACAATGGCAGCGTTTGATGGGCACAGTGGCAGCGTTTGATGGGCACAGTGGCTGCTTTTGGGCACAGTGGCAGCATTTGATGGGCACAGTGGCTGCATTTAATGGGGCACAGTGGCTGCGTTTGATGGGCACAGTGGCTGCGTTTGATGGACACAGTGGCTGCAATTGATGGGCACAGTGAGGCTGCAATTTATGTTTTTTTTTTTCAGTTTGTTGGCGTCCCCCCAAAAATGTTAAGCACCTGCTGCCACTGAATGGGATCATCATTGTGCCCTTCTCCTTACTTGGCTGCGTTTGGGCACAGTGGCAGTATTTGATGGGCACAGTGACAGCATTTGATGAGCACAGTAGCTGCGTTTGATGGGAACAGTAGCTGCGTTTGATGGGTACTGTGGCTGCGTTTGATGGGCACCGTGGCTGCAATTGATGGCACAGAGAGGCTGCAATTGATGGCACAGTGAGGCTGCAATTGATAGCATAGTGAGGCTGCAATTGATGGCCACAGTGAGGCTGCAATTGATGGGCACAGTGAGGCTGCAATTGATGGGCACAGTGGCTGCAATTTTTATAATTTCTATATAATTTTTCCCATTATGAATGTGAATGGGGCCCCATGTATATATGTGTGTGTATGACTGTGTGTCCCTCTCGTGTCAAGATCCTACGGGGTAAAAGTGACCGCACCAGCCAAGCAGACACTGGCTGGAAAAAGCGCCCAGAGGCGATTCAGTTTGCATGCGTTGCGCTATACAAGTCATTCATTCATTCATTCATTCATGTCTAAGTTTTGCCTAAGGCCTCACAAAGTCTAGAGCCGCCTCTGGATGATTGATAGCAGCGCAGCCATTGGCTCCCACTGTCACAACCAATGACGCGGGTGCCGGGGGATGGGGCCGAATCATACAATCGGGATCTATGGAAGCTAACCCCCTTGGGACAACGCTTTCCAGGTGGGGTTAGCTCATGGAAGGAGGAGCCGCGAGAGCCGCAGTGGGACCCCAAAAAAGAACGACCAGGGCCACTGTGTGCAAAACAAACTGCACAGTGGAGGAAAGTATGACATGTTTGTTTTAAAAAAAAAAAAATCTGCAAACCTTTACAACCCCTTTAATGTTTACCTGTAGCTACCCTGGATATCTCCTAAACCTGCACGGTTTAAGAGATATCTCCTGTCCCCTGAATTTGCCGATGTCATCGGCACATGCACACTGGGGCAAACTGAAGCAATGACATGTAAGTGCCTTTACTTCAGTCCGTGTGCCAGTACCGGTGGCTCCCGCAGTAGTGACATCACAGCTCCATCCAATCACAGTGCCAGAGCTGCAATACCCAGAAGTAAGCCCGGAGAGAGGTCGGGGCTGGAGGGGGAGAGGAGGATCGCTGCGGGGGCTTAGATCGAATATAAGTAATACATAATGAGCTAGTATGCTATGCATACTAGCTTAGTATGCCTTTGTCTTGCAACCACTTTAATACCCCTTTAAAGAGGATCTGCAGTCTGCTCACATAATTTGTAATATAAACATCTTTGTCACACTTTTCACATATTTATTTGTAAAACAAAATTGGAAGCCCATTTATCTTTTTCTTTCCACTTCACAATTATGTGCCACTTTGTGTTGGTCACAATAAAATACATTTACGTTTTTGGTTGTAACATGACAAAACGTGTAAAATTTCAAGGGGTATGAATACTTTTTCAAGGCACTGTAATAAAATAATTTTTACATTTCAGGGTTGTTGACCAGATTGGTGAAAAGACAACAAATGACCCAAAGATGTCACCAAAGATGTCTGGTTTTAGGTTGAGAAAATTCTCCACTTGAGCTTGAGAAAGAGAACAGGAAGCGTTGGGACACCACTTGAGACGATGGTACTCGGTTTACATGGTGATAGACGGCTGTAACAATCTGTCATGACAATACGTCTAAATTGCTTTGTACTTTTCATGCGTAGACACACTCCTACTGTTGCGTAAAGACCAAGAATAATCTGAGAGGACACCTGTATGTCTTTGCAAGGTGCAGGAATCTTCTTAAAACAACTTTATATAGATCTCAAGAAAGAGGACATTTGACACGTACAGAGCCTGGGCCCTCGTCTTTGTACAAGATCACTCTTGCAAAACGTGGCTTTGTAGGAGAACAGTTCACTTCTAGTCAACCGTGTAAATACTGAATAACAATTTTTTTTTTGGCATCTATGTCATTGGTGCTAGCTTTATGCTGCGTTATACTAGAATAGTTATAATAGGAAATAGTGAATCATCCTTTTGGCAAGTATCAAGGATCATATGGGGGCATTCTCAGTTAAAAAAAACACCTATGGCCTAGACAGGAAGGAACAGCCATACCGGTAAGTGAATCATCACTAAATAGCAGCTTGGTTGCTGTATATAATCGAGTATAAGCCGGCTTTTTCAGCACATTTTTTAATGCTGAAAAAATACCCCCCACCAGCTTATACTCGAGTGAGGGTCTCAGCCTTAACTGTTCCACGCCGTCTGCACTGTCCACTGTAACAAAGGCCCGCCTCCTTCTCATCTATGATAGACGGAACATTGATAACAATGCTGGGAAACTGAATCAGTGTTCCATCACCGCCCCTCCGAGACCCGTTTTACTTACCTGAGACCCGAGTCTCCGTGGTCGCAATCCCGCATAGCTTTCCCCCAGGTCTTGTCGGCTCTTCATCGGATGATAGACGGAACACTGAACACTGATAACAATGCTGGGAAACTGAATCAGTGTTCCGTCTATCACGGATGAGGAGTCGGGGCTTTGTTACAGTGGATGGGGTGAACGGTTAAAACACAGCAGATCAAAGGTAGGTGGGCAAAGTGAGGCTGCAGATGGGCACAGTGAGGCTGCAGATGGGCACAGTGAGGCTGCAAATGGGCACAGTAAGAGTGCAGATGGGCACAGTGAGACTGCAAATAGGCAGTGAAGCTGCAGATGGGCACAGTGATGCTGCTGATGAGCACAGTGAGGCTGCAAGTGGGCAGTGAGGTTGCAAATGGGCACAATGAGGCTGCAGATGGGTACAGTGAGGCTGCAGATGGACACAGTGAGGCTGCAGATGGGCAGTGAGGCTGCAGATGGGCACTGTAGCTGGTCAGCTAGAACCTGTCCTAGGTAGCTAATATAACCTACATGTATATACAGCTAAGCCTGCTGGGAACCTAGTGTGGTGCACATGTTTATATGTGAGAGACAAAAGCAAAGTTATTCACAGTTGAATTCATGCCAGAAAGTATAGAGTTAAGCCTTTGTGACTCATCAGAAGCCTTGGCCCAATCACAGCCAATCTCACATTGAGCAGAGTCTTGACCAGTCACAGCCAGCTTTACAAACACTCTGTCTGGGAGGTTCCTAATACTCCATGTGCTGCTAGATTATTCCACCACAGAGCCACATGGAGACAGAGACACAGAGCAGAACAGACACAAGGCCAAAGTTGTGTTTTATGGAAGCCAGGGGCTAAAAATAGTTCCACCATACCTTCATAACATACCTTCAAACCATACCGAACCATACCATACCATATCATACCTTCATACCTTCAAACAAACCCAACTAAGCTAACCCTGCAAAAGCAACCCTGCAAACCAAGTTGCAAACCACAGTTATACCTTTCAGAGAAATCAGAGAATGCTTTGATAACTTACAGAGAGAGAGAGAAAGAGAGTAAATACTGAAGAAAGAAATATATCCACCATCTTATGTTAAATGACAAGACTGAATATTTGATCCACCATTTTCTGTTATACTTTATTCATCACGTGTTTTTGTACATGGACTGTCTGCTGCAAACCAGCAGCATTATATATGAAGAAAAGTGAAGTTATTAAAGAAGTTATTTTAGGCATTTGGTGTGCTCTTTAACCACTTAAGACCCGGACCAATACGCTGGCAAATGACCCAAGGGGTTTTTGCGATTCGGCACTGCGTCGCTTTAACAGACAATTGCGCGGTCGTGCGACGTGGCTCCCAAACAAAATTTGCGTCCTTTTTTTCCCACAAATAGAGCTTTCTTTTGGTGGTATTTGATCACCTCTGCGGTTTTTATTTTTTGCGCTATAAACAAAAATAGAGCGACAATTTAAAAAAAAATGCAATATTTTTTACTTTTTGCTATAATAAATATCCCCCAAAAATATATAAAAAAACATTTTTTTTCCTCAGTTTAGGCCGATGCGTATTCTTCTACATATTTTTGGTAAAAAAAATCGCAATAAGCATTTATCGGTTGGTTTTCGCAAAATTTATAGCGTTTACAAAATAAGGGATAGTTTTATTGCATTTTTATTAATTATTTTTTTTTTTACTACTAATAGCGGCGATCAGCGATTTTTTTCGTGACTGCGACAATATGGCGGACACTTCGGACAATTTTTACACATTTTTGGGACAATTGTCATTTTCACAGCAAAAAATGCATTTAAATTGCATTGGTTACTGTGGAAATGACAGTTGCAGTTTGGGAGTTAACCACAGGTGGCGCTGTAGGGAATGTGTACCTAATGTGTGTGTTTACTACTGTAGGTGGGTGTGGCTGTAGGTGTGACGTCATCGATCGCGTCCCCCTATTACAGGGATGACGCGATCGATGCTCCGGCCACAGAGAAGCACGGGGAAGCCGTGTGTACACACGGCTCTCCCCGTTCTTCCGCTCCAGGGACGGATCGCCGCACTGCAGCGGCGATCGGGTCCGCGAATCCCGCGGTCCCGGTCCTGGAGCTTCGGACCGGGTCGCGGGGGCGCGCCCGCGACCCACGGCTGGGTACTAAAACCAACGTATATATACGTTGATGTGCCCAGCCGTGCCATTCTGCCGACGTAAATCTGCAGGAGGCGGTCCTTAAGTGGTTAAACCTACTGCTTCCATAGAACGGCGCTAGAGGAATTTCTGAGTAATAGATGTTGGACTGAAAAGTCAGAGATATCACAATTCTTCCAATGCCACAGCGCATGAGGCACTTCATAGTGCTGCGCCTGCCACAGGAGGCACAGTGAGGCTGTAAATGGGCAGTGAGGCTGCAGATGAGCACATTGAAGCTGCAAATGGGCACAGTAATGCTGCGTACACACGATCGGGCATTCCGGCAACAAATGTTCAATGTGAGCTTGTTGATGGAAAATCCGACCGTGTTTATGCTCCATCGGACATTTGCTGTAGGAGTTTCCGAAAACAAATGTTTGAGAGCTGGTTCTCAAATTTTATGACCGTGTGTACACAATTCAATGCACAAAAATCCTACACATGCTCGGAATCAATTTGACGCATGCCCGGAATCATTGAACTTAATTTTTCTCGGCTTGTCGTAGTGTTGTATGTTCGGAATTTCCGACAACATTTGTGTGACCGTGTGTATGCAAGACAAGTTTGACCTAACATCCGTCAGAAAAAAATCATGTGTACGCAGCATTAGGCTGCAGATGGGCACAGTGAGGCTGCAGATGGCCATTGTTGACTCTCTTTTCCACTTACAGTAGCTGCTGCATTTCCTCTCTTCTTTTTTATACTCAGTTGTGACGTGACGCTACTTGTATATCAAGACATTCGCTTGTATATCAAGGCAAAAATTATTAAGACATTTTGCTTGTCTTGCAAAACGCTCTCAAACCAAGTTAGTTTCAAACCAAGGTTTTACTGTACCTACAATATATTATTATGAAAAAAAAAAAGTATCCTTGTTTCCATTACATTTTGTTTTATTGTAACATTTTGCTGTGCACTGACAATTAATAGAAAACCTGAATAAATTCTTTGCTAAAGATAAACAAAGTAAAATATGAAAAAGTAAAAGAATCAGAACTTAAAAATGATTAATGAGTCAATAGTAATTTAAATGAAGTATATTTTCTACTAACCAATTAATAGCTGTATTATACTAAAATATTTAAACAGTTATTAAAATCAGTTGTATCTATTTCATATCAAATTTATAAAAAAATGTATTGTGAAAAGATCAAATACATTTTTATTTATCGTATAAATATTTAATAATTATAGCATTATTAATTGGTTAGTAGAAAATATACTTAATTTTAATTACTTTTCCTGTATTAGTAACATTTTCGTTTTAAATGTATCTTTAATATTAACATCTATTTAACCACCTCAATACTGGGCACTTTCACCCCCTTCCTGCCCAAGCCATTTTTCAGCTTTCAGCGCTGTCACACTTTGAATGACAATTGTGCGGTTATGCAACACTGTAACCAAATTACATTTTAATAATTTTTTCCTCACAAATAGAGGGCCAGATTCACAGAGCCCTTACTCCGGTCTATCTCGCGTTAGACCGGAGTACTTTCAAATTACGCGCGTCGTTTCATTAGTCTGAAGCCTCAAACCATGAAACGACGGCTTCGGGCTTCAATCCGACTGGCTTACGTGTTCGTACGCCTTCGAAACTACGCTGCAATAATTTTGCGGCTGCTGGGTGGAGTTCCCGTCGTTTTCCGCGTCGGGGTATGCAAATGAGTATTTTCCGACGATCCACGAAGTTACGAGCGCCGTTCGCAATCTCTTACGGCATCTGTAGTCATCTTTTTGTCGCGTAAAGTTATTCCAGCTTTTATCTGGTCTAGTTTTAGGCAGCCCATGTTAAGTATGGCCGTCGTTCCCGCGTCAAATTTCAACGTCTTTTTTTATTTTTTTTGATCACCTTTGCAGTTTTTATTTTTTGCGCTATAAACAAAAGAAGAGCAACAATTTTGAAAAAAAAGCTATATTTTTTACTTTTTGCTATAATAAATATCCCCAAAAATATTGAAAAAAATATATTTTCCCCAGTTTAGGCCGATACGTATTCTTCTACATATTTTTGGTTAAAAAAAAAAACCAATAAGCATATATTGATTGGTTTGCGCAAAAGTTATAGGGCCAGATTCAGGTAGAATTAGATTGCCGCAGAGTATCAGAGATACTCTACGCCGCCGTATTTTACCTGGCTCTACGAGGAATTCAGAGAGATTTTGTCCTGTAAGGTACGGCGGCATAGTGTATTTCTCCCGGCGGAATCAAACTACGCGATTTGGGGGCGTGAGGCATTTAAATTAGGCGCGTTCCCGCGGCGATTGAACTGCGCATGCTCCGTTCAGAAATTTCCCGCCGTGCATTGTGCGAAATCACTTCGTTACGTCATTCGTTGTTTGAGTAGCGTAGTTTACGTACATTTCTATTCCCGAACGACTTACGCAAAAAAAAATAAAATAAATTGAAAGTCGACGCGGGAACGACGGCCATACTTAACATGGGCTGCGTAATGTTACACCAGCTAATAGCTGGTTTAACTTTACGCAGCAAAAAAATGACGTAAGCGATTACGAACGACGCTCGTAACTTCGCGGATCGCCGGAAAAAACTCATTTGCATACCCCGACGCTGAAAACTACGCAAACTCCACCCAGCGGCCGCAAAAAGATTGCAGCGTAGATCCGAAGGCTTACGAAGATGTAAGCCTGTCAGATCGAAGCCCAACGCCGCCGTATCATGGTTTGAGGATTCAAACTAGTGATACGGCGCGCGTAATTTGAAAGTACTCCAGTCTAACGCCAGTTAGACAGGAGTTACGGCTCTGTGAATCTGGCCCATAGCGTCTACAAAATAGGGGATAAATGAATGGATTTTTTTTTATTATTTCTTCACTAGTAACAGCGGCGATCTGCGATTTTTATCATGACTGCGATATTATGGCGAAAAAATCAGACACTTTTTGACACTATTTTGGGACCATTGTCATTTTTACAGCGAACAGTCCTATAAATATGCACTGATTAATGTGTAAATGTGATTGGCAGGGAAGGGGTAACACTAGAGGGTGATCAAGGGGTTAAATGTGTGCCCTAGGGAGTGATTATATAACTGTAGGGGGAGGGGACTGACTGGGGCAGGTGACAGATCGATGTCCCTATGTACAAGGGTCACACCATTGGTCTCCTCTTCCTGACAGGACGTGGATCTGTGTGTTTACACACACACACAGATCCACGGTTATGCTCAGTTACTGGGCAATCGCAGGCAGGGCCGTCTTAATAGCATCATGGGCCCCTGGGCAAAGTAATACTCTGGAGCCCCTACAATGATGACAGTGCAGGTAAACAGACATCGAGTAGGTAGGAGGCAGACTGCCTCCCCTGTGTATCTATCACTCTCTGTGCCATCATGGGGCCCCCAATTTCGGTGCAGTGTGGGCTCAAGGACCATCTGCTTTGGGGAAAGTGCAGGCCCCTCCATGCAGCTGGGGCCCCTGGGCAGTGCCCAGGTGTGCCCTCTCATTAAGACAGCCCAGATCGCAGATGTCCAGTAACTGAGCAGGTCAGTGGATCTGTGTGTGTAAACACACAGATCGACGTCCTGTCAGGGAGGGGTTCTCGGTGACGCGGTGGGAGCGCGCGTGCCCCCCTAGTGGCTCAGAAAGGCGAAGACGTCATATGATGTCCTCCTAGAATGAGAGGCTTATCGTCCCAATGTCATTTGATGGCGGGCGGTAGGCTAGAGGTTAATATTAATTTAAAATGTGATCTATTGTAAAAAAAATTTTTATTGATAGTATAAATATTTTATTATTATGCAGCTATTCATTGGTTAGTAGAACTTACTTAATTGTAATTACTTTTCATGAGCGAAGGAGAAAAATTACCTGTTTGCAAAATTTTATAACAATTTTTTATTAATTTTTTGGTCTTTTTTAATTTATTTAGCAAAAAATAATAAACATTTTGGCCCAGATTCAGGTACATCTGCGCATTATTGGACCGGCGTAGCGCACCGCCTTTACGTTAGACTTGCGCAATTTTGCCGCGTAATCACCCTATTCTCGTAGCTTTTGCGCAGAAAATTGCGCATGCGTAACGTTTTTTCAGAGGCGTAAGGCGGAGTAATACAAATTGGGAAGGACGTGGGCATGTTACATTGAAATGAGCCGTGACCCCATGCAAATGAAGGGCCGGCCGGCTCACGCATGCGCGCTTGAAGGAGACCATGGTCAGCTCCGCTGTGCGCATGCTCACAACTCGGGAGCGGCGCAATCAGTGAAATTGGAAATGGACTAGGGCAACGTTGTGAACTACGCAAACAGCATAAATAGACAGACACAAACGCACTTGCATTGCAATAGTACATCCCTTTGTCCCTTCCCATTTAACCAAGTGCTTTTGTCCCGTTGTTCGTTGCGTTGTGTTTTGTATTTGTCAGATTAGTGTTCTGTGTGATCAAGTGTTTGTTAGTAGATCTTTGAAAGTGTTTTTTGATAAGTGTTTGAGAGACTGTTTGTTTGATATATTTCTGTTCGTTTGTTTTCTTGCTGATTTTTTGCTGTTTGTTTTTGTGACTGTTTCTTGCTGAGTGCTTGTGTGATTTTTGGGGTGTTAGTTTTCTCTTTGTGTGTGTTCTTGCTTGATTGGTTGTGCTTGTTTTTGTGAGTGATTTTTGTTGACTGGGAGTGAGTTTTTTTGGAAGTATGACAGAGAGAAAGCGAAAGCTCAATTTTACTGTGGGGGAAAAAAGAATTCTTTCCCGGGCCATTAGCGATTATGGGCGTTTCCTCCACGGCCCGGACAGTGCCAACACCAACCCGGCCAGGAGGAGGGAGATTTTGGACATGATCACTTAGCAGGTCAATTCAGCGGGGGAGGGGGAGACACGGACCCGGTCTGGGATTGACAAAAAAATCAATGACCTCCGGCGTCTGGTCAAACAGAAGCTGGCCAGAATGCATGCCCATGCCAGGGGCACAGGAGGGGGCCCACCATGCCGTATTAGGCTGACAGCGGAGGAGCGTGCGGTGGCCCTGACCTTTCATCGGCATGAAGTTGAGGGCCTGCCCGGCTTTGACTCAAGTCCAGAGCACGTGGTGCCAGGTAAGTATTTTTTTTTAATATCAGGTGTGTAGCATGTGTGGGGGAGGGGTGAAAGGGAATATGTGGCAAGTGTGTGGATCCTCCAACCTGTAAATGTTTTGTGTCATCCACAGATGTGCAGGAGGGTGCAGGGCCATCTGGCCTGACTGCACCATCCCCAGGACAGCAGCCTAATGAGGCCCCCCCAACAAGGCCGGAGTCCGCGGAGGAGGTTCAATAGGAGGAGGAGAATCATGAGGAGGAGGAGAATCATGAGGAGGAGGAGTCCATGTCAGGCACTGGACGTTTGGTTTTTGAGGACTCTTCCCCTCTGGCTGGCAGCAGGCAGCCCTCCCTAAGGGGGAGCCCCCCACCTCCTCCCCCAACATGGCTCCCCTCCCAAGGGCCTCCCCTTCTCCCCGGCCACAAGCATCAGCTGGAGGCAGGATTTTATCCCAGAACACCAGGGGGTTGGCCGATCTCCTGCCCGCCACTCTGAGAAGGGACCAGTTCCTCCAGACCCGCCATCTGGGACAGGTCAGCCAGACATTGGTGCGGATGGAGGAGAGCCTGTCCTCCATCAAGGATACGCTGGGGAACCTGGACTCCCACTCCCGGGCTTTCACAACCTGCCTAAACGACCTGCAGACTACATCAGCAGGCGTTGGGCAGGATGTGAGGGCCCTTACCCAGGCTATCCAGGCCAACACGGCAACACTTGGTGCTGCCCTGGACAGAATAGCTGTGGCCTTGGAGGGCAGGCTGCCAGGTGGGCAGAGATCAGGGGCTGCTCCTCCTTCCCCGGTTTTCCCCCTCCCCCATGAGTCTCCCCTGAGGAGCCGGGGCCGTGGCCGGGGGCGCCCCAGGCGTGGCTCACGTCAAGGGCAATACATTTTTTTCCCCTCTTTTTTTTTGCTGGAAAATTTTTGATTTTGCTGGTAATTTTTTTTTTTTTTTGGGTTGTGAATGCTGTTTGAATGTGGGGGTGACATTCCTGCCGGAAAAGGGGTGTCACCCTCAATTTTGGTGGAGAAGGGTTCCCCAGGACCAGGTAGAAGTGATCCCCAGGTCCGTGTGAATGGTGTATGAATGTACAGTGACATAATTGGAGCCTTGGCGTGGCGTTGCTGCTCACAAGTCCAGCATGGTGGACTGGTGCCAATCCAATTTGATGTGGATGTGGGGTGTGTGTGCTAGGGACCACAGTGGTGTGCATGCATGCATTCTCATTTTGCCATGATTAATGTGTGTGTTTAACGTGCAAAGATGCCCAATGTGAGCTGTCTCCTGGCTGCTCTTCCCTCAGAAGACGGGGGACCCTCGGTTAGGGGGGGATTGTCTGGTTCAGGGGTCAGGTCATCACGTAGGTCAATCTGCAGGCCCTTTCTTTCTGCGAAGTTGTGCAGCATGCAACATGCACCGATGATCTGGCACACAAAGTTTGGGGAATACAAGAGGGTACCCCCAGACTTATCCAGGCATCGGAAATGTGACTTTAGGAGGCCAAAGGTGCGCTCCACCACTGCTCGTGTTTGGGCATGTGCTTGATTGTATCTTTCCTCTCCTGGGGTTTGGGGGTTCCGGATAGGAGTCATGAGATGGGGTCCCAGTGGATATGCAGAGTCACCTGTAAGGGAAAAGACAGGAGGATGTTAGTCATGCATGTGCCCCTTGTGATGTGCATCATGGGAGGGGATAGTCATGCCTGACTCCCATGTCACTCACCAACCAGCCAGGTGTCCCCATACACGTTCTGTTCGAATTCCATTCGGATGTGGCATTGATTGTATATGTAGCTGTCATGGCTGGACCCTGGGTGTTTGGCACGGACGTGCCATATGAGGCCTTGGGCATCGACTATCACCTGTACGTTGATGGAATGCCAATGCTTCCGATTGCGGTACATGTGCTCTGTCTCATGGGGGGGCTGGAGTGCCACATGTGTGCAATCAATGGCCCCCACGGTGCGTGGGAATCTGGCAATTCTGTAGAAATCTGTCATTGCCTTCAGCCGCAGGTCCTCAGTGGTGGGTTTTATGATTTGGTTGGCCATGCGTCTGAGGATTGCAGGGACAACCTGCTGCACACATCTGCTCATGGAGGATTGTGACATCCCAGCCACCACTCCACTTGTATGCTGAAAAGAGCCACTGGCAAGGAAATGGAGTGTTGCCATGACCTTGACCAGTGGCTGCACTGCATGTGAGCGGTGTGTTGGGCTGGTGATGTCCTCCTGCAGGGTTGTGGTTAATTCCAGGATGGCATGAGGGGTGAATCTGAAGATGCGATACACCTCAGAATCAGTCATGCCAAACAGGTCTATGCGGGTGCGGTATATCCTCTCCCGTGCCATCCTCCGTGCCATCCTCCGTGCCCTCATCCTTCTTTGTTCATCTAAAGTCAGTAGTATAGCTATGTGCGACGATGCCCCTGGCATGTTGGCATACAGATTGTTGTGCAACACGTGTGACTGCTGAGCTCCTCACTAACAGTGTTGCTTTATCTAACAAGTAGACTTTTTTTCTCTTTTTAGACCAGCTTTTATATGCTCTAATTTTAGACAGGACATTTTGCTGTTGCGCACACTGCGTCGCCTGCGCTGCCCCAACGTTCTTTTGTGGATCCCCGTAAGTCCCTCATTAGCATATTTGACTAGCAAATCAATGGTCTGTCTAGCGCACTTTTGCGCGGACGGATGCGCCAGTCTAACGAAATTACGCGGGACAAAAAAAAGTAGATTTTTTGCGTATCTCGTTCTGGGGATGCCGTGCATCGAAACACACGCGCACATTTCGACTTACGCACGCGCATCTCCTGTTTCGCAGGCGTAATCGCTCTGTGAATCTGGGCCTTTGTTTGGGTACAGTGTAGCATGACCGCGCAATTGTCATTCAAAATCTGACGACGCTGAAAGCTGAAAATTAGCCTGGGCAGGAAGGGGATGAAGGTGCCCGGTAAGCAGGTGGTTAAGTTGCATCGATCTGAAGTACAGGTATTGAAGCACAAATCAAATACAGAAGAATTGAATGTAATTACACATTGCGTAGTTTAAAAATTCTCGTCATTTAAGCATTTCTTCACTGAATAGGTTATCTTGGGAAAAAAATATTTCAGAATGATTCAATACTGTTTATTATTTAGTTTATTTTACTGATATGGGTTTGCATTTTTCTTCTATTGTATGTCAGACAAGCACACTAAATGATTGCGTACAAGTACCTGAGCAGAGCCCCAACAAAGGTCTCTTGTCTCTTTATTCTCTTGTTTAGCTTGACATTGACAAACTCGTCATTGTGCGGCTGACAGTTGTAGTAAATCTCCACCAAATCTATATACAGTATATATATATATATATATATATATATATATATATATATTTACAGTGTGCATTGTCGTTGGATGTCAGGGGCTGGGTGGGGCAGAGAATTCACAGAAGTTATGTTTATGTACATAAATGTCAAAGTGTGCCGATCAATGTGCCGATCATGGGATTGACATCTATAAAACCCCAGTGTATTAAATATTTACAAGTTCATTGATATTTACCTAAGGCCTTGTACACACGAGCAGACAGATTTGTTCAAATCTGTTTGTCCGACAGATTTGAACAAATCTGTCTGCTGGGATTTTGGTTTGCTCGCGTGTACACACGAGCAAACCAAAATCCCCGCCAGCAGACGGCGCGCTGACGTGTCGGTGACGTCGCGGTGACGTTGACGCCGCCACGTCACCACACCAGGAAGTAAAACACTTCTGCGCATGCGCCGAATCCATTCGGCGGCGGTGCGGCGGCGGTGCGGGACGACATGTCTGCTGGTAAGTGTACTAACCAGCAGACATGTCGGGCGGACGGATTCCCACCCGATAGATTTCAAAGCATGCTTTGAAATCTGTCGGGTGGCCAAATCCGTCTGCTCGGCCGTACACACGATCGAATCTGTCTGCTGAAACGGTCCAGCAGACCGTTTCCAGCGGACAGATTTGATCGTGTGTACGAGGCCTAAAAGAAAAGTACAGAAATCTCGTCAATGGATGTCAGATCATAGGATTTGACATTTTATTTTTAAACCCAAGTACAAAAATGTGATATACTGCAGCCAGTGGCGTACCTAGCACATGATTTTTTTAGCCCCCCCCCCCCAAAAAAAATAGGCTATAAGAAATAAAGCGATGTGCACAGCATGCCGCAGAAAATTATGGGCGTGGCCAAATTGTGGCAGACCCTGCAGCAACTACTGACCCCTTTAGTATGGTACGCAGGTCCGACTGATCTCCTTACATTCCTAAATCCTTGCTCTTAACCCACTCCCACAGTACAACCCCCCCTCCCCCAGTACAGACCCTTCAGTATAGACCAACCCTGGAGAACAGACCCCGCAGCGACTCTGACACCTTCAGTACAGATCCACAGTTTAGACTGATCCCTTACCATTCCTAAAACCTCGCTCTCAACCCACTCCCTCAGTACAACCCCCCCCCCCAGTTCAGAACCGTCAGTACAGAATCCAACCCCCAGCACAGACTGATCTTCCTAGGACAGACACCTCAGCACATATTGACCCCCAACATAGACCCTTCGGTATAGACCAACCCTCCCAAGAACAGACCTCTTAGCAACTACCGACCCCTTCAGTAGAGTACGCAGGTCAGACTGATCTCCTAACATTCCTAAATCCTTGCTCTTAACCCACTCCCTCAGTGCAGACACCCCCCCCTCCTCAGTAGAGACCCTTCAGTATAGACAAAGACCCTGAGAACAGACCCCTCAGCAACTTTGACACCTTCAGTACAGACACGCAGTTTAGACTGACCCCCTAAAATTCCTAGATCCTCCCTCAGTACAATCCCCCCCCCCCAGTACAGACCCTTCAGTATAGATCAAGAACCCGAGAACAGACCCCTCAGCAACTCCCACACCTCCAGTACAGACCCGCAGTTTAGACCGATCCCCTTACATTCCTAAATCCTTGCTCTCAACCCTCTTCCTCAGTACAACCTCCCCCCAGTGCAGACTCTTCAGTATAGATCAGAAATGAAACAGACCTGTCAGCAACTTCGACACCTTCAGTACAGACCCGCAGTTTAGACTGATCGCCTAACATTCCTAAATCCTTGCTTTCAACCCACTCCCCCAGTACAACCCCCCCCCCCCCCCCAGTGAAGACCCTTCAGTATAGACCAAGCCCCCGAGAACAGACCCCTCAGCAACTCCAACACCTTCAGTACAGACACGCAGTTTAGACTGATCCCCTAACATTCCTAAATCCTCGCTCTCAACCTACTCCCTCAGTACAACCCCCCCAGTACAGACCCTTCAGTATAGACCAACCCCCACAGAACAAACCCGTCAGCAACTCCGACCCCTTCAGTACAGGCCCGCAATTTAGAATGATCCCCTAACATTCCTAAATCCTCGCTCTCAACCCACCCCCTCAGTACAGCCCCACCCCCACACAGGACAGACCCTTTAGTATAGACCAACCCCCCTACCCAAAAACAGCCCCCTCAGCAACTACTGACCACTTCAGTACAGGCCTACAGTTTAGACCAGGGGTCTCCAAAGTACGGCCCACAGGCCACATTCAGCCTGCAAGGTCATTTTTTCCGGCCCGCAGGTAGAGTCCTCACTGCACAGCCTCTGCTCAAGGTTTGTCAGGTTAGGGGACTTGAGCTGCATACTCACCCACTGGCAGTATGCAGCACACATCACACAACCCGATAAAGCCTGCCACTCCCGACTCTTCACTCTTTCCCCCTAGTATAGACACACCTTCCCCAGTGCAGACTCCTCGGTATAGACACATTCTAGTATAAACCCCTCAGTACAGAAACCCCCTCCTCAGTACAAACCCCTCAGTACAGAACCCTGCCCAGTACAGACCCTCCCTTCTCCAAAAGAACAGGCCCTTCAGTACAACCCCCCCCCCCCTTAGTTCTTAGTACAAATCCCTCAATACAGACGTCCCTCTACCCCCTGCAAGTTCAGAACCCTCATTTTGTACGCCCCCTACTTCTTAAGACACACACACTACAAAACCCTCAGTACAGAGCTCCCCGCTCCCCAAACCAGGTGACCATATACAGTGGTTCCTCCTCTTCTCGGCTCAGTCATATAACCGGACCAGAGAAGGGAACTTTCTCTCACTGAGCTCCCACTGTCACTGAAGCACCGGGTATTGATGCTAGTGGTTCTGTGGCTGTTGTACATTTTGTGTGTGTGTTGCATGACGCTGCCTGCAGTTCAGTGCTATGCAGCAAAAAAATTGCAAAATTAATGTAAGGTGGCCGCAGAACCCTTAAAGAGTCTGTACGCCATTAGTACACCATTGTTCTTGAACGAAATTCAATCCAATGATCTTTGGTTTGAATGGGAGGAGTTCCAACCACAAAGCCACTGTGCTGCAAGCCAAACAAAAGCTTAACTAAAAAATGGCTTGTATTTGGGATGCATTTTGAGTTACTTTTGACTTTCTTCTGTTTTCATTCCGGCTGACTTGCATTGGGGAAGCAATTCCGATACAATTAGGACATGCTGCTTTTACCATGTGGCAATAAACTAAAGTCAGTGCAGCTCCATAAATACGTTAGCAAAAAATAAACAGCGGCATACATAAACCTGAATTTATCAACAATTGATGCAGCTATATCACTGCATGTGCATCTTACAGCTAAGATGTTGCCTGCAGCAACCAATCAGACTCTACCATTTGTGTAGTGTAGGCCAAAGAATTACATATCAAAGACCCGACTAACTTAGATTTTGAATATTTGTCCTCATAGGGCCAGATTCAGGTACATGAGAGTATCTTTCCTCTGGAGTAACGCTTCTCATTTACGTTACTCTGAAGACCCTTTCAGCGCAAGTCCTGTAATTCACATAGCAGTTGCGCGTAAACTTGCGCCAGAGTAACGATAATGCGCTGGCGTAACCCGACGCAAGTGGAAGTGGGTGTGATCATATGTAAATGATGGGCGGAGCCCAGCTCAGAGGCTTACGTTCAGCGCATCAACCACGGAGCATGCGCAGTGAGTGAGGCTCCACTCGCCCCCTTTGTGCGCATGCTCACAACTTCCGTCGGCACCACTTCACGGGAAACGTCAGCGCAATGCCTTCTGTTGGGCGTGTAAATGCGCCCGTAGAAGCGCCATTCCGGCACTAAAGTATATCCTGCTCCCCCTCCCCGCAGTGATGTTACTTTTGTTCTGAGATGGCTGCTCCCGTTCCCCGCAAACACACAGGAGAAAGCTGAACTTTAATGGCCGGGAGCTGTCAGCCATCATCTCGGCTATGGAGACCTATGATGTCTTCCTCCATGGCTGTAAAATTTGACAGACAAGCATGGACAGAGGTGTTGTCCTGCAAGTTGGGGTGCTCAGCTAGCTCTTATCGTCGGTAACGCTGCTGTAGCTGCTCTCCTGCTGACCTGAGGCCATCTGGAGTAAAGATAAAGCAGCCTTTTGTAGAAATAACTTTGCGCCGGACGGACGAGATACGCGCGGCGCATGTAGCCAGCGTATGGTGCTAATCCGTTCGTGAATTGGGAAAAATCCCTCATTTGCATATTTGCAGGGGAAATCAATGGGCGCGACTGATGCGCCCAGCGAAAATAAGCGCTGACGATACTCTGGCGTCGGAACGTTCTGCCGGTCGCAAATGACCCGTTATTGGGCGCATCTAGTTTGGTGGGTACGGGCACATAGAAACGACGGCGCATCATCACAGTTACGCGGCGCATATCCAAATACTCCAGCGCAAGTGTTCGTGAATCTGGCCCATATTGGTATTTTACCAGCAACATAGCTTAAGACATTTGACTTCTTTTAAACTAAAGCTCTGAAAACAAAGCGATATGTTGACAAGTACCAAGAAAACCAGAAAAGCGGGTCAATGACATTTGGACTAATCTTAGATCAGTTTGAAGAATCTCTTAACTCTTTACAAGTTTTTCGCTCATGAAAAGGCCCAAAGCCCATCATCATTCTCTTTACAAACCTGTGTTAACTTGTTTTTATGCTTTTTACCTAATTTGTGTGAGGCCTCGTACACACGCCCGAGAAACTCGTCATTTCAGACACATCGTTTTCCTCGTCGAGTTCCTTGTTAGGCTTGTCGTGGAACTTGCAAAGCTGTCTTTGCGTACACACTGTCAAGACCAAATCTCTTTGTTCTCAAACGCGGTGACTTCACCACATACTACGGCAGGGGAAGTTCAATTCCACTGGCACAACCCTTGGGGCTGCTTTTGCTAATCTCATGTTACTACGTGTTCGGTTAAAGTTTGGTAAGAGACATTTTCACTTTAAAGTCTGTTACTGCGTGACGAATGTGCTATCTCCATTACAAATACTACTTTTACCGAAGGTACGCGGGTTTCTAAGCATACACACGCTCGAGTTTCTTGTCGAAAAGCAGCCTGGCGATGAACACGACGAGCCAATTTGGACTCCCGTTGAGGAAAAATAGATCTTTTTTGCTCGTCGAGTTCCTCGATGAAAAACAAACAAAGCTCTCCCACCAAGTTTCTTGATGGATTCTGCCAAGGAAAACGGTTGTGTGTAAGAGGCCTGAAACGGCCTGATTTGGGATCGGCGTATTAAGTTACCCTTGTATGTTGTCTATGGGTGATTGCAGTGAGCAGAGCAATATAAGAATGTCCAAACCTGCCGCTGAAGTTTTCTGAATGCTTTATTTCCTGGTCCAACACGACCAACATCAACATGAGGTAGAGAGGAAAGGTTGATGAAAGAAGATAACGTTGCGGTATCAGGCTTTGGATGAAAAGAAAGCAGTCCTGCTCTCCTGTAATAGAACAGTTTGTCGCCACTCTAGCCAGAGTGGGTGAAGTGCCTCCAAACAGACTTCTGCCACAAACCTGGCAGCCGGAACAACATTTAAGGTTGCTGGGAGGAACAAGTCTCTCTCACTGACTTCGCTCTAGTAGAATTTAGATTTTTAGATTAGGACCTCTGCCACAGGCCCAATGTTGAACTGTAGAGCAAATCCTCCCAGAAAGTTCTCTTTTCAGTATGGGTCACCAGTTGACAGTCTATCGTTATCTGTCAGTTCCTGGCAACCAGATCCCCAATGGTTCATTCAAGCCCTTTTGGATCACCTGCCTCCTGGTTCTCCTCAAGCCGATCCCCCACCGAACAGCACACAGCATAGGATCTCTTCAGTAGAAGTGGGGCCTCCAGCAAGTCGCTAGGGCCCCTTTCTGCATCAGCAGGGAACTCCACATAGCATGCGACCCCGGCCTGGTAGGCCATATCGCCGGGGTCTGTTGGGTACGCACACCCTAAAGGTGGGTGCCGCACCTGGAACCTGCGAAGAACCCCGAAAAAGCGTCTGTCACAGATATACCCCCCCCCCAGCATGCTCTGTGAGGGAAAACTCCTCCAATTGGCTGCTGGGGAAAAGTGGCTCTGCCTGAATCCCTCTGGCGCCACCTGCCACCCAGAGATGGAACTACATCTCTGGAGCACAGAATGACCCACAGGATAATTCAGGGCTGACAGCAGCCCAATTTAGCAAATTAGGAGTGGGAGCAACATAACTCTCCCACTAACTTTAGCATAGCGCCTTTTCTGAAAGGAAGGGGGCGCTACATGTCCAACAAGGTCTGCTGGATAATGGAGTACAATGGGCAGTGTGGTCTAACTCTGGTGCCTGCACAGTCATATACACTGATGAGAAATAATTTTATGACCACCCCCCTAATTATGAGTAGGTCCTCCTTTTTCAACCAAAACAACCCCTTTTGGCACCGAAATAGCCCTGACCCATTGAGGCATGGACTCCACTAGACTAGACTTATACTAGGGCAATTGTGTCACAATCTGCCTGCGCTCAGGCTGTCAGCTGTTGTATGGCTTTGTCTTCGATGTGGGTCTATTAGGACGTTTATGACTTGTTTACATTGGCTGATAACATGCTCGGCCTTATCCCCCATGTGTCTGCCTCTTTTTCTTCTCTGGTGTGGGCGTCACCAATTGTGTAAGAGTCCGCCTGTTGCCATCCTATTCATGGAGACCAGCGTGACTACATCATCGCGCCGTCTCCCCGGCCAGTCCCACACACTGAATGTTTATGCACTTGTTCATTGATGACGTCATCACGCCGGACGTCACTCCTCCTGTCAGCTATTTAATGCAGGCTCGAGCCTGAAGCCTAGTGTATAGCACAGGCTATCCCCCGGGGCACAGGAACCTGGTTTCACCTTTTGGCAAGTACTTTAACTCTATACAATTTCTCCCTCTCCTTGTTTGAGCCCTTGTTTTTGTTTAGACCTGACTTTTCTATTTACTGACTTTTTGGCATCTCCTCTACTGAGATCCCATTGGCTGCTGGTCTGCTGAGATTTTTTTGATCCAGGCTGATATACCTGGATGTGGTATATTGGACATATATTTGTCCTGACTACACCTCCTTCTTCCTGCCCCGGTACTAATGTTCATTGGCTTAATACTAGGTATTTACTTCTTCTATTTATAATTTACTTTGGCAATCATTTTGTCTTTCTAAACTGTTAGTGATAGATGGAATTGTTATTCCTCCCCTTTCTTTTTTTATTTGGAACTATTCTCCATATACATGGTGTAACGGTCAATATAGACAGGGTTACTCTCTTTTTCAGGGTATGTCATCATACTCAGTGTATACCTATTTCTTCTTTCTAATTCATTTCCTCTTATTTTTTTTGTTAGTGTCTCTTGGATACATTTCCCACTTGCTTTGGAACCTTGTTTAAATAAAAAGTTCTGGCATATGCATATGCGACTCAAGGTGTTGTGTGGCAACTTGGAGGCAGGGGTGTATTTAGGTTTTGTGCTGCCCTAGACCTGACTAAACTCGCGCACCCCCTAATTTAAATATGACCCACCCCTTACTGTCAATGCCACACCTCTTTCTGTTTAAGTCCCACCCTAGACCCGTCCCAATTTTTAGAGTGGGGACACTAGTTCTGAGGGCCTGGGGGGGCTATGGATTCCCTTAATTTGCAGGGATTTCCTCTCACTTCCTGTTTGGCTATGGGGCAGGACGTGAAGGGAAATCTCTGCAATTGGACATGAATGGTAAAAAATTAACTGCTTTATGGGGGCACTGGACTGATTTGCCTCTCAGCCCAGTCCGGCCCAGAGGGCAGCCATCACAAATTTTGGGGCCCCCTGGAGCATAAGTGGGGGGCCCTGGGGGCCATCGAGCCCCTTACAGGAGTAATGCACTCAAAAAAAAAAGGGAGAGGGGGGCCGGCCAGGTCTGTAAGAGGCCCTGGGGACCATTGGGTCCCTTACATGTGTAATGCAAAAAAAAAATGCCTGTAACCCCCTGATGGCACCCCTACCACCCCATAAGACTGGTACTACACTAACAGAATAGCACAAGTCGGCAGGGGACACTTTCCGTGCTGCCCCCCTGCAAATTGCTGCCCTAGGCCTGGGCCTTGTTGGCCTAGGCCAGGATACAGCGCTGCTTGGAGGGCCGGAGTCCGTTTTGGTATTTATGGAGACTTTTTGCACATGTTTATTTTAATATTTTAAACCATTAAAACTGTTTTTGATAAATTTGTTAATATAATATGTTTCATTCTAGATAACGAAATATACATTTTTTCTCTGCTAAATTTCTTCTGCTCGTCCTGAGGAAGCCCAAAGGTGAAACACGTAGACGATGCACAGAGGATATTTTCCATATCATATATCCTATATGGTTTCTTTTTATTGATTTGTTTATGTATACATTTTTGTATGTTTTTGTAATAAAATGTATGTATCTTTGATATTCCCACCTTGCCTCAAAAGTCCATCCATTTAATTACTGCTCTCTGAGTAATTTTTTCTTGACTCCACTAGACCTCAGAAGGTCGTATCTGGCATCAAGTCATCAGTAGCAGAACCTTTAAAGCCCTGTACACACGATCGGTCCATCTGATGAGAACGGTTCACCGATGAAGCTGACTGATGGACTGATGTGCCTACACACCATCGGTTAATGATCCGATCGTGTCAGAACGCGGTGACGTTAAACGCAACGACGTGATGAACAGAAACAAACTTGAATACTTCCAAGCATGCGTCGAATTGATTCTGAGCATGCGTGGATTTTTAATGGATGCTCGTGTGTACTAACAATCGGTTTTGACCTATCGGTTAGCCGTCCATCAGTTCGATTTTAAAGCAAGCCCTCTGTTTTTGGACCGAAGGATAACAGACCGATGGGGCCTACACACGATCGTTTGGGACCGATAAAAACAAACTTCAGTCCGTTTTCATCGGTTTGAACCAATCGTGTGTACGCAGCTTAAGTCATGTAAGTTGTGAGGTTCTCCATGGATTGGACTTTTCCACCACATCTCACAGATGCTCGATTGGATTGAAATCTGGAGAACTTGGGGGCCAAGTTAACACCCCAACTTGTTGTTTTCCTCAAACCATTCTTGACCAATTTTTGCAGTGTGGCAGGGCACATTATCCTGCTGAAAGAGGCCACTGCCATTAGAGAATATAGTTTCCACATGTACTTGTTGAGCGATAAGGATGGGCTCAAGCGTGTTCGCAGCTCTACATGCCCGAGCCAGCCAGGAAGCTTACACTGTGCAGCGCTAATAACAGGCAGTGAGACATTTCCCGTTCTGTGCACCCACGGATCGGGAAACGTCTCATTGCCTGTGATTAGCGCTGCACAGTGTAAGCCTCCTGGCTGGCTTGGGCATATGGAGCTGCGAACACGCCTGAGCCCATCGGTCCCGTGGATCGTAGCAACGGTGTCCACCAGCAGGTGTCTTCTAACACTCAGGATCTGTAGTGGAGGGATTCACCTGCTAGTGGCACTGTTAGATCCTTGTGCCGTAGTACCGGTGTCCACCAGCGGGTGTCTCCTGGCAGTGTGGAGCAGACAGCACCTCCTGCGACCAGGTGTCACTTGAGGCTAAATATAGGCATGCACATAAATACCCCGACAAGCACTCACATGCTTGCCTTGGTATCATCCTTGCGCCCTGACCTGCTAGCCTGTTACCTGAACCTGTACCTGATCCTGAGCCTGTACCTGATCCTGAGCCTGTAACTGATACTGATCCCGAGCCTATCCTGTATTCTGTCCCTCCTGTGTTCCTGTTTCCTTGCATCCCTGTCCTGTAGCCTGATCCCATCCACCTTCTTTCTCTGATCCCTGGTCCAATTTGTATATCGGGATGTGGTGTCTGCTCTGATCTCTCTGTCTCATTCTTTTTAAACTTCTTTATAAACTGAACTGCAACTCAATTTATAACATTTGTATTGTGTTTTTTTTCTGGATTTTTGGTTGATATTCTGGGCCAGATTCAGAGAAGGGGGCGTAAATTTGTGGGGGCGTAGCGTATGCTTTTTATGCTACGCCTCCGCAACTTTTATGGGCAAGTGCCTTATTCAGAAAGCACTTGCTCCATAAGTTGCGACGGCGTAGCGTAAAGTGGCCGGCGTAAGGATGCCTGATTCAAATTAGTCATGTGGGGGTGTGATTCATGTAAATGAAACATGACCCAGGGAGCTGTGGTGGCTCAACGTGATTGGCACTGCGCTGACAAGCCATTCACCTCTGCAGCCAAGGGTTCGGATCCCGGTCTCGGCTACATGTGAATTGAGTTTGGTGGTCTCAGCCCGGCTCCCGGTGGGTGTGCTATGCAAGGTACGCCTGTGCTTAGTACGCCCATTCCCCCCCCCCACAAAAACCACCACACTTGCATGCACACAAAATTGGTTTAAAACACATGCACTTTGGCCATGCGGTCTCTTAAAATAAAGAGAGGCGAAGGACCTACGGGGCTGGCTGGGTGGGCTAGGCCCCCTCACTCCCTCATAGGGGGAGTCCCTCTGCCCCATTGGGGTCCCGTTGGGCCCCAGTTGGGCTCCCAAGAGGAGCAGGTAGGCAGGGGTGGACTGGCCATTGGGACTACAGGGAGTTTCCCGGTGGGCCGATGGCTCAGTGGGCCGGCTTCAGTGACAGCGGATCGCCGCTCCTCTGTCTCTCCCTTCCCGCAGCACTCACCTCCACTCCCTCCCCGCAGTGCTCAACTGGGGGGAACAGAGGAGCATGGGGGAGGACTAGAGGAGCATGGGGGAGGACCAGAGGAGCATGGGGGAGGAGACAGACAGCTGTCTAGCTTCCCCACTGGTACTTCCTATAAGAGTACCAGTGCCAGCCATTCTACTCTAATAGAGTAGAACGGCTAGTGGCTAGTAAAGGGGGAGAGGGGGCCAGGGGGGGGGGGTGCAGGAGTTGTCCGGCCGCCATGGGAGAGACCTGTCAAAGTGGGCCAGTCTGGATGAAGTCCAGGGCCAAATTTTTGTGCCAGTCCAGCCCTGCAGGTAGGGCAGGGTGAGTGGGAGGCCCCCCTTCACACCCGCCATTGCCACCAGGGGCATGGAGAAGGATGGCGATTGCCTCCGGGGGGAGGGTCTGCCTACTCCCAACTCCTGCAGTCTCGAGTTCACGCACAAAAATACACTTTAAAAAAAAAAAAAAAATGAAACATGACCCCACGTAATTTATGTTTTTTCTGAACCGCGCATGCGCCGTCCGTGGACGTATCCCAGTGCGCATGGGTGAAATCACATCGCAATTTGTCAATTTAAACGACGTGAACGTAACTTACGTCCAGCCCCATTCCCGAGCGATTTACGCAAACGACGTAAACGACGGACAATTCGACGCTGTCCCGACGTCCATACTTAACATTGGCTGCGCCTCATATAGCAGGGGTAACTTTACGCCGGACTAACGCTTACGCAAATGACTTAGAATACAACGCCCGGCCGCAAGTACGTTTGTAAATCGGCGTATATGCCTAATTTACATATGCGACGTGTAAATTGACGGAAGCGCCACCTAGCGGTGAATACAGAAAAAAGATACGCCGGCGCAGAATAGACTTTATGCGGCGTATCTATAGATACTCCAACGTAAATGCTATCTGAATCTGGCCCTCTGTCTCTATCTTTTAAAATACACCTATGATAAAAACTACAGACCCTTCATTTCTTTGTAACTGGACAAACTTAAAAAATCTGCAGGGGATCAAATTATTATTTTCCCCACTGTATGATGACGCCGTACTGCACTGGCGACAGTATGTAACAATAGTGATTTTTTTTTTTTATTATTGCTTAGTTTTTCAAAAAATTGTGACAACTCACCATGCCTCTTACTAAATACCTTGGACTGTCTACTTTCCAAAAGGGGTTATTTGAAGAGGATAATGTACTATCTCTGTGTTGTCAGGCCTTAAGGAACGAGATAGGATGTCAGTACATCAGGGTTGATCAATTTTTAGATATACAGCTGGTAAAATAAGTATTGAATACATCACTAACTTTCTAGATAAATATATTTCTGAAGCCGTCGGTAGCAGTGGAAACTATCGCGTTCTCTTACTGGCTTGGTATGGAGATGAGTGAGGGGAAGATGGCCCCCACCCGTCTCTATATCATTGCAGGCTGGAAGCGGCGTCAAAACTGTGACGTCTTTTTGACCCCATGACTCTCATATTTAACCACTTAAGGACCGCCTACTGCACATTTACGTCGGCAGAATGGCACGGCTGGGCACATCAACGTATATATACGTTGATTTTAGTACCCAGCCGTGGGTCGCGGGCGCGCCCCCGCGACCCGGTCCGAAGCTCCGGGACCGGGACCGCGGGATTCGCGGACCCGATCGCCGCTGGAGTGCGGCGATCCGTCCCTGGAGCGGAAGAACGGGGAGAGCCGTGTGTACACACGGCTTCCCCGTGCTTCTCTGTGGCCGCAGCATCGATCGCGTCATCCCTGTAACAGGGGGACGCGATCGATGACGTCACACCTACAGCCACACCCCCCTACAGTTGTAAACAAACACACTAGCTCTCACATCCCCTACAGCGCCACCTGTGGTTAACTCCCAAACTGCAGCTGTCATTTCCACAGTAAACAATGCAATTTAAATGCATTTTTTGCTGTGAAAATGACAATTGTCCCAAAAATGTGTCAAAATTGTCCGAAGTGTCCGCCATATTGTCGCAGTCACGAAAAAAATCGCTGATCGCCGCTATTAGTAGTAAAAAAAAAAAAATTAATAAAAATGCAATAAAACTATCCCTTATTTTGTAAACGCTATAAATTTTGCGAAAACCGACCGATAAACGCTTATTGCGATTTTTTTTACCAAAAATATGTAGAAGAATACGTATCGGCCTAAACTGAGGAAAAAAAATGTTTTTTTATATATTTTTGGGGGATATTTATTATAGCAAAAAGTAAAAAATATTGCATTTTTTTGAAAATAGTCGCTCTATTTTTGTTAATAGCGCAAAAAATAAAAACCGCAGAGGTGATCAAATACCACCAAAAGAAAGCTCTATTTGTGGGAAAAAAAGGACGCCAATTTTGTTTGGGAGCCACGTCGCACGACCGCGCAATTGTCAGTTAAAACGAAGCAGTGCCGAATCGCAAAAAGGGGCAAGGTCCTTTACCTACATTTTGGTCCGGGTCTTAAGTGGTTAAGAGGACCTGTCATGCGTTTTTCTATTACAAGGAATGTTTACATTCCTTGTAATAGGAATAAAAGTGACCCATTTTTTTTTTTTTTAAAAGAACAGTGTAAAAATAAAAGGTAAAATAAATAAGAATTTGTTTATTTATTTTAAACATGTCCCGTCCCGCCGAGCTCACGTGCAGAAGCGACCGCATATGTGAGTAGCACCTGCAGGGCCGGCCTTTGCGGTGTGCGGGCTGTGCGACCGCACAGAGCGCCATGGACAAGAGGGGCGTTGTGCGGCCGTCAGAGCTCACAGTCAGTTTACTGTCCGTGAATGGTGTGTGTGGGGAGGCTGCGCCGCCGTCCGGGTCACTGCCCAGCAGGCGCTGCAGAGGGGGGGGGGGGGGTGGCGCCGACGCACCCGAAGTTTCTGACAACACTCACACTGGTCCCCTTGGCACGCCCTCTCGCCCTCCCTTCTCCTCTCCTCCTCTCCTTGTCTCAGGCCAGGTCAGGTGGTACTGTCCTGACTCCTGGGTAGCGCGGCGCCGTTGCGTGCATGCGTAAGGCATGCAGTTCAAATTGTAACGGCGGGACCAGGGAACAGGAAGGGACTGACAGACTGCCGTCTTACACATGTAACGGTAAGGCCACCCGTCCCCTCCACCTGATCTAGAAGGCTGACAGGTGTCATCCCTCCTCTCACCTCACTTGTACTCCAATGAGCACATGCAGCCAGTTTATAAAAAAAAATAAAAAATCAGAATTGGTCTTTTGTTGAAAAAAAAAAAGGAAAAAAAATGCAGAGGTGATCAAAAACCAAAGCGCAGTAGTCAGCTTAAGTTATTCAGTGCACATATACAACATGGCCTGTCATGAAGGGAGGGGGGGGGGGTAAATCACTGATTAACCACGTGACCTCTGGAAGATTTACCCCTCCTTCATGACAGGCCATTTTTTGCAATGTGCACTGTGTAACTTGAAGCGGAGGTTCACCCTAAAACTACTCTGTCCCATAGCATCCAGCATACTGGCGTCAGCGCCAGTATGCTGTTTTTTTATTTATTTTTTATCGCTCTACTTACTGTTAAATGAAGAATTTTCTTTTCTCTCCACCGCGGGTGAATGGAGCAGCTATGTCGCGTCACGCCTTCCGAAAATAGCCGATTTAGGACTCGGCTCTTTCAGGCTCTATACGGCGCCTGCGCACAGACCTAGGAGCTGACTGCGCAGGCGCCGTATATAGCCGAGTTCTATTTCTGCTTTTTTCGGAGGGCGTGACGCGCCATAGAACTCGACTATATATACGGCACCTGCGCAGTCAGCTCCTAGGTCTGTGCGCAGGCGCCGTATAGCGCCGGAAAGAGCCAAGTCCTAAATCGGCTATTTTCGGAAGGCGTGACGCGACATAGCTGCTCCATTCACCCGCGGTGGAGAGAAAAGAAAATTCTTCATTTAACAGTAAGTAGAGCGATAAAAAATAAATAAAAAAACAGCATACTGGCGCTGACGCCAGTATGCTGGATGCTATGGGACAGAGTAGTTTTAGGTTGAACCTCCGCTTTAGGCCCCTTTCACACTTATACGACTTGTCTCACGATTTTGGACTGTAAAATCGTATGACAAGTCATTCTCCATTATTTTCAATGACTTTCATTCATACTGGCACGACTTTAAGTAGTGCCGACTTCAAAGTAGTCCCTGCACTACTTTGGTCTGATTTTGATGCCACTTACACAGGCATTCATTGAAATCACGGCAGCGAATCGCGGTCCGAAATCGCGGTAAAATCGCGCAACTTTGAAGTCATACAAGTGTGAAAGGGGGCTAAAGCTGACAACTGCGCGGTCATGCGACGCTGTACACAAATAAAATGTGTATTTTTTTTTTTCTCAGTGGTATTTGCTCACCTCTGCGTTATTTTATTTTTTCAGTGTTTTTTTATTTATTTTTTTATATTTTTTTTAACATAAGACCAAATTTGAAAAAAAAAAAAATTACTTTCTGCTATATAACTTTTTTTTTATTTTTTACGTTTTTTTCATAAATTTAGGCCAGGTGTCTTCAAACTTCCTAAACAAATGCCTTGTTTACTGTGCTTCAAGGGGGCCAGACTGTGGCCATTTGGAGTACAAAAGGTCCTGATGTCAGTGTGGAAAAAACAATGCTCCATCTTTGGTGTCAATGGGAGAAATTGTGCCCCATAATTGGTGTCATTAAGAGATATTGTGTCCCATCATTGATGTCAATGGGAGTAATGGTTGCCCTATAATCAGTGTTGTCCGCAGAAATTGTGTCCCGCCATTGGTGTCATTGAGAGAAATTTGTGTCACATCATTGGGAGAAATTTTGCCCCATTATCGGTGTCATTGGATGAATTGTGCCCTATCATTGGTGGCAGTAGGAGGAAATGTACCCAAGGGCTGAAATAAAAGCAAGCAAAGGACCACATCTGGCCCCCGGGCTGCATTTTGGAGACCACTGATTTAGGCCAACGTTTTCGGTACAAAATATCCTAATAAGTGTCTACAAACTATTGGATATATTTATGGATTTTTTTTTTTTCTAGTAATGGCGGAGATCAGTGACTTATAGCGGGGCTGCGATATTGCGACTGACAATCTGACACTTTGTGGGAACCAGTGACGCAGTAAAAATGCCACATTTTGTCATGTAAGTGAGAGGAGTAATGACCCATCGTTGGTGTAGTTGGGAGGAAAACTGTGCCCCTTTGTTGGTGTCATTAGGAGGAATTGTGCCCCATTGTTGGTGTCATTAGGAGGAATTGTGCCCCATTGTTGGTGTCATTAGGAGGAACTGTGCCCCATTGTTGGTGTCATTAGGAGGAATTGTGCCCCATTGTTGGTGTCATTGGGAGGAACTGTGCCCCATTGTTGGTGTCATTGGGAGGAACTGTGCCCCATTGTTGGTGTCATTAGGAGGAATTGTGCCCCATTGTTGGTGTCATTAGGAGGAATTGTGCCCCATTGTTGGTGTCATTAGGAGGAACTGTGCCCCATTGTTGGTGTCATTAGGAGGAATTGTGCCCCATTGTTGGTGTCATTGGGAGGAACTGTGCCCCATTGTTGGTATCATTGGGAGGAACTGTGCCCCATTTTTGTCCTCTTTGTGTATGTTTAGGTGACCAGGGGGCGTTGGGATGAAGATGGGGGGGGGGCGCCACAGGATTAGCTCGCACAGGGTGCCTGAACACCTAAGGCCGGCCCTGAGCACCTGCATATGAAAACGGTGTTCAAACCACACATGTGAGGTATCGCTGCGATCGTTAGAGCAAGAGCAACATTTCTAGCAAAAGGAATGTCACACAAAGAAAAACAACGGGCTAAATGACAGGACTTGATGTAAACACTGATGATGGATTGCACTGTAGAGAAGACTTGATTTTTTTAAGCATTTGAATATTCTGGCAATCGGAGAGGTGATGACAATGGCATTATCAGGACACAATGCTGTGACATGAGTCTTTGTCTTATGGAAAGACCCAGCCCCGTCCTCGCCCCCTGCAAGGTGTTCTGCTCTGTATGTGCTATGACATACACAGAGCTATGCAATCAGAGCTATAGAAGAAAGCTCGGAGCTATACACAGCTTGTTTTTTTAAGACAATAAAGGCCAGAAAGGCTATTTTTTACAATTGTACCAAAGACAAAAACCTTTTCTCTCATCATTCCTCCACCCTCTATTAAGACATGTAGCTCATCATGGGTACAAAGTTGTTCTTGGCAGCACTATGACAATCTCAATATACCATGCTACCATGGAATTATTAGACAGTAGGTATCCGCAGCCCCATGCAAAAACAGGCTATGGAAATTAAATACGACACCTAAAGCAGTAGTCCTAGGAAGACCATTGTAAAAAGCAATGGAGACAATATTTGGTTCAGTTATTAACGACAACAGATTGTTAAATTAAATCTCTGACCATCGCTTGTATCCTGTCTGGAGTCTCTGACCATCTCTTGTATCATGTCTGCAGTTTCTGTCCATCTCTTGTATCATGCCTGCAGTCTCTGACCATCTCTTGTATCTTGTCTGCAGTATCTGACCATCTCTTGTATCCTGTCTTCAGTCTCTGCCATCTCCTGTTATATATCCACAATCTCTGTCCATCTCTTGTATCATGTCTGCAGTCTTTGACCCTCTCTTGTATCATGTCTGCAGTATCTGACCATCTCTTGTATCCTGTATGTAGTATCTTACCATCTCTTATATCCTATCTGCAGTCTTTGATCATCTCTTGTATCATGTCTGCAGTCTCTGACAATTTCTTGTATCCTGTATGTAGTATCTGACCATCTCTTGTATCATGCCTGCAGTCTCTGACCATTTTCGTTATTTTGTCCATGATCTCTGACCATTTCTTGTATCATGCCCATAGTCTTTGACCATATCCAGTTGTGTGCTTGCTGTCTCTGACACCGAATATTCACTGAAATATATGTGCAGCCCTTTGGTGCTGTTGAAGGTCAAACTTGAGGCCCCCACCCTATTAAGAAAGTTGACTACCATTGCCTTAGAGCAGGGGTGTCAAACTGGCGGCCCTCCAGCTGTTGCAAAACTACAAGTCCCATGAGGCATTGCAAGGCTAACAGTTACAAGAATGACTCCCACAGGCAGAGGCATGATGGGACTTGTAGTTTCGGAACAGCTGGAGGGCCGCCAGTTTGACACCCCTGCCTTAGAGCAAATGTGTCAAACGCAAGGCCTGCATGCAAAATCCAGCCCGCCAGGCCATTTAATGTGACCCTCACCCTCTTCTGCAGCCCACTCAACTCTGCCCCCAACTTCTCTCACCAATCGGTATCAGAGAGGCAGACAGAACTCCTCGGCCAGATCCTGTGCTTCTCTGTTCAGCCATGGAGAGGCTGATCTCTGCCACTAATCCCGTCTCAGCAGTAAGCAGAGTGGAGCACAGAACTCATGCTACTGATCCTGTGAATCTCTGTACAGCCGCAGAACCTCCTCATCTTTGCCTCCAGCCCTCTGGTTCTCCTCCAGAGCCTGCACTTTCTGCTTCCCATCCCTGTCTCCAGCTATTTCCCAGCAGCAGCAGATGCTAAGGGGGTGCACTGTGTAAGTGAGGGCGAGGGCTGTTGATATCTGATGTAAGGGGGTGGTTATGCTCTGGAAATCTAGTTTTACAGATACAACTGAGAGCGACCATAATACTGATACATCCCGCAATGAAACTGAGGTTGACACCAGGGGAGGCCTGTCCATTAAGGGTGCACGGGCGCCGCCCCCTCTCTCGATGCCACCCCCTATATAATTAATAGATAGATTCATGCATAGCCGCAGCCACCCCTTTTTCATGCATCTGGCCAATTTCAGTATGCCAGGTGCCTGAATTACAGCGGTGGGGGTGTTTTTTTTAAGCACCTGATTAGAACCATAGGCTCTAATAGGCTTTAAAATAGGATGGACTCGGAGCACAGAGCATTGTACTCGGAGCCCACCCAGGTGTTTTAGAAAAGCAAATTAATATTTGCATTTCTAACACTGAATTGCCTCTCCGCCAATCAGGAACTGTGGGTGTGATACCCGTATCCCGATTGGCTGAAAGGACAGGCGATCATATTGGATGCCTAGGAGGAGGGGAGGAATCGCAAGGCGGAAGCCGCAGTGATCTCAGAAGAGAAGAGGACACAGGAGATGCTGCCAGATGCCTGCCGAAGCCTAATCCCCTGGCCAATGTACCCGCGTTCCCAGCCGCTGTGAGTCCGCCAATCCACGATATGCCCTGTCAATCACCGCCGCCAATTGGGTAAGTGCAGTTGCGTGGGCGGGACTTACTTGTGCGTTCGCTTCTGAGCTTGAGCTAACGGGGATAGGGGTGTTTTAAAATTAATGTTTTTATTTATTTATTTTTTACACTTTTTTTACATTTTTTTTTTCCTATTACAAGGAATGTAAACATCCCTTGTAATAGGAATAGTGTGTGACAGGTCCTCTTTATGGAGAGATGCGGGGTCAATAAGACCCCACATCTCTCCTCCAGGCTGGAAAGCATTAGATTGTGAAAAAAATTCACCGATCTCATGCTTACTAGCCGCAACTGCAGCTTTGTTTACTCCCGGGTACCTGGGCGTGACGTCATCACATCGCGCCCGGCCCTCCGGCGGTCATAGGCCGCGTACACACGATCAAATCTATCTGCTGGAAACGGTCGACCCGACCGTCCCAGCAGACAGATTCGACCGTGTGTACGGGCGAGCCGACGGATTTGGCCACCTGACAGATTTCAAAGCATGCTTTGAAATCTGTCGGCTGGGAACCCGTCCGCCCGACATGTCTGCTGGTTAGTACGCTAACCAGCAGACATGTCTTCTCGCACACGCGCCGAATGGTTTCGACGCATGCGCAGAAGTGTTTTACTTATGGTGCGGTGACGTGGTGGCGTCAACGTCACTGCCACGTCACTGCGCCGTCTGGCGGCGGGGATTTTGGTTTGATCGTGTGTACACGATCAAACCAATATGTCCCCAGCAGACAGATTTGCTGGTGGGCCGATGGCTCAGTATGCCGGCTTCAGTGACAGCGGACTGCCGCCCCCCTCTGCATCTCTGTCTCTCTCTTCCCACAGCGCTCACCTCCTCTCCCTCCCCACAGCGCTCACCTCCTCTCCCTCCCCTGCGCTCACCTTGGGGGGAACAGAGAAGCAGGGGGAGGACCGGAGGAGCAGGGGGAGGACCAGAGGAGCAGGGACGACGACAGAGGAGCATGGGGGAGGGGACAGACAGCCGACTTAACAGCTATGGCCTGGGAGTTTCTCAATTCTGCCTTATCTTGTCCCATAAGGGGGGGCACAGAACTAATTCTTTGCCGCGGGTGAAACAATGTCTAGCTTTCCCACTGGTACTGCCTATAAGAGTACCAGTACCAGCCGTTCTACTCTAATAAAGTAGAATGGCTAGTGGCTAGTGAAGGGGGAGAGGGGGCTTAGGTGGCCGGGGGGTGCGTGAGTTGCCCAGCTGCCATGGGAGAGGCCTGTCAAAGTGGGCCAGTCTGGATGAAGTCCAGGGCCAAATTTCTGTCCCAGTCCAGCCCTGCCATTTGGTCACCAGTCATCTCTATGCTTACTATCCGGCACTGGACGATTCTTTCTCCGTGCCCTTGATGGCGCAGGAGAGCCCGGAGAAGCACCTGATGGCAGCGGGAGGGGGGGGGGGGTGTCCCATCATGCCACCTATAAGAATGATCAAGCGGTGGAACCACCACTATGATCATTCTTATGGTGTGCAGGATCACCCCTGGAACACAATAATATCTGAAAGATGACTCTAGCTGCACCCATCATTCAGATATCCCCCCACAAAGTCCAGGACGTCATATGACGTCCACCCAGGATAGGAGATCCCCTCTGTGGACGTCATATGACTATGGGCCGGTACTGAAGTGGTTAAAGGGGGCACAAGAAAGGAAAGCTTGGTGAACTCCCAGACAAACTTCCCTGTAGATGCTTTTAGATTGGAGACTCCTTCTATCAAACACAACATAAGCCAATTGCAAACAAATTCTTTACAGTAAGTAAATGAATAAGCAGTGTGCAAACTTACGTATTGTTACAAGAGGTAGGAGCACTTGAAGAACGACTATTGCAAATAAAACTATAAAAAATCTATAAAACTCCATAGAACAAAAAGAAAGCGTACAAGCATCGTGTGACACCCCACATGATTTCGGCTTCTTCAATGGACACGGTGAGGTTGATTTACTAAAGGCAAATAGACTTTGCACTTTGAAAAGTGCAGTTGCTCTGTGGAAATGTAGCTGCTCCAGAGCTTAGTAAATGAGCAGAAGCTCTGCAGGACTTCCATCAACCAATCAGGTGCAAGCAAAAATGTATTTTATATTCCTTGCACATTGAGAATCCTTTGCAAAATGAAGCGTTACAGGTACCTCATTTACTAAGCTCTGGAGCAACTTCACTTGCCAAACTGTTTGGTTTTAGTAAATCAACCCCAGTGTATTACAATTACAACTAAAAAAGTGCGTCCATAGAGGGCACAGGAGCGCCGCTTCCACTTTCTCCTGCACCACCACTGAAAAACAATACATCAGTAGTCTCCAAACTGTGGCCCAGGGGCCAGATGCGGCCCCTTGCTTGCTTTTATCCGGCCCTTGGGCCATTATCTCCCCCCACTGTCAGCAACAGTGGGGCATAGTTTCTGCCATTGACACTGACAACGGAGCACTTTTCTTCCCACTGACACCAATGATGGGTCACTATTCTTTCTACTGACACCAATGATGGGACACTATTCTTTCTACTGACACCAATGATGGGTCACTATTATTTCTACTGACACCAATGATGGGACACTATTCTTTCTACTGACACCAATGATAGGATACTATTCTTTCTACTGACACCAATGATGGGTCACTATTCTTTCTACTGACACCAATGATGGGACACTATTCTTTCTACTGACACAGATGATGGGTCACTATTCTTTTTACTGACACCAATGATGGGTCACTATTCTTTTTACTGACACCAATGATGGGACACTATTCTTTCTACTGACACCAATGATGGGTCACTATTCTTTCTACTGACACCAATGATGGGTCACTATTCTTTCTACTGACACCAATGATGGGTCACTATTCTTTCTACTGACACAGATGATGGGTCACTATTCTTTCTACTGACACCAATGATGGGACACTATTCTTTCTACTGACACAGATGATGGGTCACTATTCTTTCTACTGACACCAATGATGGGTCACTATTCTTTTTACTGACACCAATGATGGGACACTATTCTTTCTACTGATACCAATGATGGGTCACTATTCTTTTTACTGACACCAATGATGGGACACTATTCTTTCTACTGACACCAATGATGGGTCACTATTCTTTCTACTGACACCAATGATGGGACACTATTCTTTCTACTGACACCAATGATGGGTCACTATTCTTTTTACTGACACCAATGATGAGTCACTATTCTTTCTACTGACACCAATGATGGGACACTATTCTTTCTACTGACACCAATGATGGGTCACTATTCTTTTTACTGACACCAATGATGGGTCACTATTCTTTCTACTGACACCAATGATGGGTCACTATTCTTTCTACTGACACCAATGATGGGTCACTATTCTTTCTACTGACACCAATGATGAGTCACTATTCTTTCTACTGACACCAATGATGGGACACTATTCTTTCTACTGACACCAATGATGGGTCACTATTCTTTCTACTGACACCAATGATGGGACACTATTCTTTCTACTGACACCAATGATGGGACACTATTCTTTCTACTGACACCAATGATGGGTCACTATTCTTTCTACTGACACCAATGATGGGACACTATTCTTTCTACTGACACCAATGATGGGTCACTATTCTTTCTACTGACACCAATGATGGGTTACTATTCTTTCTACTGACACCAATGATGGGTCACTATTCTTTCTACTGACACCAATGATGGGTTACTATTCTTTCTACTGACACCAATGATGGGTCACTATTCTTTCTACTGACACCAATGATGGGTCACTATTCTTTCTACTGACACCAATGATGGGTCACTATTCTTTCTACTGACACCAATGTGGGTTACATTCTTTCTATGACACCAATGATGGGTCACTTTCTTTCTACTGACACCAATTCTTTCTACTGATGGGTTACTATTCTTTCTACTGACACCAATGATGGGTCACTATTCTTTCTACTGACACCAATGATGGGTCACTATTCTTTCTACTGACACCAATGATGGGACACTATTCTTTCTACTGACACCAATGATGGGTCACTATTCTTTCTACTGACACCAATGATGGGACACTATTCTTTCTACTGACACCAATGATGGGACACTATTCTTTCTACTGACACCAATGATGGGACACTATTCTTTCTACTGACACCAATGATGAGTCACTATTCTTTCTACTGACACCAATGATGGGACACTATTCTTTCTACTGACACCAATGATGAGTCACTATTCTTTCTACTGACACCAATGATGGGTCACTATTCTTTCTACTGACACCAATGATGGGACACTATTCTTTCTACTGACACCAATGATGAGTCACTATTCTTTCTACTGACACCAATGATGGGACACTATTCTTTCTACTGACACCAATGATGGGTCACTATTCTTTTTACTGACACCAATGATGGGTCACTATTCTTTCTACTGACACCAATGATGAGTCACTATTCTTTCTACTGACACCAATGATGGGTCACTATTCTTTCTACTGACACCAATGATGGGACACTATTCTTTCTACTGACACCAATGATGAGTCACTATTCTTTCTACTGACACCAATGATGGGTCACTATTCTTTCTACTGACACCAATGATGGGACACTATTCTTTCTACTGACACCAATGATGAGTCACTATTGTTTCTACTGACACCAATGATGGGACACTATTCTTTCTACTGACACCAATGATGGGTCACTATTCTTTTTACTGACACCAATGATGGGTCACTATTCTTTCTACTGACACCAATGATGGGTCACTATTCTTTCTACTGACACCAATGATGGGACACTATTCTTTCTACTGACGCCAATGATGAGTCACTATTGTTTCTACTGACACCAATGATGGGACACTATTCTTTCTACTGACACCAATGATGGGACACTATTCTTTCTACTGACACCAATGATGGGTCACTATTCTTTCTACTGACACCAATGATGGGTTACTATTCTTTCTACTGACACCAATGATGGGTCACTATTCTTTCTACTGACACCAATGATGGGTTACTATTCTTTCTACTGACACCAATGATGAGTCACTATTCTTTCTACTGACACCAATGATGGGTCACTATTCTTTCTACTGACACCAATGATGGGTTACTATTCTTTCTACTGACACCAATGATGGGTCACTATTCTTTCTACTGACACCAATGATGGGACACTATTCTTTCTACTGACACCAATGATGGGACACTATTCTTTCTACTGACACCAATGATGGGACACTATTCTTTCTACTGACACCAATGATGGGTCACTATTCTTTTTACTGACACCAATGATGGGACACTATTCTTTCTACTGACACCAATGATGGGTCACTATTCTTTTTACTGACACCAATGATGGGACACTATTCTTTCTACTGACACCAATGATGGGTCACTATTCTTTTTACTGACACCAATGATGGGTCACTATTCTTTCTACTGACACCAATGATGGGTCACTATTCTTTCTACTGACACCAATGATGAGTCACTATTCTTTCTACTGACACCAATGATGAGTCACTATTCTTTCTACTGACACCAATGATGGGACACTATTCTTTCTACTGATACCAATGATGGGTCACTATTCCTCCCACTGATACCAATGATGGGTCACTATTCTTTTTACTGACACCAATGATGGGACACTATTCTTTCTACTGACACCAATGATGGGTCACTATTCTTTTTACTGACACCAATGATGGGTCACTATTCTTTCTACTGACACCAATGATGAGTCACTATTCTTTCTACTGACACCAATGATGGGTCACTATTCTTTCTACTGACACCAATGATGGGTCACTATTCTTTCTACTGACACCAATGATGAGTCACTATTCTTTCTACTGACACCAATGATGAGTCACTATTCTTTCTACTGACACCAATGATGGGACACTATTCTTTCTACTGATACCAATGATGGGTCACTATTCCTCCCACTGATACCAATGATGGGTCACTATTCTTTTTACTGACACCAATGATGGGACACTATTCTTTCTACTGACACCAATGATGGGTCACTATTCTTTTTACTGACACCAATGATGGGTCACTATTCTTTCTACTGACACCAATGATGGGTCACTATTCTTTCTACTGACACCAATGATGAGTCACTATTCTTTCTACTGACACCAATGATGGGTCACTATTCTTTCTACTGACACCAATGATGGGTCACTATTCTTTCTACTGACACCAATGATGAGTCACTATTCTTTCTACTGACACCAATGATGGGTCACTATTCTTTCTACTGACACCAATGATGGGTCACTATTCTTTCTACTGACACCAATGATGGGACACTATCCTTTCTACTGACACCAATGATGGGTCACTATTCTTTTTACTGACACCAATGATGGGACACTATTCTTTCTACTGACACCAATGATGGGTCACTATTCTTTTTACTGACACCAATGATGGGTCACTATTCTTTCTACTGACACCAATGATGGGTCACTATTCCTCCCACTGATACCAAAGAGGGGACACTATTCTTTTTACTGACACCAATGATGGGTCACTATTCTTTTTACTGACACCAATGATGGGTCACTATTCTTTCTACTGACACCAATGATGAGTCACTATTCTTTCTACTGACACCAATGATGGGTCACTATTCTTTGTACTGACACCAATGATGGGTCACTATTCTTTCTACTGACACCAATGATGGGACACTATTCTTTCTACTGACACCAATGATGGGTCACTATTCTTTCTACTGACACCAATGATGGGACACTATTCTTTCTACTGACACCAATGATGGGTCACTATTCTTTCTACTGACACCAATGATGGGACACTATTCTTTCTACTGACACCAATGATGGGTCACTATTCTTTTTACTGACACCAATGATGGGACACTATTCTTTCTACTGACACCAATGATGGGTCACTATTCTTTTTACTGACACCAATGATGGGTCACTATTCTTTCTACTGACACCAATGATGGGTCACTATTCCTCCCACTGATACCAAAGAGGGGACACTGTTTACTTCCAGTTACTCCAGGAAATGTTCTACTCCTGCTGGGCACAGTCTGGCCCCCCTAAAGCCTGAAAGACAGTAAACTGGCCCTTTGTTTAGAAAGTTTGGAGACCCCTGCAATACATAGATTCATGCATTGCATGAATCGATGTAAGGTGGGGGATGGGTTGGATCTGCGAAGTGGAGAGCAAATACACACAGAAGGTGAACAGAACTTGACCAGAACTGCTGCCCATACTGATTTACTACCACATGAATCTATGTATTGTCATCGCTGCCGCCTTCCATAAAGATGGCCGGCCCCCTGTCAAGCCCCGGCCATCTGAATAACGGCAGCTGGTTGGCTGTGGAAGTGTCGCTGGCTCTGATAGGCTCTGATAGACTCTGATAGGCTTACAGCCTGAGGGCTGTAATCGGCTTCCAAATAGTTAACCAGGGGACGCAGGGGGTGTGCGTTACTTGGTTAACACTGACACGCATCTTAGCCAATCAGGTTCACCGGATCTGGTTACCGGTAACCTGATTGCTGAAGCGACATCGGGAGCGGGACTACATTGAGGGATCGTGAAGGAGGATCTGAGGATGTCCGACCGAGAAAGGTAAGTGCCAGGCTGGGGGGGGGGGGCAATCTGGCGGCATTTTAGGGGCAAACTGGCGGCAATTCATGGGTACAGTGGCAACAATGGCATGGCACAGTGGCTGCGTTTGGCATGGCACTGTGGCGACAATTGATGGGCACAGTGGTGACAATGGCATAGCACAGTGGCTGCGTTTGGCATGGCACAGTGGCTGCATTTGGCATGGCACAGTGGCGACAATTGATGGCACAGTGGCTGCGTTTGGCATGGCACAGTGGTGACAATTGATGGGCACATTAGCGACAATTGATAGACACAGTGGCGACAATGGCATGGCACAGTGGCAACAATTGATGGGCACAGTGGCAACAATTGATGGGCACAGTGGCGACAATTGATGGCACAGTTGCTGCATTTGATGGCATGGCACAGTGGTGACAATTGATGGGCACAGTAGCGACAATTGATAGACACAGTGGCGACAATGGCATGGCACAGTGGCAACAATTGATGGGCACAGTGGCAACAATTGATGGGCACAGTGGTGACAATTGATGGCAGAGTTGCTGCATTTGATGGCATGGCACAGTGGCGACAATTGATGGCACAGTTGCTGCATTTGATGGCATGGCACAGTGGCGACAATTATTGGGCACAGTGGCGACAATTGATGGGCACAGTGGCTGCGTTTGATGACACAGTGGCGACAATTTTATGGCACAGTGGTGACAATTTTATGGCACAGTGGCTGCGTTTGATGGGCACAGTGGCAGCATTTGATGGGCACAGTGGCGTAAATTGATAGGCACAGTGGCGGCAATTGATGGGCACAGTGAGGCTGCAATTGATGTTTTTTTTTTTATTTGTTTGACCCCCCCCAAAAAAAAAATTGAGCACCAGCCGCCACTGCTCTGCAAAGGGGGAATCACCCTCCCTTTTTTTTCCTGGTGATCATTGCTACTGGCATAGAAAGTGTTAAGAAATCCAAAATTGTCACTGCAACAAGAGATAAGGAAAATCTTCCAAAAGGCAGGACTGCTTTGGCAACAAAAGTAAAAAGGGATTTTCTATCATCTTGGAGACATTTCACATCACTTCCTGCTGTGTCTCTAGGACAGGAAGTAAAGGTAAATCCACCCAACGGGAAACCGACAGTAACAAAACAAAAAATAAAACTGCCAGGTCTTTTTACCCCTCCCAAACTGAAAAGAAATGTGATGACTTTATGACTTTACATATGATTATGATTATAAATAGCCGTTTCTATTTCAAGGCAAGAAATAAGTGTTTTGTTCTTTCTTACTTAAAAGAATGTTGTGATAATGTTGACATGAATTGCATTTACTGTAAATTGTGAAATTTTGGTTTTACATTGTTCCCAGAAATTAATTGTCTTCTGGTAAAAGGATTAGGAAAAAAACAGTCTCTACCAATAAAATGTCACATTTCAAAAATAGTAAACAAGCGTAAGTTGCTATTTTTGTTTTCTTTTTTAACTTTTCTTTGAACAAAAGATGTGCTTTATACAAAGAATTCACATTGTATTGTTTCATATTGTCCCGCCGGTGTGAGTAGGAGTAAAACAGAAATAGCCACACTATAGAAAGAATCATTCAGCTGGTAATCTAAACACATACAATTCATGTCTAGTAATAAAAATTGAATATATTGCAGCATAAAGCGGGGTTCCGGGCATCATTTTTTTTTTTTTGCAAGCAAAATTAATCACACTAAATAGTCCCTAAAACATATTAATAGCTCCCCAATCGTTCCAGAAATCATTGCAAACACTTGCCTTATATCCTCCAGCTCATGTTGTTGCCGTATCCATCATATGTGTGGGCATGTGAAGCCCAGTTCCTTTTTCTTCCTGGTTTTCAGGGAGAGGTGCATGCCGGGCAATTTTTAGGGACAGTAATGGCCAGAGACTCCAGAGATTTCCCAGGAGGCAATGGGGTCTTAGGACAGGAAGTTGAGCCACCTAGGACCAGGAACTAGGCAGGAAATCTACCTAGTAACAGCCATATACAAGTGAGTAAAAACATATATATATTTTATTATTATTTTATTATTATTATTATTATTATTATTATTATTATTATAAACGTATATTAAACATATTATTTTATTATATTATTATTATTATTATTATATTATTATTATTATATTTATATTATATTATTTATATTATATCATATTATAATTATAAACATATTATTATAAACATATATTTTTTTATTATTATTTTATTATTTTTTTTTTACATTTAAGGCAAGCTGTTAATAGAAAGTACATTTTTAGGGTGGAACTCCACTTTAACAGTCCTTAGGTGGATGCATTAGTTTTCTTCTTCCTTTTTTTCCCCTTATCTTTACCTGATGATTCTGCAAGGAGTATATTTCCCATCCTAAGATGACAACAATCAATAGGATCCATGGAGGAGAAGCAACCATTGATTATTCGCAGAAGCAGAAACTCTCAATTACATTGATTTTAAAGAACAAATGCACCCAAAATCAGGGTGTAGCATGTAACATATTACAAGGTGCAGCAGATCCCACATGACACGCCCCCGCTTCCCTGTCAAGCAGGGGATCTTCTCCCCCTGTTCTCTGTCACAATTTTAAAAATAATTGGCCAAGCAGAATTTTGCCCACCCGGCCGCGTCTTTTATTCCCAGAGCTCTGTGAAAACTGGGGCTGCAACTAATGATTATTTTCATAATCGATTAGTTGGACGATTATTGTTTTTATTAATCAATTAATGGGGTTGCAAAGGCAGAAGTTTTTTTTTTATCTTAAAGGGAAACTAAAGTCAAAATTTTGAATTTTTTTTTAATAACAAACATGTGATACTTACCTCCACTGTGCAGCTCGTTTTTCACAGAGTGTCCTCTAACCCTGTCTTCTGGGGTCCCTCGGCGGCTGTCAGGTCCTGCTCGCAAAAGCATTCCACCTTAATGCATGCGAGCTCGCACGGTAAAAAGCTTTTGCGAACGCGCTCCCGTGATACAGCGGGGGGCATAGCTGCCGACTGTATCACTCGGCCCCGCCCCCTGGCGCGCCGCGTCATCCAATGGCTGCGCTGCTATCAATCCGCCCAGCCTAGCCAATCAACGGCCAGGCTGGGTACCGAAGAGGATCACATGGACGTGTCCGGGACTTTCGAAACGGTCAGGTAAGTAAAACGGGGGCTCGGGGGGGGGGGGCGGTACCATCTGATGTTTTTTCACCTTAATGCTTAGGATGCATTAAGGTGAAAAAACATTTACCTTTACAACCCCTTTAACCAATTCAGCGTAACAAAAATGTAACTAATACAAATTTATCCGAAGTTACGAATTATCTGAAATAACGAATGCCGCCTCTAAACAGATGGAATGGAATGAATTAATAATAAATAATAACAAAAGGTTTTTATTATTGTTATTTATTATTATGAATTTGTTACGTTCCATTCATTTAGATACGGCATTCGTTATTTTGGCTAATTTGTAACTTTGGATACATTTGGATTCGTTATGTTTACTAATAGCCACATTTAAAGGGAAATTCTAATTTTCAAATTTTTCTAATTCTAATTTTCAAATTTTCGAATTTACAAATTTTCAAATTTACAAATATTCGAAAAAAAAATGTGTGTTTTTTGTTAATTCAGATATTTCCGAATTAACAATTTTTTTGATCGAAATTTGTTAAAAGACGATTTTGAAACTAAATGCACATCTCTTAAGCCTCGTACACATGGTCCAGAATCTCGTCAGCAAAAAAAAAAATTGTATTTCCTGACGAGATTCTTGGCAAGATTCTCCTGCCGGCCGAGTGTACAGACACTCCATTCAAAAGAACCGCCGTTCTTTTGAGTGGCGCGAACACAGTGACGTCATCGACTACGAGGAGCATGTGCTCGTCACATTCGATGCCATCGCCGCCATCTTGCTTCACCCAAACTATTCCTTGGAAGCTACCGCGCATGCGTCAAAGTCATTTCGAGCATGCACGGATTTCCACGGCGACAGGTAAGTATACAGACGCTCGGTTTCTCGTCGGGAAACAGGCCGACGAGAATCCAGATGAGTAAATGGAGAGCAGGATCTCTATTTTTCTCATCGAGATTCTGGGCAGATTTCCCGATGAGAAACCTCAAAGCCTCCTCCCGACGAGAAACCTCCAAGCGTACATCCTGTGCACTTTTTTGTGTGCTTCCTTTTTTTTTTTTGCACCAGGTGTTATAGTTTTGTGAGTGTGTTTCACTACACCTTTGGACTTCAAAACATAAATAAAAAATCTTGGAAATCTCATCGGGGTTAGTGTGGTCTGAATGATCGAAGATGATTGATGATTTTCTGCTATGGGTTGCTGCACTTTGCATTTTCCACTCTGTCACAATAATTACAGACATTTGTATCAGGTCCATTACATACATGGAAAGCATATGCAAAGGTGAAGAATATGAAGTATGAAGTATGAAAATGTGCACTGAATAGCTACTAGTTTACACATTAAAGGGGTGTTTCAGCCCAAAATTGTGTTTATTAAAAGTCAGCAGCTACAAAAAGTGTAGCTGCTGGCTTTTAATAAACACTCACTTACCTGGTCCTGCGTTCCAGCGACGCGCCGACTGGGGCTCCACTCCTCTCCCCCCCTCCCCAGCCGGCGTCTCCATTCCTACTGTGGGCACCTAGCCGTGACAGCCTTCGGCTTCACGGCCGGGCACCCACTGCGCATGCGCGAGCCGCACTGCGCATGCACGCGCAGCGCGGCTCGCCGCTGATTGGAGAGGCAATCACATGGGACCTGTCATGTGTCCCATGCGATCGCCTACAGGGAGGGGCTGGTGTAGGCGATTAAGGCTTAATCGCCTAACCAGCCCCTCGGCGGAGGCAGGAAGTGGGACAGGAAGTCCCACTCCTACTGAAGCCCCCACTCCCCCCCCAAAAAAAATGACATGCCAAATGTGGCATGTAAGGGGGAGGGGAGTGGATTAAAAAAAAGTTATTTTTTAGGTGGAACTCCTCTTTAATCTGTGGACACCAAACAATAAAACGAGAAGACATAAGCATAGAAATTTTACATTTCATTGCTCTGGGCAGTCATTTGCCAAAAGCATCTATCATGAAAACAATACAAGCACTCAAAGGAGCTTTACAGGCCAATATAAACACTGAGTCACTGTACTACTGTATGTCATAAGAGAAAATGGCAAATCAGGGAAGAGTACGATGGGAGAGATAATTTACTAGAAATGTACCATTAAAAATTCAGGTGTGACGTGCGACGTGGCTCCCAAACAAAATTTACATCCTTTTTCCCCACAAATAGCAATTTCTTTTGGTGGAATTTGATCGCCTCTGCGGTTTTAAATTTTTTGCACCATAAACAAAAATAGAGCGTCAATTTGGAAAGAAAATCAAGATTTTTTACTTTTTGCTATAATAAATATCCCCCAAAAAATATATAATAAATCAGTTTAGGCCGATATGTATTCTTCTACATATTTTTGTTAAAACAAAAAAAATCGCAATAAGTGTAGCGCTCACCCCGAAGGAGCCGCTGGCTTGATGATGGGATCGGCAAATTAAGTCACTTTCATTTTTGTCTAGGGATGTGCCAGAAATACCAGATAATGATTGAGGGCCAGATTCTCAAAAGAGATACGACGGTGTATCGCAGGAAACACCGTCGTATCTCTGTTTTTTTTACTGGGTATCTATGCGTGTGATTCCTAAAATCACTTACGCATATATACAGTGAAGATCCGACATGTGTAAAACACTTACACCGCCGGATCGTAGATGTAATTACTTTTCTGGCCGCTAGGTGGCCTTTACATTGTTTTCTCATGTGCCTATGCAAATGAGCCTAATACGCCGATTCCCGAATGTTTTTACGCCGCCCTGTCGTTGTTTACGTTGTTTTCGTAAGCGTAAACCTACCCCTGCTATATGAGGGGTAGGTTTACGATGTTCCGTTGTTGCCATGTTAAGTATGGCGTCGGGTCAGCGTCGTCTTTTTCCGTCGGTTACGTCATTTGACTAAGTCGTTCGCGAATAGGGCATTGCGTAAGTGACGATCACGTCGTTTTGACGTTGGTTTCAAAGACGCTTTCCGACGTGAGCTGAAGCATGCGCACTGGGATTTTTTCCCGGCCTGGCGCATGCGCAGTTCGATCGACGCAGGGGCGCGCTTAATTTAAATACAAGCCGCCCCCTTTGAATTACGCAGGTATACGCAGGGCCATTTACACTACGCAGCCGCAAACTACGGAGCAAGTGCTTTGGGAATACGGCACTTGCTCCATTAAGTTGCGGCGGCGTAGTGTAAATGGCTTACGCTACGCCGCCGCAGATTGTATGTGAATCTGGCCCTGAGTGTCCACACAGTGAATAAAGGTGTTCTCAATGCTTTCATTCCAGGCCAACATTGCCAAACATCAACTCGATGAAGGAAGAACAGGTTGATGAGAAGGACGGAACTCTAGATGTCAGGCCTGGATATGGGTGTAGCAGAGATTAGCTCTTGAAAAAGAACACAGAGCCCACACATCGCCAATCAGCGCCCTAGGGTGGGCGAGGTGTCTCCCGGGCCGGTCTCTCTCTCTCAGACAGCAGCCCGGGACCTCACCTTAAATTCTAGCTGGGAGGAACGAGTTTCGCTGACTCGACTCTGAGCCCCTGCTACGGGGCAATAAAATGTAAAAGATTCAGAACGTCCGAACAGAGCGAATCCTCCCAGTAACTTTCTCCTTAGATCTCCGGGTGACAGCAAAGCATACCTGTCCATTGCCGAACGTCGGATCTTCTCCACGGCAACGGGAACACAGTGAGCCACTGGGGTCCCCTCAGTTTTGTCTCCGGTTGAGACTCGATAAGGCCTGAAGCCCGGCCAGGTAGGCCACGCCGGCGGGGTCCCTGGATGCGCACACCCTGAAGGTGGGTGCCGCACCCCGACTCCGGGACCCCACACCGCAGAACGCCCCCGAACACCTGACCTCCGTCCCAGATATATCCCCCCCCCCCCCCAGCATGCCCAGCGAGAGAAAACACTCTCTAATTGGCTGCTGGGGAGAATTCCATCTGCCAGAAATCCCTCTAGCTCCCACTGCCGGCCAAGGATGAACTCACATCCTCAGAATGCAGTCCGAGCCAGTGGTCCTTTCCAGAATAACACAGGTCATTAACCCTGACAAATCACGACTGGGAGCAAGGTAACTCTCCCAGTCTAACTAGCTTTTGGAAAAATGCCCATGCGAAAAGCAAGGGGGTGCTACATAAGCATTTATTGATTGCTTTGCGCAAAAGTTATAGCGTCTACAAAATAGGGGAAGTTTTATAGCATTTTTATTAATATTTTTTTACTAGTAATGGGGGCGATCTGCAATTGTTATTGTGCCTGCGACCAGGGGCGGACTGACCATTGGCACTCTTGGGCACTGCCCGAGGTCCCCATGCCACTAGGGGGCCCCATCAGGGTTTTCAGGCTCAATAAAACCAGGGACAGTATGTAAAAATCTTTTTTTTTTTTTACATCTGTCCCTGATATGTCTGAAGCCGACATGCTTTTGATGTGAATATCCTGAGATTTTAGCTGCACTGCCTCCTGGCATGGTGGCCATCTGTAAGCTTGGGGGCCCCATAATCTTTTATTGCCCGGGGGCCCCATGAGTTGTCAGTCCACCCCTGCCTGCGACACTTTTGACGGACACTTTTGATGCTATTTTGGGACCATTGTCACTTATACAGAGATTAGTGCTATACAAAATCTACTGATTTATGTGTAAATGGCACTGGCAGGGAATGGGGTTAAACACTAAGGGACGATGAAGGGGTTAAGTGTGTCCTAGGGAGTGATTCTAACTGTAGAGGGGGGCTGGGCTACAAGTGGCATGACAGTGATCAGTAGATCACTGTCTTTGATCTCACCGAGCACGCGGCAGGGGTGCACGTGCCCGCACGGTGGAGAATTGAAAGGGTACGTCCCTTTGCGCAGCCATGCCATTCTGCCGACGTAAATATACAGGCGGCGGTCAGTAAGTGGTTAAGGTTATCCTTTGGCTGTTATCCGATTTTGGTCTAGCACTACTTTCTGTATTTTTATAGTTAAAGCTACTGTTGGGTGCTAACGGAAGCCTTCCTGTTTGGGAGCCGCCTCACAATATCTATTGGGCTTGTCTGAAGTTTTCCTTTATCTGACTACACTTGCAAGTCTAATGCCCTGTACACACGATCACTTTTTGTGATGAAAAAAAATGTAATTTTTCTTCATGAAAAAAAACGACATTTTTCAAACTTCATTTTTAAAAATGACGTTGCGTACACACCATCATTTTTGGAAAATGATGAACAAAATGATGGCACTCTAAAGGGGAAGTTCTATTTGCCTTGAGGCTGCTTTTAGCTGGTTACTTGTTAGTAAAAGACGATTCCTGCTTTTTTGTCTGTTACAGCGTGATGAATGTGCTTACTCCATTATGAATGGTAGTTTTACCTCCCGTCTCCTAACTTGCTTCTGGGCATGTGCGGGTTTAAAATGTCATTTTTTACGTAGTTTTGCCCACACACGATCATTTTTTATGACACAAAAAATGACATTTTGAAAAATGACATAAAAAATTCGAGCATGTTCGAATTTTTTTTTGGTCATTTTTTAGAAGACATAAAATGACATTTTGGCCACACACCATCATTTTAAATGACATTTTAAAAAATGACATTTTTTTTCATCACAAAAAGTGATCGTGTGTATGGGGCATAAAAGTTCCCAGCACCTTTTAGAGTATGTTGTACTAGAGTACGTTTGTAGATAACTGTTTAGTCATATCCAATTCTTGGGGATTCTATGGAATAACTCTCTGGGCACCATGTCTGATAAACTTGAAAGCGTTTTCTGTCAAATTTTCTCAGTGAATGTTTATGGAGTTATAGAGTCTCCAGGTCTTTCCTCAATGCTCCCCAAAAGCATGGCTTGGGACTGGCATGCAGAATGTAGTACCACGTGTGCAGAGCCAATTGGTATGCTCATGCTAAGGCTAATTGACCTACCAGCATGTTTTTGGGATGTGGGAAAAAAAAAAACTAAAACTAAAATATTAATTGTCAGCAGCTACAAATGCTGCAGCTGCTGACTTTTAATATATGGACACTTACCTGTCCAGGGCGCCCGCAATGTCGTTACCTGAAGTCGATCTGTCCGTCGGCTCTCGGGTGGAGTCGCCGCCATCTTCAGTAAGGGAATCAAGAAGTGAAGCCTTACGGCTTCACTTCCTGGTTCCCTACATGCGCGAGTCCCAGGAGACAGCGGGGAGTAGGTCACCGCGTGATCTATGCCTGGAAGTGGGAGTAAACACCTGGATTACACAGGTATCTGCTCCCTCCCCCCCCTCTCTTAAAAGGTGCCAAATGTGACACCAGAGGGGGAGGGGATTCCAAAAACCGGAAGTTCCATTTTTGGGTGGAACTCCGCTTTAATGCAGAAATCTTGCCTGAGATTCAAACCAAAAAACCCAGAGCTACAAAGCAAGTGCTAATCACTAAGCCTCTGCTTTACCCCTATAAGGCCCCGTACACACGAGCAGACAGATTTGTTCAAATCGGTCGGACAGACCGATTTGAACAAATCTGTCTGCTGGGATGTATTGGTTTGATCGTGTACACACGATCAAACCAAAATCCCCGCCGGCAGACAGCGCGCTGACGTGTCGGTGACGTTGACGCCGCCACGTCACCGCACATGGAAGTGAATTACTTCCGCGCATGCGTCGAATCCATTCGACGCATGTGCTAGAAGATATGTCTGCTGGTTAGCGTACTAACCAGCAGACATGTCGGGCGGAAGGGTTCCCAGCCGACAGATTTCAAAGCATGCTTTGAAATCTGTCGGCTGGCCAAATCCGTCGGCTCGCCCATACACACGATCGAATCTGTCTGCTGGGACGGTCGGGCCGACCGTTTCCAGCAGATAGATTTGATCGTGTGTACGCGGCCTAAGGCCGTGTACACACGGCAGAGAACCTCGACGGGCAGAACACATCGTTCCGCCCGTCGAGGTTCTCTGCCGGCCGTCGAAATCGGCGACCCGCCCGTCGGGAATGGCAACCAGCCATTCATCCAGGCGGGCCGTCGAGCAAAAAGAGAGCGTGCTCTCTTTTCGCTCGACGGGATTCCCGACGGGCGGGGCGAGCGCTCCGTGTACACACGGCCGAGGTCCTCGCTGGAATGCAGCTTCCAGCGAGGTTCTCGCTGGTTTCCAGCGAGAACCTCGGTCGTGTGTACGCCGCCTTAGAGTTGTTATTCAGAGTAAGCCTTTATGTCATGGGTCTTTAAACTACAGCTCTCCAGTTGTTCAGGAACTACAATTCCCATCATGCCTAGTCATGTCTGTGAATGTCAGTGTGTTACAATGCCTCATGGGATGTGTAGTTCTACAACATCTGGAGGGCCGTAGTTTGAAGATCCCTGCTTTATGTAAAGTGAAGATGATGAGGCGGAAAGGCTAATACTGCACAGTGAAGTGTTGTGCAGGAGGAGAGAAGTCCTGGGAGTAATGGCGTGTACACGCGGTCGTTTTTTGTCTTGTAAAAAAACGTTGTTTTTTCTAATGAATAAAAAAACAAAGTTGTGGGAGCTGTGGTGGCTCAACGTGATTGGCACTGCGTTGACAAGCCATTCACCTCTGCAGCCAAGGGTTCGGATCCCGGTCTCGGCTACATGTGAATTGAGTTTGGTGGTCTCAGCCCGCCTCCCGGTGGGTGTGCTATGCAAGGTATGCCTGTGCTTAGTACGCCCACCCCCCCCCCCAAAAACCACCACACTTGCACGCACACGAAATTGGTTTAAAACACACGCACTTTGGCCATGCGGTCTCTTAAAATAAAGAGAGGCGAAGGACCTACGGGGCTGGCTGGGTGGGCTAGGCCCCCTCACTCCCTCATAGGGGGAGTCCCTCTGCCCCATTGGGGTCCCGTTGGGCCCCAGTTGGGCTCCCAAGAGGTGCAGGTAGGGCGGGGTGAGTGGGAGGCCCCCCTTCACACCCGCCATTGCCACCAGGGGCATGGAGAAGGATGGCGAATGCCTCCGGGGGGAGGGTCTGCCTACTCCCAACTCCTGCAGTCCGGCTCCTCTCTCTCGAGTTCACGCACAAAAATACACTTAAAAAAAAAAAGAAAAAAAAAAAAAAAAAAAGTTTTTCAAACCTCATTTAAAAAAATAACGTTGCCTACACACCATCGTTTTCTGAAAATGCTCTTGCAAAGCGCGGTTACGTACAACACGTACGACGGCACTCTGTTCCATTCAAGCTCGCGTCATAACTTGCTTCTGAGCATGCGCAGGTTTTTATGACACAAAAAACGACATTTTGAAAAACGACATAAAAAATTAAAGCATGGTCGAATTTTTTTTGTTGTCGTTTTTCAGAAGACATAAAACGACGTTTTGCCCACACACGATCATTTTAAATGACGTTTTTTAAAACGTTGTTTTATTTCATCACAAAAAACGACCATGTGTACGCGGCATAACAGTCTGCAGGAGTTGATGCAGAGGAGGAGCAATGGTCTGCAGGAGTTATGTAGGGGAGGTGACTGTGATTATTAGTCTATCAATTCTTCAAATTATCAGTTCATTCAACCAATTCTTAAAGCGGGGTTCCAACCACAATTAGCATTTTTTAAATGTTTGTCCTTTCATCGTGCGTTTTTATACTATAAATCTGGTCACTTAATATTTTACAATCCGACGCCGCTTCGCATAGTTATTCAATAAAGATAGTTTATAAAACTATGTCCACACCGTTATCATTTTGCTTGTGGGCATTGTGAAGCCAACAAGCACTTACTTCCTGGAAGTCTTGGATTGGGAAGTGATAATTGGGTAGCACACTGCATCCTGGGAAATGATGACACACATTTCCCAGGAGCATTAGAGGGAGATGATGTCAGAATCCTAGGTTATTCCAAAGGCAGATTTCGTGGGACAGCATAGCAACAGGCATTTCCAGGTGAGTAAAAAAAAAAAATTATTTTCCTTTTTTAGGTCTAATAAGCACAATAATGAAATAAAAAAAATTCAGATGGAAACTCCACTTTAAATATGATGGCACAGTGATTTGTTCTATATCCCCTTTCCCCAACCAAGATATATCCCCAATAAACAAAAACAAAACAAAGCAACTGTTCATTGTCGAGGTCTGGCAGCAGGAAGATATGGTGAATGTTAGTAACTTGTAGCAACCATCCGCTACTTAAAGCGGAGGTTCACCCAAATAACATGTATTTATATTCTTTAGACTTCCAACATGTACAGTATGCTGCTGTTTTTTTTTTTGGCTCTACATACCGTATAATAGCTATTTTCCACCCGGCTTCCGGGTACTTACTCCCGCGGGAGAAGGCGTTCCTATGCAGAGGCCAAGGTGATTGACGTCTTTGAGAAAAACTTCCCCCCGGCGGATAAGGCCTCCCCCTATTGCGTAGGGGCGTCACGAGTTACCAAAAGTAGCCAAACTGTGAGTCAGCTCTATACGGCGCCTGCGCAATCAGCTCTACGCGGCTCCTAGTCGGTGCGTAGGTGCCGTATAGCACCGTATAGAGTTGACTTGCAGTTCGGCTGCTTTTTTCGGAAACTCGTGACGCCCCTACGCAATAGAGGGGGGGGGGGTCTTATCCGGAAGCCGGGAGGAAAATAGCCATTATACGGTATGTAGAGCCAAAAAAAAACCAGCATACTGTACATGTTGGAAGTCTAAAGAATATGATTTTATATGCATGTTATTTGGGTGAACCTCCGCTTTAAGGTTTAGGAGATATCCGCTGTAAAAAGTGGTTGTACAGGGTTTATACCTACCTTAAAGCGGATGTCCCCCTGAAAAAAAAAATATTAAAAGCCAGCAGCTACAAATACTGCAGCTGCTGACTTTTAATATTAGGACACTTACCTGTCCTGGAGTCCAGCGCTCGTCACCCTGCTGCTCCCCCCTCCATCCACGATGAGGGAACCAGGAAGTGAAGCGCCCCGGCTTCACTGCCCGGTTCCCTACGGCGCATGCGCGAGTTGTGCTGCGCCCGCCGATTGGCTCCCGCTGTGTGCTGGGAGCCGAGTGTTCCCAGGACACACAACGGGGGGGGGGACGTGATGTGGGGAAAAAAAACGTCTTTTACCTGACTGTGTGGCCGGAAGTGGGTGCAAATACCTGTCTTTAGACAGCTATCTGCACCCCCCTCCCCCTGAAAGGTGTCAAATGTGACACCGGAGGGGGGAGGGTTTCGATCAGCGGAAGTTCACTTTAGGGTGGAGCTCCGCTTTAAGTGAATGCGGGCTGAGGAGAAAGAGTAGAATGGCCTGACATAGTCCTATTAGGTGTCAGTCCCCTGCCCCTCGGCTACCTGTTCACCTAAATGGGTTGGATTGCACTGTGTCTGTTTGCTTTCTGCGTTACGAACATAAAACTCTAAATTGCAAAACTGCATTTCTTATAATGCCATATTGCTCAGATAATAAATCTTTATGACTTACAGTGTTATGTTATGCACTTTTATGTGTCTCTTTTACCACAGTAAATAAACTTTAACTACTTCACTGACATTGTGTAAGTCTTGTTATTGGTGACAACGGCTGAACCCAAGGTGACAGAGGTGTCAGAGGACTTTCAGAGCCAGGGCAACCAGTGGGGTACAGATTCTACCAGCGGCCCTCACAAAGGTAGCACTATATACAGTATATATATTTGTAATATTTCTACTTGTTGTTTGGAGTTGCTCTTTAACCACTTCAGCACTGGAGGATTTGGCTGCCTAATGACCAGACCATTTTTTGCGATTCGTTTTAACTGACAATTGCGCGGTCGTGCGACGTGGCACCCAAACAAAATTGATGTCTCTTTTTTCCCACAAATAGAGCTTTCTTTTGGTGGTATTTGATCACCTCTGCGGTTTAAAATTTCTGTGCTATAAACAAAAAAAGAGTGACATTTTTTAACTTTTAGCTATAATAAATATCTCCCAAAAATATATTTAAAAAAAACTAATTTCTTTCTCAGTTTAGACTGATACGTATTCTTCTACATATTTTTGGTAAAGAAAATCATAAGCGTATATTGATTGGTTTAGTCAAATGTTATAGCATCTACAAAATAGGGGCTATCATTTATTTAGCGCAACTACATTTCTTTTCTCCAGTATTTTTGTGTGTATACCACTTTTTTAGTTGCAGCTCACTTGTGTTTTTTATTTTAGCGCAGTCATTTTTTTGTTCTTTCTTCTATATATATATATACACACCTTTACAACCCCTTTAAATAAGAAGTGTACCATCATGGCAATAGTGGTGGTGATGAAAATTTAAATCCAAATCCATTTTTTAACACCATTGGAGCCATGAACCAAAGGTCAGGCCTTGTACACGCGACCATTTTCCTCGACAAAATCCATGAAGAAAATTTGTGCAGAGCTTTTTTGCCGAGGAAAACGGTCGTGTGTATGTTTTTCGTCAAAGAAACTGTTGTGGATCTCGACAAGAAACAAAGAGAACAAGTTCTCTTTTTTCTCGTTGGGAGTCTCAATTTCCTCATCGTGTTGATCGTCGGGCTGGTTTACGACGAGAAACATGTTCGTGTGTATGCTTAAAAACCCGCGCACCTTCGGTAAAAGTAGCGTTCGTAATGGAAATCGCACATTTGTCGCGCTGTAAGAGACTGAAAAGCGTGAATCGTCTCTTACCAAACTTTTACTTAACACGCAGTAACATGAGATTAGCAAAAGCAGCCCCAAGGGTTGTGCCAGTGGAATGGAACTTCCTATTTATAGTGCCGTCGTACGTGTTGAACGTCACCGCGTTTGAGAACTATGAGATTTTGTCTTGACAGTGTGTACGCAAAGACAGCTTGACAAGATTCTCGACAAGCCTGACAAGAAACTCGTTAAGGAATAGATGTTTCTTTTACAATGAGATTCTCGGTCGTGTGTACGAGGTCTCAGACCTGCAGAACACAGGGGGGATGTGCAGACATTATCTCGCTATGAAAACAATTTACGCCTTTTGAGTGTTACGCCATTTAAGTTTTCCTTGTCAGAAGAGGTGGAAGAAATACAGGTACTGGTTTATCTGCCCCCAGGCATAAGCCACAGTGCTTATCTCAGCATGCACATTATCCGCATGGCTTTACAATGAATACTTCTCACATTACAAATCATCATGATTTTACTTTGCCTTCATATAATCATTAACCTCCCTGGCGGTCTTCCCGTGTGTGGCACGGGGTGAGATTTTAAAGCTACGATCGGTAACCCCGTGCCACACACGGGCTTGCCTCGCTGGATGCAGAAAAAAGTTTACTTACCTTTTCTCTGCGATCCAGCGATGAATCCCCGCAGTACACGGCGGGCGGATGTCCGCCTGATGCTGTGTGTTCCGCCGATTCCCTTCCCTGCGAGCGTCGCGACGTAGGGGGGGGGAACGGCGCCAAATTCAAAAAAGTAAACAAACACTATACATACAGTACACTGTAATCTTATAGATTACAGTACCGTATGTAAAAAATACACACCCCCCCTGTCCCTAGTGGTCTGCCCTGTACACTACATGTCATTTTATATAATAAAAACTGTTCTTTCTCCCTGCAAACTGTAGATTGCCCATAGCAACCAAAAGTGTCCCTTTATGGCAAAAATTGTTTTAGAGCAGCTAAAAAACTGCGATAATAAATCAGAATCACTTGCAGAATTTAGCGATAGCGATTTGTGGGGAAATTCGTCATAAAAAAAAAAAAATAATGACAGCAAAAATTCTGCAACTGAGCAAATTTCAGTGATTTTGATTTGATTACATTATTGAATAATTTTTACTATAATTATATTATTATTTGTTATAATTTTTTATAATTATTTATTATATTATAATTTTTAATAAGAAAAAAAAAAAAAAATCATACCCAGGATGCCTATTAGACTCTTGTTTGGATAGATTTCAGTGAGTTATTCCTAAGAATTACAAGCCTACAGTATAAAACGCCAAATTCCCTTGCAAATAATGGTACCGCTTTTAGCACCTAAAATCTTAAAGAATCATACCGCCAGGGAGGTTAATTTATGTATTTATTCTAGCAGGGCAGTCTCCTCTTTCACGGATACCTATGATAGCAAATGAAATAAAAAAGTCTTTCTCTTTCCTTGTTTGTTCTTCTCACACCCTATTTGCATAAATACTTTTATATTCTTTAATATGGTGGAAAAAGCAATATAAATTCAAGTTCTAGACTCCATAAAAGAGCTTTAATTAAGTACAGTTGGTCCAGTACATATAATATAGGTTGGGCTGGTATCCCCCCCCCCCATTTTGAACTCAAAGTGCAAGTACATTTTTATTTTTTTCTATCTACCGTGTTTCCCCGAAAATAAGGCATACTCCTAAAATAAGCCGTAGCAGGATTTCTAAGCATTTCCGAAATATAAGCCATACCCCCGAAAATAAGACGTAGTGATGGGCGTGACTATGCGTAGCAGAGCGGAGCGGGAAACAAGACGTGATAGGCGTATGTACCGTAGTGTACTGGTGCAGAGCTGTTAAGAAGTCGTGCAGCCCTTCTTATCTGCTCCATCGTGACAGCTGCTACGGTGACCGGAGAGATGTCGGCAGCACCATCAATAAGGTTGGCTCCCCCTGTCAGGTCCCGGTCTGTGAAAGTGAAAGTAAACAGTCTCCTCAGTGAAGTGAGGAGCTGGACGCTCTGTCCTCAGGGGAAGAAGTAAAGCTGCTCCCCAGCAATGACCAGCAACAGTCTCTCACCCCACACAAACACCAAGGGCTGGGGGGAAAAGCTTCAGTAAACAGTCTGCTACTGAGCCCAAAGAGATCACCCCAGCTCCACTGTGCTCCACATCAGAAGAAGTAAAGCTGCTTCCCAGCACTGACCAGCGACAGCCTCTCACCCCACACAAACAAATGTAGACTGTTGTACCATACTTGCCAGTAATACAAATAAGACATCCCCTGAAAATAAGCCATGGTGTGTTTTCTTGAGGAAAAATAAATATAAGACGGTGTCTTATTTTCGGGGAAACACGGTATCTTCCCCTTTTTTGGACATATGATCACAGCACATGGCAGAGGAAACATTAGCCTTCTTAGGTGCTTTGAGATTATTATTATAATTATGCAGGATTATATAGCACAACACTAAAAAAAAAATATACCTAAAGTGACATAAATAAAAATACATCTTTATACGATTGCCCCGATTAATATGAATATACTGTTAAGGCCCCGTACACACGGCAGAGAACCTCGACGGGCGTAACACATCGTTCTGCCCGTTGAGGTTCTCTGCCGGCCGTCAGAATTGGCGACCCGCCCGTCGGGAAAGGCAACCAGCCATTCATCCCGACGGGCCGTCGAGCAAATAGAGAACCTGTTCTCTATTTGCTCAACGGGTTTCCCCACAAGCGGGGATCGCCGAGAGCGTACACACGGCCAAGGTTCTCGGCAGAATGCGGCTCCCAGCGAGGTTCTTGCTGGTTTCTGCAGAGAACCTCGACCGTGTGTACGGGGCTTAAGTCCCAAAAAAGGGACAATGTCACAAACTGTCCAAAATGATGACTGAGTCTATGGAAAATATCTTCATCTGTATAATCAGTTAGTACCCTGAACAACAGAGAAAAGTAACGCTGCTCCAGGCGATATCAATCCGATAGATCAGGATGTGCTGGGTGCAAACCACGGCTCACCACCAATTAGTAGCAAGGAGAGCATTCATCAGAGAAGCAGTCAAGAGGCCCATGGTAACGCTGGAAGAGCTGCAGAGATCCACAGCTCAGGTGGGAGAATCTGTCCACAGGACAACTATTAGTCGTACACTCCATAAATCTGGTCATTATGGACGAGCGGCAAGAAGAAAGCCATTGGTGAAAGAAAGCCATAGGAAGTGCCATTTGCAGTTTGTGAGAAGCCACGTGGGGGACACAGTAAACATGTGGAAGAAGGTGCTCTGGTCAGATGAGACTAAAATTTTACATTTTGGCCTAAAGGCAAAACACTATGTGTGGTGGAAAACTATCACTGCACCTCACCCTGAACACACACACCATCCCCACTGTGAAACATGGTGGTGGCAGCATCATGTTGTGGGGATACTTTTCTTCAGCAGGCACAGGGAAGCTGATCAGAGTTGATGGGAAGATGGGTGGAGACAAATACAGGACAATCTTAGAAGAAAACCTGTTAGGTCGCGTACACACCATGAAATAAATCCGATCAAATCTGTCTGACAGACCGATTTGATCGGAGTTGTCTGCTGGGATAGATTGGTTTGATCGTGTACACACGATCAAACCAAAATCCCCGCCGGCAGACAGCAGACAGACAGCAGACAGAAGTGGCGGGGACGTTGATGCCGCCACGTCACCGTCACCAGGAAGTAAAACACTTCCGTGCATGCGTCGAATCCATTGGATGCATGTGCGGGCAGATATGTTACTAACCAGCAGACATGTCGGAAGGACGGGTTCCCAGCAGACAGATTTTAAAGCATGCTTTAAAATCTGTCTGCTGGAAAAACCCGTCTGTCCGCCCGTACACACGATCGAATTTGTCTGCTGAAACGGTCCGTCGGACCATTTCCAGCAGATAGATTTGATCGTGTGTACGCGGCCTTAGGCCACGTACACACGATCAAATCTGTCTGCTGGAAACGGTCTGCTAGACCGTCCCAGCAGACAGATTCGATCGTGTGTACAGGCGAGCCGACGGATTTGGCCACCCGACAGATTTCAAAGCATGCTTTGAAATCTATCGGGTGGAAATCCGTCCGCCCGACATGTCTGCTGGTTAGTACACTTACCAGCAGACATGTCGTCTCGCACCGGCGCCGAATGGATTCGGTGCATGCGCGGAAGTGTTTTACTTCCTGGTGCGGTGACGTGGCGGCGTCAACGTCACCGCCACGTCACCGACACATCAGCGCGCCGTCTGCTGGCGGGGATTTTGGTTTGCTCGTGTGTACACGCGAGCAAACCAAAATCCTAAGAGACAGATTTGTTCAAATCGGTCGCTCCGGGGTGGAGGTTCAGCTTCCAGCAAGACAATGACCCTAAACATACAGCCAGATGTCCATGTGAACATTTTTTAAATTATATACGTTCCCTAAATTTCTATATGTTTTCTGGGCATCCCCAGTCTTTTTGTTTAAAAAATGTTTTAAAAAATTAACTCGATTTTATCCCCCTTCCTCTGGCAGGGGTCAAGCTCATGAATTGCAAGAACATCTCTCCAATCTGCTGAGCTTGATAGGAGATTAGCCTGCCCTAATCTAAGGCATTATTTTATAGTGTCACAGATTGCCTATGTCTACGACTGGTTCCTGGAGGCCTCCTCGTCCTGTTCCACTGCTCTATTGATTGCACTGGCTGGCTCTAGGGCCTTACTTGTTGATGCACTACACAGGTCTGTACCCAAACGTTGTTCTCGTGGCTCTCCCATAGATGTTAACTGGTTGGCCTGAGGGAAATAAGATGATCACAAATTGGGGATCAGTGTCTCCTAATGTCCCCCTGTGGCACAATCCTAATTTCTTAGGATTGCTCCTGGGTCACCTGGACTCCCTGTGGTGGACACGACTCGATTTCACCCATGCCTCCCACATTTTTGTAAATGAAGTGTTCGCTTCCTTTGAGGAATTTAAAGAATGGTGTGGCATGACATCCGGGCACAGTTTACGGGTTTGACCCAGGAGCTCACTGAATCACCACTAGAGGTGCTAGTGTCGTATCCGGCTATTGAGAAGCTGTTTATTCTCGCCTACAGTCTGCTGGAGTCAACCCCTTCCAAATAGCTCAACGGAAATGGGAAGCAGAGATTGCTGGGCTGTCCAAGGAGGTGTGGGAGGAGGCCTCGGAGGTCTGCTTTCAGGACCTTATTGGGTCAAACGATCAATATGTACAGTTTAAAGTCTTACACCAGTTGCACTACGCTCCTGCCAGGCTGGCTCGAATAGGATTTGTTTCTGCTGCATCCTGTTCCAGGTGTGACTCCACTGACAAGGTCGAGGCAAAAGTGAAGTCAGGACAGGCTGGGATCAGAGGCAGGCAGAAGGCAGGGGTGGTCAGGACAGACTGGGATCAGAGGCAGGCAGAAGGCAGGGGTAGTCAGCACAGGCTGGGATGAGAGGCAGGCAGAAGGCAGGGGTAGTCAGGACAGTCTGGGATGAGAGGCAGGCAGAAGGCAGGGGTAGTCAGGACAGGCTGGGATCAGAGGCAGTCTGAAGGCAGGGGTAGTCAGGACAGGCTGGGATCAGAGGCAAGCAGAAGGCAGGGGTAGTCAGGACAGGTTGGGATCAGAGGCAGGCAGAAGGCAGGGGTAGTCAGGACAGGCTGGGATCAGAGGCAGTCTGAAGGCAGGGGTAGTCAGGACAGGCTGGGATCAGAGGCAGGCAGAAGGCAGGGGTAGTCAGGACAGGCTGGAATCAGAGGCAGACAGAAGGCAGGGGTAGTCAGGACAGGCTGGAATCAGAGGCAGGCAGAAGGCAGGGGTAGTCAGGAACGAGCCAAAAGTCAACTGGAACAGGTATGCAAAACAAGCGGGCAGCAGGGCTCACAGGGAGCGCTGTAGACCAGACATCAAGGAACCTGGGCATCAGCCTCCTTTAAACAGCGCATCTGCCACCAAGAACTGTCACGATGTGCACGCGCACGTACCCATGCACCGTCATTCGCGCGACTGCGAATGCGCGTGCGCTGTACGACTCTTCTTGCTGGGAACCTGCACACAGATATTCTTTTGCCATCTTGAATGCTGGTTTTCCCTTCTCGACACCTAGGCTAGAATGACGTTGTGCCACACTGCCTCCTGGGATTCTTCACAATTTATGTGGGGCGGAAATGTGCCGCGAGATGTCGTGCATGCATAGATGTACTGCAGGTCTTTAAGATTTGATAGAGAAAAGAGACATATTTGCAGACATGGGGCATTCCTGGAATGCGCAAAAAACTGCACAGTCCCACAGGGTTCACAGGCAGGTACCAGTAATGTGATCCTGCAAACTCCAAACTCTCTGTATTGAGTTTCCCGTGCCAAAGCCTAACTCCAGGAAATGTAAAAGTCCTCCCTTGCAGTGGGGTTTGCCCCCACATACTGCAAGGATTAAATGATTGTTTAGTCTAAGGGACAGTTAAAGCACTTTTACTTACCTGATCCTCTGCTCCCCTAGCAAAAAATGCTCCCCTGTCCCTCAGTGTCCTCACACCCAACGCAGAGCTTTAGCACCGGAAAACACCTTTTTTTTTTTTTTTTTTTGTAATAGTTCCATTTATTTTTGCATGATATTACCGCAAAGGCTTTTCAGTTAAAAAAAAATAAACACATTAAAATTACATTTTAGGGGGCACAAAATTTAATAAAACATAAAATCCCGAGATGGCACAAAGTAAAGATACCCAACATGTCAAACCTTGAAGGAAAAGTCCAGCCTGAGCTTTTTCGGATGGGCTTCTCCTCTGTGTCACAGGAGTGCAATTAGTTTTGCACTCCGTTTTCAGGGGAGAGCAGTCTGAATTCTTTCCGCTGACTTCACTGCTGACATCACTGCCATCAGTCAGGGCAGCACATCATCCAGACTACCAAGTCTGGATCCACCAACTGCCCTGATTGATGGCAGTCTCAGCGAGCCACTGAGACGGCCGCTCCACTGTTCAGCGCTCCAATGAAGAGTGAGAACCAAGCCATCGGAGGTGTTTCGGTGGCTCGATTTTTAGTGCAGAGACGCTGGGGGACAGATGCTGCATCCACAGAGGTAAGTATGGCTAGGAAAAAAAAGGCTTCTCTTTTAACCATGTCAGTATATTTTTCCATAGATGACTCTTTAAAAGCCCTCCTTAGGTCATCAGTTTAGCATTGCAAAGGCAGTCTAGTGCTAGAGTTATTGCTCTCATTCCAGTGTGCGCAGCAATATGTAACGTGAATTGCAATAAACATTTTTTAGACATATATGTCCTGCCATGTGTGTTTACATTTGTAGGTCTGTATATGTCGTGGGTGGGGGGGGGGGGTTATGTGCTTGGGTGTAATACATTTTTTACAATATACGAAAGATTGAAAAGCATAAAAACACTCAAAAAATTGTGGACTGTGTGGGCATATGTGTATGTATCAACAAATTGGGTCCATGATCTCCTCCATGCCAGCTTGTCAAGCTAGCATGGAGGAAGGAGATCATGGACCCAATTTGTTGATCCGTAATTTACATGGAATTAATGTGTACGTATCTACTATAACTTTGCAAGGATCCATGCCTCCGCATTTTTGCTCTATTGGGTATCTGTTGACCTTCTCCAGTAAAGAGTGTTTGTTTGGTATTATGTGCTTTTAAATTGAAATAAGCCGGACGTGACGTTGTGATGTTGCTTCTGTGTTTACATAGAGGAGACTGGAACAAAGCCATTTCCGGCTTTGTTCCAGTCTGTCTCTAGCTGCTGGAAGTGCCGGATCGCGGATTGGGTCTCCCAGTGGAACAGCAGGGCCAGTAAGAGCGGCCGGAGGGAGGATGTCCCATCCCGCTCCTCTGGAATAACAACCGAGAGACTTTTAGCCGAATCGGTTGTTCTCCCTGGAAAGCTGACCGCCCGCTCTAAAAAACGGTACCGGGATTATGCCTGCAGGCACTATCCCGATGTAACCCTCTAAAGCCAAGGCCACATATATGAGTATGCTCGGGGCTAAGGGGATAAACTAATTTATTCATCAGTTTAGACCAATATGTATTGCTACATATTTTTGGTAAACAAAATCACAATAAGCGTATATATTGATTGATTGGTTTGTGCAAAAGTTTTAGCATCTACAAAATAGGGGACATTTTTATGGACTTTTTATTTTATTTTTTTACTGGTAATGGCAGTAATTTATTTGTTTGCGGGACTGTGACATTGCTGCGGACAAATCTAACCCCAAGTGACGCTTTTTGGTGACCAGTGACATTATTACATTGATCAGTGCTATAAAAATGCACTGATCAATGTGTAAATGACACTGACAGGGAAGGGGTTAACACTAGGGGGTGGTCAAGGGGTTAACTGTGTTCCCTGGGTGTGTTCTAATTGTGTGGGTGCTGGGGTGCTAGAGACAACAAAGAGATCGCTGTTCCTGATCACTAGGAACAACGGATCTCAAAATTGTCCCCGTTCTGCCTCTCCTCACTGCGATTGGTGGTGGCTGGAGGACATTGAGTATGCGGGACCCATGGGCATGCTCCTACTACGTGCAGCGGGCGTGCTTTTGCAGTTTCACATGCATGGTCCGATGTATGGGTATGTCGGGTTGCACAGGGAAGCCGACCTGCCGCAGTATATATACTGTTGCTGGTCGGCAAGTGGTTAACCACTTCAATACCAGGCACTTGCACCCCCTACCTGCCCAAGCCAATTTTCAGCTTTTAGCACTGTCGCACTTTGAATGACAATTGTGTGGTCATGAAACAGAAAAAAAATTGCGCTAACCCAAATAACAGTAAAAGTGATAATTAAATCACAGAAGGCAGCAATCACGTGACCTAACACAAGTAAACATAGAAAAAGAAAAAGTTTGCGCCAACTAAAAAAACGTATATAATAACGGTATAGTACTTAATACAGTCCAATATATAAAAGTCCAATACAATGAAGAAGAAGAAAATCCGTTCACCACAGACAACACCCAAGCGCGCCCCAGAAAATGCGAACCACCACCACATGGACCGGAGCCCACCAGAAACAAGCCAGCCAGGAGCCTACAACCGAATCCAATGTAGGCCACCACGGAACCAGACCACACGGCCTCCCGGGACCCCCGCACCACCCGCAGACAGCCAGTCACAGGATCCCCACCAGACAAGACGCAGCGCCGAACAGCCACCAACGAGCACACCATGCAGGGCAGCGGCAAACCACAAACAGAGAAGGAAACCGCAACACAGTGCGACACCAACGCGATTCAACAAAAACAAGTCAAAAAGGCACTTACACAAAAGATGTAAAGCACAGCAGCAAAATCAAATGCCGGCCGGCACAGACCAGGAGCCCCCCCCCCACGCGAACGCGGCGACGCCACCGCACGCCCACGCCCCAGACGCGCCCTGCCACAGGCCGACGCCACCAATGGGGATTGACAACGTCCCAGACGCGCTTCGCCACAGGTTGACGCCACCAATGGGGATTGACAACGTCAACCCACGACGAAACGCGTCCGGGACGCAGGCACGCAGCGACGCCACCGCGCTCGCGCAAGGAGGAAGGGCCCCCGATCCACGCCGGCCGGCATCCAACTCCACTGCAGCACCCCACATCCCCCGCGTAATTGGCCTTCCAACCCATCTTTACCAAATCGCATTGGCACCACACCATGCCGCGGTCTCCCCCACCACCCACGGCCCACCGCTGCCCCGCATGACACGCCCACCAGCGACCACCCAACGCCGCATCCCGTCCGATGAGGACCCTGTGACCAGCCGCCCGTAAACGACACAAGGATCCCAAGAAGCCGTGCGATCCGGCCCCGCGACAACCCACACCGGACTCAACCACAGGCTCCCAACTAGCCCACCTCCGGCAAGCTCCAGTCCATGTGGCCGCGGCCCACGTCCACCGAAGCACACCCGGGTGCCATCCGCGATGAACAGACCCTCCTCTTAGTTCATTCTGATTTTATTATATTATGACAATACATTATAGAATATGATACAGACATTGATGTGTTCAGATAAGTAATATAGTTATTTCATCTAATCAATTTCTGATATATTTTTGTTTCCATATATTGTTCAAAAAGACTATACAAAACAGGACTGGGTAAGACAAGACTAGACATGATAAGACAGGTCAAGACAAACAAAACTGGACTAGACAAGACAAGACAACATACCCAAATACAAAAAAATAAAAAATAAAAATAAATAAAAAATAAAATAAAAATTAGGGCAAGGTTAAGGATTGGTAGCAACAACCCCCACCACTCACCACTAATTTGTTCTGTTCCTACAAGTAATTTCTAAATTCTTGTTGTTTCTCTATATACTCTCCAGGGGACCCAAGTCCGAAAGTGCTCCTCATATGTATCCAATTCAAGTGCTAAAAGTGATTCCATCTTTTCTATACCATCCATTTCACTGGCCCATTCCTTAACTGATGGAGTTTGTATTGAGCGCCAGTGCCGTGGTATAACTAATCTTGCTGCTGTCAACCAGTGTCTCAAAAGACCCCTTTTAATATTCTTATATGATCCTGGTAGTATTGAGAGCAAAGTGATTTGTGGTATATTTAACCACTTAAGGACCTCCGCACGCACATTTACGGCCACAGAATGGCACGGCTGGGCACAAGGGCGTAAATTTACGTCCTCGCCCAGTAGCGGGTCGGGGGTCCGATCGGGACCCCCTCCGCGGCGTGCGGCGGTCCCCGTGTCTCCGGGAGCGATCCGGGACGAGCGGGTGGATGTCCGTGTTTGCCCGCCCCCCCGCGATCGCTCCCAGCCAATCGCTGCGCTCCCCCTTTCGTGTCACTTCCTCCTCCTGTGTAAACACAGGAAGGGGGAAGTGATGTAATCTCTCATCGCAGCGGTATTTCCAACCGCTGCGATGAGAGGAACACCTCACAGTAAGTGTACACTAACACTACACTGACACACACATAGGCACACTTAACCCCTTGCGATCTGCCCCCCCACCCCCATCTAATCACTGCATTTAGTGTCAGTGTGACAGGTAGTGTAAAAGTCAGTTAGTGTTAGGTTCAGGATAGCCCCCCCCCACACCCCCAATAAAGTTTTAACCCCCTGATCACCGCCCTAGTTAACCCTTTCACTCCCTATTGCCAGCGTCACTAAGCGATCATTTTTCTGATCGCTGTATTAGTGTCGCTGTTACCGCTAGGTAGCTATTTTTTTTTATTGCGATTTTTTTTTTTTACTAAAGACATGCGGCTAAATAAATTTTGGCCTAAATGTTTGACTAAAATTTAGTTTATTTGATTTTTTTTTTTAAAAATTGTGTTTTTTTTTTCAAAAATGTCGCTCTATTTTTGTATATAGCGCAAAAAATAAAAATCGCAGAGGTGATCAAATACCACCAAAAGAAAGCTCTATTTGTGGGAAAAAGGACGCAAATTTTGTTTGGGAGCCACGTCGCACGACTGCGCAATTGTCTGTTAAAGCGACGCAGTGCCGAATCGCAAGAACACCTTGGGTCATTTACCAGCGTATTGGTCCGGGTCTTAAGTGGTTAATATTGGTTCCCCAGTAACTAAAGTGTATAGCTGCATTATTTTTTCCCAGAAATTTAAGATTGGGGGACATTCCCACCAAATGTGTAGCAATGAACCTTTAAATATATGGCATCGACAACATATGTCTGATTTATCTGGGTATATACGCTTTAATGACATTGGGCTCCAATACCACCTGGAAAGAAGTTTGTAATTTGTCTCTTGTGCTTTAATTGTTAGTGACATACAATGTGTTAAATTAAATGCTTTCTTCCACTCTGCATCTTCAATTTGAACATTTAACTCATTTGCCCATTTCCTTATGTATTCAGGGAGTTCAGGGTGTTTTTTTTATAGCTAATATCTTATAGATTGAAGATAAGACATGTTTTGGTTTTGAGTCTTGTAGCAATAGAAGTTCAAACTGAGTTGTGTCTCTATACAAAAATGTATTTGAGGGAAGAGAGGACAAGAAAGATAATAGTTGCCGATATTCCAACCATTGCGTAAGTGAGGGCTTCGATGTAAAGATTAGGTTTAGTATAGGTGGGAATGCTGCCTGGCAAGTAATCTGGCACACTCTACGATGAGATTCTTTGTTCCAAATGAGGAAATCTTTACGTTTTAAAGCCGGCGGAAATCGTGGGTTACCAAATAAAGGTGTCATAGGTCCCACTAATGAGGAAAGTTCTAATTGTAGAATTGTTTTGGTCCAAATTTTTAATAGGTGGGATGTTAGGGAGGGCATAGTAGAAGATAAACCTCGATAGATATCACTATTCTCAAAATCTAACCAAGGGAGGGCGGTAAGATCAAATTGATTTAGCCATTGCTCTATTAGTACCCATTGTTTAGTATTGGAGGAGTGGAACCAGTTCACTATCCTTGTTAATACTGCCGCTACATAATAATGGTAAAGATCAGGTGCACCCGCTCCTCCGTTCACTTTGGGTAGTGATAGTAATTTCTTTTTCAATCTATGTTTTTTATGGCCCCAAATAAATTTTGTAAAGGCCGACTGTAAAGTAGAAAAATAAGATCTAGGGATAGAGACAGGCATGGTTTGGAAGAGATACAAAAACCGCGGTATTATATCCATTTTTAGAATATTAATCCTCCCAAACCACGAACATTGATTGTGATCATATTTTTTTAAATCCTGTAAGGTTCGTTGCATAAGAGGAATATAATTTGTTAGATATAAATGGTTCAGGTCAGAGGGGATGAAAATACCTAAATATTTTAATACCGAAGAACAGATTTTGAGTGGAAAACTATTTTTCAATACCGCCACTTGTTGTGGACTGAGTGACACATTGAGAATAACTGATTTTGATATATTTACTTTAAAGTTACTAAGGGTACCAAAACGTTTAAATTCTGATAAAATAGCCGGTATGGAAACCTGTGGATTAGTGACATATAGCAATAGATCGTCAGCAAACAAGGCTAATTTTATTTCTGTTTGGTTTATCTGTATGCCCCCAATTAAAGGGTTCTGTCTAATTGCTATTGCTAGATGCTCCATTACCAGGACGTAAAGTAAAGGTGATAGTGGGCATCCTTGTCGGGTACCATTTTGTATGGTGAAACTTGTTGATAACGATCCATTGATCTTTATCCTAGCCTCAGGTTTAGTATATAATGCCAGGATCTTGTGCAGTAAATTTGGGCCCAGACCTATTTGCATTAATGCTTGTTTTAAGAAGGGCCATCCAATTCGGTCAAAGGCCTTCTCTGCATCAACTGAAAGGAGACATACTGGTATTTTTGCTGTTTGAGCATAATTCATTAATAAAAAGGTTTTATAGTATTGTCCCGTGCTTCTCTACCTTGTACAAAACCCGTCTGGTCTAAGTGTACCATATTTGGAAGAAGAGGTTGGAGACGTAATGCAATTAATTTAGCAAAGATTTTTAAGTCTATCCCAATTAACGAGATCGGGCGAAAACTGGAACATAAAGTTAGGTCCTTTTCCGGTTTCGGAATCAGAGTGATGTCAGCTTCTAATGTCTGAGTTGAGAATTGATTCCTAGGGGAAATAGAATTTAATACTTGGAGCAAAAATGGAGATAGATATTCCTTATAGGTTTTGTAAAATTTTGGAGTGAATCCATCTGGGCCTGGACTCTTTCCTGATGGAATATCGGCAATCACATCCAATAATTCCTCAAGTTGAAAAGGACGATCTAACAATGTTCTTTTGTCATCATCTAATACTGGGATAGCTGTTTCCTGTACATAATGTTCAATTTGTTGATTGACTCCAGCTACATCTTCCAAAGATGGTGATGGAGCCAAGTTATAGAGACCTGAGAAATAATCTCTAAAAACATGTTGAATAGATTGTGGGTCTGACGTAATTTCTCCAGATGGCTTTTTTATACTGGGTATAAAGGTCTGAGATGAACGGGGATGCAATGTTTGTGATAATAGTCTCCCGCATTTATCCCCCGATTTATATCTTTCCAGAGCTCTTCTCTGTTCGTATGATTTATGGGATGTTTCAAATAGCTGCAAAAGAGAGGCCCTTGTGGATGAAATATTAGCTAATGTTTCTGCACGATGACTGGTTTTATGTAAAGTTTCTAAAGAGTGAAGCTTTGATAGAGTATTTTGGATAATTATGGATTTTTTCTTTTTAAGTCGTGAGCCATGTTGAATAAACAGACCCCGTAATACTGCTTTTAGAGCTTCCCATTTTAAGGGGAGTGCGGTTTCATCTTGGGCATGGTCAGAGATAAAATTACTAATTGCTTCTATAACTGCCTTATGACATATTGGATCTAACATAAGTGTATCGTTTAGACGCCAAGACCAATTTGTTCCGTGAGTCTGTGGTGGATTTATTGTTAGAAATACTGGTGAATGGTCAGACCAGGTAAATGAGCCTATTTCCATTGAAGGATCCCATTCTAATACCTTTTGTCCAGTTAAGAAATAGTCCAGTCTATTATATGTTTTATGGGCCAATGAAAAATATGTATAATTACGGTCTTTGGGATATAAGATCACCTTTTGAAAGATAAAAAGTGTATTTTATATACATCTATATAGATCAGACCAAAATGAGGGACAGATGAGGAGGAAAGAGGGACAGAGGGACATTGCTCCAAATTTAGGGAGAGTCCCTAAAAATTAGGTAAAGTTGGGAGCTATGCGGTTGAATAGGAACAGACTGCCGAAAAATTGGTTCGTTTTCGTTACATTCGTTTTTTAGAATTTTTCTAAAAATTCAGTAAATTCCAAAATTGGAAATTAGTAAATTTTTTTATTTTTAAATTTCGAAATTAGAAAATTCGGGAATCCAGTAATTCAAAAAATTTGGAATTAGGAAACTCGAAAATTTGGGAATCCAGAAATTCGAAAATTAGAAATTTCGGAAATTAGAAATTTCGGAAATTCAAAAATCAAAATGTTCTGATTTTCACAATTCCGAATTTTTCGAAATTCCGATTTTTCGATTTTCAGATTTTTTGAATTTCAGAAATTCGAAATATCGGAAATTCAGAATTCCGAATTTCCAAAAATTCTGAAATTGGAAAATTCTGAAATTCTAAATTTCTGAAATTCAGAATTTAGGAAATTCAAAAATTTCGGAATTAACAAATTTGTCAAAATTCATTTCTAAAACGAAAAATGTCTACAGACTGCCTGTCATCCGATCTGCAGAGGGATGGGGAACGGATCCCCATCCATCTATTTTAGCGGACTGGATGGGATGCTGGTGGGTGTATGGTGACATAGCAGTAAAAAGGGTTGCTGGTTCAAATCCCAACCACGACACTACCTGCCTGGAGTTTGCATGTTCTCCCTGTGCCTGCATGGCTTTTCTCTGGGTACTCCAGTTTCCTCCCACACTCCAAAAACATACTGATAGGCAGTGGCGGTTCGTCCATAGAGGGCGCTGGAGCGCCGCCCCCTCTGGCCCTCACCGCCACTGAGTCTAATAACATAGATTCATGCATTGCACAAGTCTATGTTATTATTATTATCACTGCTGCCGCTGTTCTATTCAGATGGTCGGTGCTCGTGTCCGGCCATCTGAAAAACGGCAGCTGGTTGGCTGTACGGAAGTGCCTATCAAAGCCAGCGGCACTGATAGGCTTTCCGAGTACAGCCCTTGGGTCCCGGAAGCTTATCCTCGGAACACATGGGGGTGCGTTCCTTGGATAAGACTGACAGGCGTCTCAGCCAATCAGGTTGGCCGGTTCTGGCTACTGGTCACCTGATTGGCTGAGATACTTGTCAGTCATTGAGGGCGGCAGAAGACATTGAGGGACGTGAATGGCTGACTTCAGTAAAGGTAAGTGCCGGGCAGGGAGGAGGAAGGGGCATTTTACAGGGCACAGCCACAGTCAGTGACATCAATGGGCACAGTGGCGACAATAGGCACAATGGGGACAATTGGCACAGCAGCATGGGCACAGTGGTGACAATTAAAGGGCACAGTGACATCAACAGTGGCGACAATAGGCACAGTGGGGACAATTGGCACAGCGGCGACAATTAAAAGGCACAGTGGTGACAATTAAAGGGCACAGTTGTGACAATTGATGGCATAGTGGCTGTGTTTGATGGCATGGCACAGTGGCTGCATTTGATTGCATACCGCAGTGGTGACAATTGATGGCACAGTGGCTGCGTTTGATGGCATGGCACCGTGGCTGCGTTTAATGGCATGGCACAGTGGTGCGAATTGATGGCACAGTGGCTGCGTTTGATGGCATGGCACAGTGGCTGCATTTAATGGCATTGTACAGTGGTGCGAATTGATGGCACAGTGACTGCATTTGATGGCATGGCACAGTGACTGCATTTGATGGCAAGGCACAGTAGTGCGAATTGATGGCACAGTGGCTGCGTTTGATGGCATGGCACAGTGGTGACAATTGATGGCACAGTGGCTGTGTTTGATGGCATGGCACAGTGGTGACAATTGATGGCACAGTGGCTGCGTTTGATGGCATGGCACAGTGGTGACAATTGATGGCACAGTGGCTGCGTTTGATGGCATGGCACAGTGGTGACAATTGATGGCACAGTGGCTGCGTTTGATGGCATGGCACAGTGGTGACAATTGATGGCACAGTGGTGACAATTGATGGCACAGTGGCTGCGTTTGATGGCATGGCACAGTGGTGACAATTGATGGCACAGTGGCTGTGTTTGATGGCATGGCACAGTGGTGACAATTGATGGCACAGTGGCTGTGTTTGATGGCATGGCACAGTGGTGACAATTGATGGCACAGTGGCTGTGTTTGATGGCATGGCACAGTGGTGACAATTGATGGCACAGTGGCTGCATTTGATGGGCATAGTGAGGCTGCAATTTTTTTTCCGTTTGCGCCCCCCAAATTTTGAGCACCAGCTCAAAAGGATTGGGATTGTATAAGCAACAAATAATAAATCCAAAATTAAAAAAAGATACAAATGTATTACAAAAATATATAAATATTACAATACAAATTGAATAAAATAAATACTGTTAAACTTATATAGTCTATATAATCTAAATACTGTCCGTCATAAGCTGCCATCACCAGATGTTTTATGGCAGATTGAAGCAGATAACCAACGCGTTTCAAATAAAAACATTCTTCATCAGGGTGTGTAATAGTTTCACATCTATAAAAGATCAAAATATCAATATTAAACAGAATACAAAAAACCTCACCATCCCACATGAAATTGTGTATAGTGAAACTCACTTTTGTCTAAAAAAATCTGGGCTTGAAAGGTCATGCAATTCACGGCGTCATCAGAAGGTCACAAAAAATAGATCTTGTGACCTTAGACTGTAAGCTCCTTGAGGGAGTGATGTGAATGTACAATGTATATGCAAAGCTCTGCGTAAATTGACGGCGCTATATAAGTACCTTAATAATTATTCCAATTAGGCCAACCTTAAAAACAGGAAAGTTGGACCTGATCGGGTCTTAAAATCTTTGACCAGAGGAACTGAAGCTGCCTCTATTTGTACAGGTCCCAGCATTTAACTAGCCATTGCACACAATGCAATTCCTACTAATATTAGGTCTCTCTCAGCCACACAGGAACACCTTGCAAGAAGCTACCTTTACATGGGACTACATTGTGGGCCGGTCATACCCAGCCTTTTACTGGAAATGCCTCATCATGGAGGAGCACAGAGTTTCATGCATTTATAGAAATCTCGTAAAATCGCCCGGACTTTACTGTAATCTCATGTGAAACAGAAGAGCTGGCAGAGCACTTCACTGAGATAACATCATTCCCTGGAAACACTTTGTATTTACTGTGAACAGGATGCAACGCCTATGGACAGCAGAGAGGACGGGACAGCCAGCAAGAATTAAAGGCGTATTAAACCCAATACATACTGATGGGACCTTGAAGAAGGGGGACAAATACCCCAAAAGCCTGTCATGAAAAATTGTATGTTAGGGCAAATAAAAAAAAAGTATCACGGACAATACGGCTATAATCAGCAAAACTAAAAATAGAATAACTTACCAATCATTACTGTAGATGTGGTGACTGCATTTGTTTTCTTTGTTTAGGCTTATTCCCCTCTGTTTTCACCTGGTGATCTGACCAATAACACACCTCCTGTATTAGAGACCCCCCCACCCCCACTCTGATGAATGAGCACAGGAGGCACCATGGGATGGCCTCATAGTCGGTCTGGGGAAGGGGGGGGTATTAGGTGCACTGGCAAATTTGGATATACTAACACACTAAGGCCCCTTTCACATTGAGGCGTGGAGCCGCGGTGACGGTATAGCCGCGCTATTTGTAGCGCCGCTATACCGTCGTGTTTACCGCGATATTCGGGCGCTAGCGGTGAGGTTTTAACCCCCGCTAGCGGCCGAAAAAGGGTTAATACCGCCCGCGTTGCGGGCGGTATTACCGCGCTATTACCGCGGTTTCCCATTGATTCCAATGGGAAGGCGCGCTATAGGAGCGGTGAACACACCGCTCCTATACCGCGGTAAAGATGCGGCTAGCAGGACTTTTGGAGCGTTCCTGCTAGCGCACCGCTTCAGTGTGAAAGCCTTCGGGCTTTCACATTGAACACTACAGGGCATGATTTTTCATGCGGTATAGCAGCGCTATTTTTAGCGCTGTACCGCATGAAAAACGCCTCAATGTGAAAGGGGCCTAAGTCATCCAAACTCCAGCTAATGCCACATACACACGAACGTAAATTCCGTCAACAAAACCGTGGATTTTTTTTTTTTGACGGAATGTTGGCTCAAACTTGTGTTGCATACCCCCGGTCACAGAAATGTTGTCGGAAATTCCGAGCGTCATGAACGCGGTGACGTACAACACTACGACGAGCCGAGAAAAATGAAGTTCATTGATTCCGTGCATGCGTAGGATTTTCATGCGCCAGAATTGCGTACAGACGATCGGAATTTCCGAAAATAACTTTTCCCGTCGTAAAAATTGAGAACCAGCTCTCAAATTTTTACTTTCGGAAATTCCGACAGAAAATGTCCGATAGAGCCTACACACGGTCGGCATTTTATGGGGCAAACTAGCAGTATTATACGGGGCAAACTGGCGAAAATTGATGGGCACAGTGGTGACATTTGATGGGCACAGTGGAGACAATTGATGGCACAGTGGTTGCGCTTGATGGCACAGTGGCTGCGTTTGATGGCACAGTGGCTGCACTTGATGGGCACAGTGGCTGCGTTTGATGGGCACAGTGGCGACAATTGATGGCACAGTGGCTGCACTTGATGGGCACAGTAGTGACAATTGATGGCACAGTGGCTGTGTTTGATTGCACAGTGGCTGCACTTGATGGCACAGTGGCTGCACTTGATGGGCACAGTGGCGACAATTGATGGGCACAGTGGCTGCGTGTGATGGCACAGTTGCTGTGTTTGATGGGACTGTGGCGACAATTAATGGCACAGTGGCTGCGTTTGATGGCACAGTGGCAACAATTGATGGCACAGTGGCATCAATTTATGGCACAGTGGCGACAATTATTGGCGCAGTGGCGACAATTATTGGCACAGTGGTGACAATTGATGGCACAGTGGCTGCGTGTGATGGCACAGTGGCAACAATTGATGGCATAGTGGCGTCAATTTATGGCACAGTGGCGACAATTATTCACACAGTGGCGACAATTATTCACACAGTGGCGACAATTGGTGGCACAGTGGCTGCGTGTGATGGCACAGTGGCAACAATTGATGGCACAGTGATGTCAATTTATGACACAGTGGCATCAATTTATGGCACAGTGGCGACAATTGATGGCACAGTGGCTGCGTGTGGTGGCACAGTGGCTGCATTTAATGGCACAGTGGCAACAATTGATGGCACAGTGACGAAAATTTATGGCACAGTGGTGACAATTTATGGCACAGTGGTGACAATTGATGGCACAGTGGCTGCGTTTTTAATGGCACAGTGGCAACAATTGAGGAGAAAAGTGAGGCTGCAATTAATGTTTTGTTTTTTTCGTTTGTTTACACCCCCAAAAAAATCTGAGCATCAGCCGCCACTGATTCTGCTATAGGCCGGCGGGAAGTGGTTAACATTTGGGCCACACTTGACTCTTCAACTACCCCAATGCTCAGACAGTCTGCTGCTGTCAGGAAGAAGCCTTTCCTTAGTCTTTTTTCCCCAAGTCATCAGACTGCAAAACTGGCACCAGGATTTACATGTTTGATCATGTACAAAGACAGTGCCATCCTTCTGGAGAGAATAGCAGATAGCGGCTTTGTCAGGGGGAGTTCTGTGATCTCAGTAAAAAGGCGATGAACACCTGAAGTGTTACACTTACACATTACATGGCATGCAGTAAAATTATATGTCATGCTAGATCCATTTGAAGCATGGAATGTCTGAAAATATGACAACTATTACATTGAATAATTTACGTTAGCATGGAGATTTGTTAAATTCCAGAGTCCGCCCTACAAAAAGTCACATCATTCCCTTCATGCAGAATCGGCAGTAAAAAACAAGGCGAGGTGCGAGGCTCCAGAACTGGTTATAAGGCAGGAGAAACATTTCTGCCCCGAGGTCTTATTTCATCAAGGCGACTGTTTATATATTACACAAAAAGGAGAATAATCCTGTCAATTATGTTGACAGAATAGATTTTTATTTATAAATGTCACCAGTGTAAGGGTAGAGGTGAGAAAAGCTCCCCAGATCCGGCATGTCTGCTCTCACCATAACCAGCCGAGCACAGACTGAGAGCCGGATCAGAGATAGGAGAAAGAGTGCTAGATGGGGTGTTGTGTGAATGAACCAATGAGAAAGGAGAGAGAAAAAGACAAGGGGCAGGAAAGGAAAGGATAAGGGGGCAAAAAAAGAGAGACAGGAGTGGAAGAGAGAGAGAGAGAGAAAACAGGGAGAGGATAGAAAGGGAAAAGGGGCATAGAGAGAGAGAGAAAGAGAACAGAGAGATAGAAAAAAACAAGAGGAAGAGAGAGAATAGGAAAGGAGAGAGGGGGCAGAGAGAGAGAAGAAAGAGATTGAAAGAAACGAGAGAGAGAGAGAAGAGAGAGATTGAAAGAAACAAGAGGAAGAGAAAGAATAGGAAAGAAGAGAGGGGACAGAGAGAGAGAAGAGAGAAGAGAGAGTGAGAGAGAGAAAAGAGAGATAGACAGAAATGAGAGGAAGAGAGAGAATAGGAAAGGAGAGAGGGGGCAGAGAGAGAGAGAGAGAGAAGAGAGAGATTGAAAGAAACGAGAGGAAGAGAAAGAATAGGAAAGGAGAGAGGGGACAGAGAGAGAGAGAGAGAGGAGAGATAGAGAGAGAGAGAGAGAAGAGAGATAGACAGAAACGAGAGGAAGAGAGAGAATAGGAAAGGAGAGAGGGGCAGAGAGAGAGAGAGAAGAGAGATAGAAAGAAACGAGAGGAAGAGAGAGGACAGGGAGAGGATAGGAAAGGAGAGAGAGAAAAGAGAGAGCTAGAATGGGTCAGAAGAGGATGGAAAGGTGAGAGAGAGAGAACAGAAAGGAGAGGAAGGAAGGGAGAGAGAGAACAGGGAAAGGAAAGAAAGGAGGGAGATGGGAAAAGAGAGAGAGAGAGAGATAAAGCGAGAAAGAAAAGAGAGGAAGAAAGGGAGAGAGAAGGGACAGGGATAGAATAGAAAATAGAGGGGGTAGAGAGAGATAGAGAAACGAGAGGAAGGAAAGGAGAGAGAGAGAAAAGATAGGGGATAGAAAAGAGAAAGAGGGGAAAGAGCAAGAGAGAAGAAAGAGGGAGAAAGAAAGGAGATGGAGAAAGGGGGAGAAATAGAGAGAGGACAGGGAGAGGATAGGAAAGGGCAGAGAGAGAGAGAGAGAGAAGAGAGCAATAGAAAGGAAAGGAATAGTTATAGAGAGAGAGGACAGGGAAAGGATAGGAAAGGTGAGAGGGGCAGAGAGAGAGAGATAGAGAAAAGAGAGATAGAACGAAGAGGAAAAAAAAAAAGAGGACAGGGAGAGGATAGGAGGGGCAGGGTACAAGAGAGAAAATAGAAATAGAAAGGAGATGAAGGAAGAGAGAGTGGGAAGGGGGGGAAAGAGAGAGATAGAAAAGGGAGGAAGAACGAGAGAAGGGACAAGGAGAGGATAGTAAAGGAGAGAGGCGGCAGAGAGAGAGAGGAAAAAGGGAGAAAGAAGAGGAAGAAAAAGAGAGAGGATGGGTAGAGGATAGGAAACGAGGTAGGGAAAGTGAACAAAGGGAAGGATACAAAGGAGAGACAGAATAAGGAAGAGAAAATAGGAAAAAGTAAAAGGGACAGGTAGAGAGACAGAAGAGGGGGATGAATAGGAAAGAAGAGAAGAGAGGAAGAAAGAAAGAGGGTAGAGAGAGGAGAGGGAAAGAGAAACAGTAAGGAGAGGGAGAGAGAAACAGTAAGGATCGGGAGAATATAGATATAGGGAGGACTGAGAGGGAGAGGAGGAGGAGAGGATAGGAAAGGAGAGAGGGAGCAGGGAGATAAAAGCTAGAGAGACAGAAAGGATAGAAAGAAAGGAGGGGAATAGAGAATGTGAGAGGAGAGAGAGATTAGGAAAGGGGAGTAGGCAAGAGAGGACAGGAAGAAAGAGAGGGAGAGAAAATAAGTGAAGCGAGAGGGGGTATGGACAGAGAGAGGATTGACGGAGAGAAAGAGAGTAATGCCCTGTACACACGATCGGAATTTCCGATGGGAAAAAATCCAATGGAATTTTCCGGCGGAATTCCATTCAAGCTGTCTTGCCTACACAATGTCAGACCAAATTCCGACCGTCCAAAACGCGGTGACGTACAACACTACGACGAGCTGAGAAAAATGAAGTTCAATGCTTTCCACGCATACGACGATCGGAAGTTCTGAAAAAAAAAAAAACATGTTGTATTTCTAAACAAAGTTGGAAAAAGTCTGATGGGGCACACACGCGGTCAGAAAAAATTCCGCCAGACTTTTTTCATCGGAAATTCCGATCGTGTGTACAAGGCATTAGGAGAGAGAACACAGCCAGTAAAGAGAAGGGGGGCAAGAGAGGATGGGGAGAGAAAAATAAGAGGGTAAAGGGGGGGGGGGGTTAAAATTGAAATTAAGGCAACCCAAAGACAATTACATTTTCTTTCCTTCTACCATGGAAAAAATAGCTTGTTACAACTATCAACACAGTCAGTGTGGGGGAATCCCTGACACAGTCTATTGTGTTCTCCTGGCAGGTAGCGTGAATACAATGATCACTGCCGACAGCTATAGATTTCAGCAGTTATTGGGAAAAAAACAAACAAAGCTAACAGGCTGTTTATACTGAAGTCGATCGGTGGATCAACTTCAGCACAACCAGGTTTCCCAAAGATGGATCGAAATTCCCGCCTGATGAAGCAGCCAAATTTTGATCCTTCTATGGCTGGCTTAAGGAGAGGGGAGGGGTGAGAGAATAGAGAGAGAGAGAGAAAGAAAGAAGGTTAGGCCCCTTTCACACATGCGTACGGATGAAAAAGGGACATACATTGGTCCCTATGAGATCACGGGTGTCAGGGGATGAACATCAGAAGGAGGAAAACCCTTGTAACGGTCAGGGGTTAATGCCATTTACAATATTCCATTCCACCAACCCAAGACAGCTTCCGACATTCCACAATCCAGCAGACAGGACCCATTGGATTTCCCCCAGAAAATGAGACACACAGCTCTGTTCTCTGGTTCCAAACGGATTCAACTATAATGGTAAAACTCAGCTCTTCTTATACAGTTAGCAACCAAATAAGGACAATGACTCAACTCCACCCACAACCTGACACAATGAACTTCAATACACATTCCTATAGAAAATGACATCCAGATAATCTACATGAGTTAATTACGAGTCATTTACCCAGACATTCTGACTCTGCGATAAGCTCTTCCCACCTGCTACACAACACACATTCCTTTGTAACCATAATTGACATGCTAATTAACTACAGCTGACAAGTCAGACATGTGCTAAATCACAACACACATTATCATCAATAGACCTTTCACACAAAACAGTGTCAATTAGCATAGCACAATGAAATTTCTTAGGAGCCAGACTTAATTACCACCTCAACAGTCTATGTTCCACATTGAAGGAGACACTCTATTGACCTGTTGGGTTCAGAATGAACAACTTGTAATATTTCAAGATATCCTGCAATACATGAATTATCATTACTGTCCCATCTCATGTAATCCGAGATATCATTTCTCAGCCATCCTATGCCCCTATTAGACATAGGATGACCCTAGACACAAGAGTCATTGGTGAAGCTGGCACAGGAGTACCCCGCATCCTTCAAAAGTCTCTGGGTATCACGGCCCATTCCGTTAAAACCCTATTTCTCCTTCCGTCTACGGATTTGATCAGATGAACACAGACATACAGTCCATGTTCATGCGATCCCCCCATAGGGGAGATTGGAGAAAAGACAGGGCGGTCCCTGCACAGTGTGCAGGGACCTCCCTGTCATCTGCCTCCTCAGCGGGGATCAACAGAGCGATCCCTTCAGAGCAAGCGGAGGTTCACGGGGCGGATCATTACTGATCTGCCCCGTGTGAAAGGGTCCTTAAGCTGAGAGAGAGGGAGAGTAAGGACAGAGAAAAAAGAGAGATAAAGCAGGAAGAGAAAGAATAAAGAGATAGAGAGAGTATCGAGAGGGGGGCAGAAGATAGAGAGTAAGGAGAGAGGGTAGAGAGACAGAGAGAAGAGAGAAAGTAAGGAGAAAGAGAGAGAGAATGGATATAGATAGAGATGATAGTGAGAGAGAACATCCCCAGCAGGGCTGTCTTAATGAGAGGGCACACCTGGGCACTGCCCAGGGGCCCCAGCTGCATGGGGGGCCCCTCCACTTTCCCCAAAGCAGCTGGTTCTTGAGCTCATGCTCCACCGAAATTGGTGGCTCCATGATAGCACTGAGAGAGATGGATGCAAAAGGGAGGCAGTCTGCCTCCCAGTGGCGGCTGGTGCTCAAAATTTTTGGGGGGGCGCAAATGAAAAAAAAAATATTGCAGCCTCACTGTGCCCATCACATGCAGCCACTGTGCCATCAATTGTCACCACTGTGCCATGCCATCAAACGCAGCCACTGTGCCATCAATTGTCACCACTGTGCCATGCAACACAGCAACTGTGCCATCAATTGTCACCACTGTGCCATGCCACCAAATGCAGCCACTGTGCCATCAATTGTTACCACTGTGCCATGCCATCAAACACAGCAATTGTGCCATCAATTGTCACCACTGTGCCATGCCATCAAATGCAGCCACTGTGCCATCAATTGTCACCACTGTGCCATGCAACACAGCAACTGTGCCATCAATTGTCACCACTGTGCCATGCCATCAAACACCACCACGGTGCCATCAAACACCACCACGGTGCCATGCCATCATACGCCACCACTGTGCCATCAATTGTCACCACTGTGCCATGCCATCAAACACAGCTACTGTGCCCATCAATTGTCACCACTGTGCCATGCCATCAAATGCAGTCACTGTGCCATCAAGTGTCACCACTGTGCCATGCCATCAAACGCCACCACTGTGCCATCAATTGTCACCACTGTGCCATGCCATCAAACTCTACCACTGTGCCATCAATTGTCACCACTGTGCCATGCCATTAAACTCTACCACTGTGCCATCAATTGTCACCACTGTGCCATGCCATCAAACGCAGCTACTGTGCCCATCAATTGTCACCACTGTGCCATGCCATTAAATGCCGTCACTGTGCCATCAATTGTCACCACTGTGCCATGCCATCAAATGCAGTCACTGTGCCATCAAGTGTCACCACTGTGCCATGCCATCAAACGCCACCACTGTGCCATCAATTGTCACCACTGTGCCATGCCATCAAACGGCACCACTGTGCCATGCCATCAAACACATCCACTGTGCCATGCCATCAAACGCCACCACTGTGCCATGCCATCAAACACAGCCACTGTGCCATCAATTGTCACCACTGTGCCATGCCATCAAACGCCACCACTGTGCCATCAATTGTCACCACTGTGCCATGCCATCAAATGCAGTCACTGTCAATGGACAATTCATGTCCATGTACTGAAATATCTCATACTAATATTCTCCTACAATCAGATTATATGACTGATCATCTCCTACAAACACTCAGCATTTCCCCCACACTGATATCACCTGGCCATGTGTCTTCCCCAGAAAGTTATAGGTGAACAAGTAATTAAAAAAAAATCTGTTAAAGGAGGGGGTCGATTATGGGGCCGTTTGTAGCTGATTGCTGACCATTAAAAAAAAAGTTAAGAAGCGAAGGGGGAGGGGGGGCCGTCCGCTATTTTTGGGGGGGGGATTGGCGGCTTGGACGGGTCAGTCTGAATTACAATACACACTACAGAAGTAACGGGGGGGGGGCGGCTAGCTTAACATTAGGCATAGGCAGCTGTAAACAGGCTTACCTTCATGCCCGGCTCACGGAGGTGCGTCCCTCTAGGCTACAGAGTGCCGACGTCACTTCCTGGCGTGCACAGGCACAGAAATATATTGTGTGCTGTGCACCCGCCCGGCCACAAGACCAAGTTCATCGCGCCGGAAGCAAGTGGCGCGTTGGGCTCCGCCACAAAAGGCATTTTTTTGCTGCCAATGTAGCGCCACGTCTGTGCAATCTCGTGATTGCACAGACGTGGCGCTACTGATACTGCACTGTGCCGGGCGCACGGCGCCCGGACACAGTGCACATATGCACTTTTTTTTTTAAAGGGACATGTTTAAATAAAAAAACAGCTCCCATTTACTTCAATAGAGTTCAGATTTGGCGCCTGAACTTCTGTAACATTCGCTGGACTAACCTTTAATCGAACCTGGGTGCAAAAATAAAGTTTTGTCTGGCGTTGGACTTGGCACTTTTTTTTTTACAATGTATTGAACATGCCCTCTCTCCTTATGACCTCTTAGTAAACCCTCTAATGCCAGCTAATACTCTCACTTACTGTATATCCCATCATACAGCTTACAAGACAATTGGAGTTTTTGCAGGTCACTATAGCAATACAGACAAGAGAACATAATAAAAAGTAACATGACAATACAGCTGCCTGCCCCGGTGTCACCAAACACACCGGCATCCCATGGGAAAACGATTAGCAGCTATTCAGCCAATGGCATTGTGCTAATTACAGAGTCTGCACCAGGACCAGACGTTTTCTTCTGTCCATGCACAGTCTGAATGGTGGCATTGTGTTCTGCGGGCATTGTCTGTTGGTATAATACTCATGGTGTATTCATCTACTGGATACAGGCTCTGTAAAGATGAATTGGTGCCAACTGAGGAATCAAACCCACAGAGCGCTATTTTATTTACTTTCATGAACCCACCCTGAGAGCACAACAGACCGGGAGTATGAAACATCAGTGTATCACCTTCAACCGAGGAAGTGGCAACCACTTCGCCTCTCACACCCATTCACCGTATTTGTACCACAGCAATTTTTACATTTCTGATATGGATCTGAATATTCAGCGATAACTTTGTCATTACTTAATCACTTAAGACCCGGACCAAAATGCAGGTAAAGGACCTTGCCCCTTTTTGCGATTCGGCACTGCGTCGTTTTAACTGACAATTGCGCGGTTGTGCGACGTGGCTCCCAAACAAAATTGGCGTCCTTTTTTCCCCACAAATAAAGCTTTCTTTTGGTGGTATTTGATCACCTCTGCGGTTTTTATTTTTTGCGCTATATACAAAAATAGAGCGACAATTTTGAAAAAAATGCAATAATTTTTACTTTTTGCTATAATAAACATCCCCCCAAAATATATATACATTTTTTTTTCTTTCCTCAGTTTAGGCCGATACGTATTCTTCTACCTATTTTTGGTAAAAGAAATCACAATAAGCGGTTATCAGTTGGTTTTCGCAAAATTTATAGCGTTTACAAAATAAGGGATAGTTTTATTGCATTTTTAATAATTATTATTTGTTTACTACTAATGGCGGCGATCAGCGATTTTTTTCGTGACTGCGACATTATGGCGGACACTTTGGACAATTTTGACACATTTTTGGGACAATTGTCATTTTCACAGCAAAAAATGCATTTAAATTGCATTGTTTACTGTGAAAATGACAGTTGCAGTTTGGGAGTTAACCACAAGGGGGCACTGTAGGGGTTATGTGTTCCCTGTGTGTGTTTACAACTGTAGGGGGTGTGGCTGTAGGTGTGACGTCATCGATCACGTCCCCCTATAACAGGGATGACGCGATCGATGCTGCGGCCACAGTGAAGCACGGGGAAGCCGTGTTTACACACGGCTCTCCTCGTTCTTCAGCTCCGGGGACCGATCGCCGCACTGCATCGGCGATCGGGTCCACGAATCCCGCGGTCCCAGTCACGGAGCTTCGGACCGGGTCACTGACGTAAATATACGTGGATGTGCCCAGCCGTGCCATTCTGCCGACGTATATGTGCAGGAGGCGGTCCTTAAGCAGTTAAAGTGTCAGCTTAATTTTTTTTTACCTTAATTGCTTGCATTATCCACTGGTTGACTGCCCCGATGTCAATTGACAGCGGAAGAATGGCACTCCTGCGCGAATCGTAGTTTCTGTATGTCGGGCGCTTTAAGGAGTACAGGGGACGTGCGTGCACGACCTGAGGAGCTGATGCGCGTGCCAGGCGGCTGCAATGTCTGCCGGGCACCCGCGATCACTCCTAAAAAGAGCGAGAACAGTGATTTGTGTGTGTCACACAAATCCCCGTTCTGTCAGGGGTGAGGAGACTGATCTGTTGCTCCTAGTATATACTGTAGTATTCCTAGTATATAGGAACAATGATTGGTCTCCTCTCCAAGTCAGTCCCATGCCCCTACAGTTAGAACACACACTGAGTCTGAGGGAACACATTTAGCCCCTTGATCGCCCCCTTAGTGTTAAACCCTTCCCTGCCAGTGACATGTATACAGTTATCAGTGCATTTTTATAGCACTGATCGCTGTATAAATGTCAGTGGTCCCAAAAATGTGTCAAAAGTGTTCTGATCTGTCCACCACAATGTTGCAGTCTCGCTAAAAATCACATATTGGAGCAAATGCTAGTAAAAATAAATAAATAATAAAAATGCCATAAATCTATTCGCTATTTTGTAGACGCTATAATTTTTGTGCAAACCAATCAATATACGCTTATGAATAAATCACTAGTGCAAATTGATTTATTGATTTAGTTTGGGGTTAGCAGCTATATATATAGATTTAATTTAATTTTTTTAAATTATTTTAGTATTTAATTTTGGTGCAAGGTAATTATTACTTCAATATATGCCTATGCTAAAATGTGTCAAAGGTGTGCGATCTGTCCGCCACAATGTTAAAGTCCCATAAAGTAGTAAACTAGTAAAAAAAAAAATATAATAATAATATTAAAAATCCATAAATCTAGACTCTATACATTTTGCACAAACCAATCAATATTGCTTATTGCGATTTTTTTTTTACCAAAAATATGTAGAAGAATATATATCGACCTAAACTGATGAAGAAATTTGTTTTTTTTAATTTTGGGATATTTATTATAGCAAAAAGTAAACAGAAAGGGGGTTTGTTTCAAAAGTGATGCTCTTCTTTTGTTTATGGCACAACAAGTAAAAACTGCAGAGGTGATCAAATACCACCAAAAGAAAGCTCTATTTGTGGGGAAAAAAGGACATACATTTTCTTTGGGTACAACGTCGTACAACCGTGCAATTGTCAGCTAAAGCGACGCAGTGCACTGCAGGATTTCAGTCCTTTACGGTGTAGTGTGTTACAAATTGTTATCTTGGTGACTATATCCCCGGCTGCCTTGAGATCATTGACAACATTCTCCCGTGTAGTTCTGGTTAATCCCTTACGATCATTAAAACTCCCCGAGGTGAGATCTTGTATTGGAGCCCCAGACTGAGGTAGAGTGACAGTTATTTTGTGTTTTTTCCATTTGTGAATAATCACACCAACTGTTGTCACCCTCTCACCATGCTGCTTGGCGATGGTCTTGTTGCCCATTCCAGCCTTATGTAGGTCTTCAGTCTTGTCCCTGGACCCTTTGGACAGCTCTTTGATCTTGGCCATGGTGGAGAGATTGGAATCTGATTGATTGCTTCTGTAGACAGGTGTCTTTTATACATGTAACAAACTGAGATTAGGAGCACTCCCTTTAAGGGCCCTTTCACACGTCCGCCTCCGCTCGTCCGTTTTTACAAGTCCGTAAACGGACTTGTAATGGTTCCCTATGGGATCGCGTCCGTTAGCGGATGATGCTTCCGCAAAGATCCGCGTCCGTCTGGATCCGGTTTTTCGGACGGAAGAAAGCCCTATTTTGCTTCCGTCCGGCGGAACAGATTGGATGAATACGGACAAGCGGTCCGTTTTCATCCGATTCCCCATAGGGCGGTCCCTGCACAGTGTGCGGGGACCGCCCTGTCCGCTGACAGCTGAGCGGGGATCCCCGCTGAGCCGACGGACACACACGGAGTGGACCGAAAAACGGTCCGCTCCGTGTGAAATGACCCTAATGCCGCGTACACACGATCATTTTTTGCGATGAAAAAAACCAAACCGATAAAACGTCATTTAAATTGATCGTGTGTGGGCAAAACGTCGTTTTTTGTCTTAAAAAAATGACCAAAAAAAAAATTCCAACATGCTTGAATTTTTTGTGTCGTTTTTCCAAACGTTGTTTTTTGTGTCATAAAAAGTGATGGTGTGTGGGCAAAACGATGTTGAAAACGACGTTTTTAAACCCGCGCATGCTCAGAAGCAAGTTATGAGACAGAGTTTCAATGGAAAAGAGTGCCGTCGAACGTGGTGTACGTCACCACGCTTTGCTAGAGCTTTGTAGAAAAACGATGGTGTGTACGCAACGTCGTTTTGGAAAATGAAGTTTGAAAAACGTCGTTTTTTTTCATGATTGAAAACGTCGTTTTTTTTTCATCGCAAAAAGTGATCGTGTGTACGCGGCATAAGAGAGTGTTCCTAATCTCTGCTGGTTACCTGTATAAAAGACACCTGGGAGCCAGAAATCTTGCTGATTGATAGGGGATCAAATACTTATTTCACTCATTAAAGATGTGTGCAAACCTGGTGGCCAACTACAAGAAACGTCTGACCTCTGTGATTGCCAACAAGGGTTTCTCCACCAAGTACTCAGTCATGTTTTGTGAAGGGGTCAAATAATTACTTTACTCATTAAAATGGAAATCAATATATAACTTTTTTGAATGTGTTATTCTGGATATTTTTCTTGTTATTTTGTCTCTCACTGTTAAAATAAACCTTCCATTACAATTATAGACTGATCATTTCTTTGTCAGTGGGCAACCGTACAAAATCAGCAGGGGGTCAAATACTTTTTCCCCTCACTGTACATACTTTATTGGGAACTGACAGGTTTTTTAAAGGTTTTCTGACCAGTTTGCAAAGCAGACATTTTTTTCACACTCTTAAATACATGCAGACTTATTTGAGAACTTCCAATTTAAGAATCATGATGGACTGATCACTTGCATGACTCCTAGATATGCATACACATATGAATTAAACAAGTTCTGAATCATCAGTCATTAGGGAACGTCTAATTACTGTATGTAATTTTGTTGCTGAGCTGTAAGATCAACAGACAGGAATCAAATAAAGAAATGACTTTGTTTTCTTATGTAGTATCAAAGTTATAGCCAAATCAATAGACCCATAACAGAAATATATAATATGTTCTGGCTCTTTAAAACAGGGGCGGATAGAAAGCTAAACTGTAACGCTTAGTCAAACTCGCCACCTAGTGGCTAAAAAGCAGAATTTATGTTGTTACCCAAAGGCAAAATGTGTAACTAAAGGCAAATCCCCTGTAGCCTGTTGGGGGGTTAAAGGGTTATTAAAGGGAAAAAATGTTTTCCTTTAAAATAACAAACATGTTATACTTACCTCCACTATGCAGATAGTTTTACACAGAGTGGCCCCTATCCACATCTTCTGGGGCCCCTAGGCGGCTGTCTCTGGTCCTCCCCGCAAGTACTGACCACAGTCATGCGAGAGCTCGCATGGTGGTGAGTAATTGCGGGAGCGCTCCTGTGATACAGCAAGCGGCCATAACTCGCTGTATCACTCGGCCCTGCCCCTCGGCGTGCCGCGTCACTGGATGTGATTGACAACAGCGCCAGCCAATGGCTGCGCTGCTCTCAATCCATCCGCTCTAGTCTATCAGCGGCCAGGTTGAGCGGCGAAAAGGATCTCGGGACCGAGCGCGGGACTTTCGAGGGGTCAGGTAAGTATAATGGGGGCTCGGGGGGGACCGGCAGCATCAGATGTTTTTTCACCTTAATGCAAAGATTGCATTAAGGTGACATTTTTTTTTATTTTACAACCCCTTTAAGCCATGCAGTGGGGCTTCATTTGTATTTGTATCTGTCTGCGATTCCATCTGGTCTTTCTCCATCTTAACCAGCCCTGTATGATGTATCTCACGCTACATATCAGGGATGTGCAGTCAGGGGAGGCAGGTAAAGCAGAGCCATGAACATTAAAAAAAAAAGTAAAAAAAGAAAACAGAAACAGAAAACAATAACCCCAGATTTTGGGGGGTAGGTAGGGTTGCCACTTTTTCTACAAGCCAAACCCGAACACTTTAGCAGCGCATGGCAATTTATTTTTATTTTATAGTACCTTAAATTCATTACCTCTGTACAATGCAATGAACGGCATTTTTTTATGTCGTATACACCATGCATATAGCTTTGTGATGAAATAAAATTTCTGGAGGGTATGATAGGGGCAGTATGTACAGGAGAGGAGTGGGGAGGGGATGATGGGGGCAGTATGTACAGGAGCGAAGTGGGGAGGGGATGATGGGGGCAGTATGTAGATGAGTGGGGAGGGCATGATGGGGGCAGTATGTAGATGAGTGGGGAGGGTATGATGGAAGCAGTATGTAGAGGAGAGGAGTGGAGAAGGGTATGATGGAAGCAGTATGTACAGGAGAGGAGTGGGGAGGGTATGATGGGGCAGTATGTAGATGAGTGGGGAGGGTATGATGGGGGCAGTATGTACAGGAGTGAGGAGGGTATGATGGGGCAGTATGTACAGGAGAGGAGTGGGGAGGGTATGATGGGGGCAGTATGTACAGGAGAGGAGTGCGGAGGGTATGATGTTGCAGTATGTACAGGAGAGGAGTGCGGAGGGTATGATGTTGCAGTATGTACAGGAGAGGAGTGCGGAGGGGATGATGGGGGCAGTATGTACAGGAGAGGAGTGCGGAGGGTATGATGTTGCAGTATGTACAGGAGAGGAGTGCGGAGGGTATGATGTTGCAGTATGTACAGGAGAGGAGTGCGGAGGGGATGATGGGGGCAGTATGTACAGGAGAGGAGTGCGGAGGGTATGATGTTGCAGTATGTACAGGAGAGGAGTGCGGAGGGTATGATGTTGCAGTATGTACAGGAGAGGAGTGCGGAGGGGATGATGGGGGCAGTATGTACAGGAGTGCGGAGGGGATGATGGGGGCAGTATGTACAGGAGTGCGGAGGGGATGATGGGGGCAGTATGTACAGGAGTGCGGAGGGGATGATGGGGGCAGTATGTACAGGAGTGCGGAGGGGATGATGGGGGCAGTATGTACAGGAGTGCGGAGGGGATGATGGGGGCAGTATGCGGGGGGAAATGGGGGGCTGACAAGTGGTCAGATAGTAATGTCTATAACAAAAAAAGCTATTCATCCTCTAAAATATACAGCAATACAACTCCATGAAAACAATCTGTTAAGCTGCCAGCACTCCGTGTTCTCCGGGGTCTAAGGCTGGACAATCAGAGGTGTGAACTCACCACATACATATGGGTTAAGTAAAAGGTTTTAAATGACTTCACATAATCTGGACAGAGGAGGGGGAAGTTTGTAGACATAGATAAGTGCTGTTTGTGAGATACTGTGAGTTGGCTGGGCTGTGATCAGCGGGCTGCAGACTCCCCACACACACACTCCTTTTCTGTCTCTGATTCTGCTTATCTTAATGCTTCAATGAAAAAAAATCTTTGTACTCTAGAAAACTTTCCTAAGTAAAAAAAAAAAAAAGACATTTCCTACCTCCTAGTCCTAGTGAACAGGACAGCCTGAGTAGCTACAGCGATCTCAACGGCTCCGCCTCCCCCATCTCTCGGGAACATGCCACTAGTGATTGGAGAGAGGGGGGTCAGAGATAAGAGAGACAGAGACTGCAGGAGCATTGGTGGGGGGGACAGAAAGACGCCGAGCTTAAGATACAGAACACACACATCACCACAGTGTGTATGTGAAATTATATTGCTGCTATGACTGACTCACTCTCCACAGTGGCAAGTTTGCTCATAAAGCTCCCCCATGAAGCAAGAATGGTCTGTCCGGGTTTGAGACAGTCTGAAAACCGGACAGATGTTTCTAATCCCGTACTGTACGGGTCAATCCCGTACAGGTGGCAACCCTAGGGGTAGGCAGGGGTGGACTGACAACCCATGGGGCCCCCGGGCAATAGAAGAATATGGGGCCCCCGGGCTTACAGATGGCCACCACATCAGGAGGCAGTGCAGAGGTGGGGCAGCTAAAATCTCAGGATTTTCACATGAAAAGCCTGTCGTTTAAGACATAGTAGGGACAGATGTAAAAAAAACACAGAATTTTACAAGCTGTCTCTGGTTTTATTGAGCCTGGCAACCCCAATGGGGCCCCCTAGTGGCATGGGGCCCTCGGGCAGTGCCCAAAAGTCTCAATGGTCAGTCCGCCCCTGGGGGTAGGTAGCCTAAGTCCTAATTTGGGGATCCTACGACCTATGGTTCCTGAGATCTGGGGCCCCTTGTGCAGCCTGTCAGAAGCTACATACAGAGCGGCCAGTTTAAATACAAGCTGGCCACTGGCACACTTGAGGTACTGAACTCAATGGACAGCTTGGAGTCTTGGACCAATGGTAAAGTACTATTAGCCCCAGCTGTCCAAAAAAAATAGTACTGCTTTCGGTAATCCCTGGTCTTTAATTAAGAAATCCCTACTTAGGTTCCTTCTCTGTGCAGCTAGAACCTTAATTCCTAGACATTGGTAATCTACAAAACCTACAGAGGTGGGGGGATGGATAGTAGAGATGTGTTATTTGACGAAGGGAAAAGATTGCTCAACAACATGAGGGGTTCCAGGTTAAATGGACCCAGTGGGTTGTATACATGGAAACATGGAAGTAGGCTTCTGACATGCTTTGATTTGATTTGGAATTAAAGAATAGATGAGGATTTTATATATATATATATATACAAAAGCAATGTACGGTAAGTTCTCTCCCTTCAATTTTCTTTTTTTTTTCTCTCTTGAGTGGTCTATGTATTAATAAATGAAAATGATACATGCTATTACCCTATATTTAGTAGTTGAGAAAGCCAGAGCAATAAAAAAAAGCAGGTAAAAGGAAGATTTTATTTTATAAATATCAGTAAGCACATTTTTGTTTTGTGCTTTTTTTTTCTTTCTTTTCTTTTTTTTGTATATGGTAATATTTTTATTTTTTCCCTCCCCTCTACCTTTCTGTACCCTATTACTATTCAAATATAAAGAAAAAGGTAACCCCCCCCCCCGGTACTATTTGGACTTTAACGGCAACAATCCAATCAATGTTAACATTTTGTATACATTTTATTCAAGATATATCGTATATACTCGAGTATAAGCCGACCCAAATATAAGCTGAGGCACCTAATTTTACCACAAAAAAACAGGGAAAACGTATTGACTCGAGAATAAGCCTTGGGTGTCCATCTGCATGCCTCACTGTGCCCATGCCTCACTGTGCCCATGCCTCACTGTGCCCATGCCTCACTGTGCCCATGTGCATGCCTCACTGACTAGACTTACGTTTAACATGGGAGTATATAGAAGGGGTGCCCGGCTTTGAAAAATCGGTGCTCCCCAGCCGTAGGTCCCCTAGACAGCACACTTTGCACACTTATAGAAGAGAACTGGGGCTACATGTGTACCAAGTTTCGAGTGCAGGGAACCTACGGCCGGCCGGTACTGGGTCCCCAAATTTACCAGAGAAATTACCGTTTAACATGACAGTCTATGGAAGGGGTGCCCGACTTTGAAAAATCAGTGCTTCCCGGCCGTAGGTCCCCTGGACAACAAACGTTGTACACTCGTGGAGGATGGGAAATGCAGCAGCTAAAGCAAAGGCCTGTACACACGATCGGATATCTGATGGAATCTAATACGATGGATTTTTTTCATTGGATATTCGATGAAGCTGACTTTCATCAGGCGGCGTACACACGACCGAGGTTCTCGCTGGAAACCTCGGCCGTGTGTACGCTCTCGGCGAGCATCCCGTCGGGAATGCCGTCGAGCAGAAATAGAGAGCGAATCTGACGGCCGGCAGAGAACCTCGGCGGGCGGAACGATGTGTTCTGCCCGTCGAGGTTCTCTGCCGTGTGTACGCGGCTTAAGTCTTGCCTACATACCATCAGTCAAAAATCCGACCGTGCCAAAATGCGGTGACGTTCACTACGATGAGCTGAAAAAAATGAAGTTTAATGCTTCTGAGCATGCGTCGACTTGATTCTGAGCATGCATGGATTTTTGTCCGATGGATTTTTCTATCGGTTTTTTATCCCTAGGAAAAAATTAAAACATGTTCTATTTTTTTCACCGATGGAGCCCACACACGATCGGTTTGTCCGATGAAAACAGTCCATCGGTCTGTTTCCATCAGACAAACCGATCGTGTGTACAGGGCTTAAGTGGAAAAGAGGGTCAACAATGCCCATTTGCAGCTTCACAGTGCCCATTGCATGCCTCACTGTGCCCATTGCATGCCTCATTGTGACCATTGCATGCCTCACTGTGCCCATTTGCTGCTTCACTATGCCCATTCGAAGCATCACTGTGCCCATTTGCAGCATCACTGTAACCATTGCATGCCCCACTGTGCCAATTGCATGCCTCACTGTGCCGATCTGCATACCTGATCTTTGTGTCATGCAGTCAGTCGGCAGCCATCCAGTGTAAAGCCCCGCCTCCCCCTCATCCGTGATAGATGGAACACTCAGTTTCCCAGCAGTGAGTCAGTATTCAGTGCTCCGCCTATCAAGGATGAGGACAAGGAGGAGGCTGGGCTTTGTTACACTGGACGGCCACCGTCTGACTGCATGACACATGGGCTGATCAGGTACACCGATCGGAGAGACTCACGTATAAGCCGAGGGTTTTTTTTTCAGCACAAAAAATGCTGAAAAACTCAGCTTATACTCAAGTATATACAGTATATATACAACCAAAAATAGGTGTGTAAGTCACCAAACCAATAAAAACAGAGTGAATGATGAACTGTGGTAGGTTCCCGTGTGATGATCCAGAACGACCAATGCGTTTCAGGACAGAGCATGTCCCTTCGTCAGGGAAACTTATCACAGAAGAATCACACTGTTCAAGAGCAACAGTCATCATAGAAGTTCACCGTTTAGCAAATGGCAGCCACCAGGTCATGGAAGGACACCCCTTGTCCCAACCTGGGACAATGTTATAATAGAGGATGGGCCCCCACTGTTCCACACAAGTCTCCCGTATGTAGCACCGCAGATGAATGTGCTCCACTATTGGACCCCACAGTTCTCCTCACTCATCCCCACAGTGGGTCATCTTGTGGATCATGGGTGCTGGTTCACGAGTTGCATGGTTGCAGCGGCACGATTTACTATTTAAATATTAATTTAAAAAAAGATAATAAAATGAGCATAAACGATCATTAAAGCAATGGTATTTATATAATTTAAAGAAAAGAAATTAAAATTTTAGGAAATTATTAGAAATTACTTTTTTTTACGGTGTTATCAGGGGGATTAATAATCCCTAATGCAAAAAACGACATGTCGTTCACTCATTGAAGACCCCCTCAAAGGAAACATCAATTTTTGGGTTTGAAATGGTTAATTACATGACTGTCCAGTTCTGCACCACGGTTCCTCTTTTAGAAAGCATTTTAGTACAAAGATGTAATATACATAACAATGTCAATTATTTAAAATTGCCATTATGTAGGTAAAGGTCAAGTAAAAAAAATAATAGTAATATACGTGTGTAAGAGTCTGCCCAGCAAATTATAATTATATGCTTTCCTTTTATGTAATTTATTTTTCGCACAGCCGGTTCCTCTAGTTTCTAGGCATTTTAGACTAAAAGGTTTCTGAGTGACATTTGACAATAGTCTTCCATTGGCGGCTAGTGCTCAATTTTCTTTGGGGTAGCGGCCAGCCACCCCCCAAGCCTGCCAACCTGCAAGGGGAGCCACAAGGATGGGACTGTCTAGGGGCCTCAATGGAGTTTAATCAGGGATTAAATGTGATTAATGTACATGAAAGACATTGTGCACAGAAAACAGTGGGGGGCGCTCCCCGGGTCAGGTCTGGTCAGTTAGTAGGTCGGTGGACTTACCTCAACCATGGGTGGCTTCCCCAGCTCTCCTTCGTGGGCAACACGTGTGGGCATCTCTTTCCCCTGCTCAGCGGCTTCCGACTCCTCCCTCCTCCTCGGCGGCCAATTAGAGCGCTTCTCCTTTTGGCCAATCGAGAAATGCGTCTTACACCCATGCTTCCTGATTGGCGGACAGGCGATTTAGCACCTATTAATTTGCTATTCTAACAGATCTGGATGGGCTTGGAAAGTAATGCTCTGCGTCCGGAGCCCACCCTATTTTGTAGCCTATTAGAGCCTCTGGCCCCTTCCCGACCAGCCACCGCAGTTATACTATGGCAGGTTGGCACTCCCGCCCCGATCCGTCGTAGCTGTACGTCGGCTCTTTAAGAGGCTGTAGCAGGCGCGAGCCACCTGAGGCGGCCCGCGCCCGCAGCTTGTCGATGGAGCCGATGCGATTACCGCCGGGCACCTGCGAAGCTCGTGACAGAGCGAGAGCCGGGATCTGTGTGTGCGAACACACAAATCCCAGTTCTGTCAGGGGAGAGGAGACTGATCGTGTGTTCCTTGTAGCAACAACGATCTCTCTTCTTCTCTAGCCACATTCCCCCCACAGTTAGAACACACATAGGGAACACATTTAACCCCTTGATCGCCCCCCAGTGTTAACGCCTTCCCCGCCAGAGACATTTATACAGTAATCAGTGGCTATTTATAGCACTGTTCGCTGTATAAATGTCAGTGGTCCCAAAAAAGTGTCAAAAGTGTCCGATTTTTCCACCACAATGTCTGATAAAAATCCCGATAAAAATCACAGATCATCGATATTACTAGTAAATAAATAAATAAATGCCATAAATCTATCCCCTATTTTGTAGACGATATAACTTTTACGCAAACCAATCAATATATGCTTATTGCAATTTTTTTTACCAAAAATATGTAGAAGAATACGTATCGGCCTAAACTGCTAAAGAAATTTGTTTTGTTTTGTTTTTTAATTTGGGATATTTATTATAGCAAAAAGCACAAAATATTGTGTTTTTTTCTAAATTGACACTCTTTTTTTGTTCATAGCGCAAAAAATAAAAACCGCAGAGTTTATCAAATACCACCAAAATAAAGCTCTATTTGTGGAGGAAAAAAATGTAAAATTTGTTTGGGTACAGTGTCGCAGGTCCGTGCAATTGTCATTTAAAGCGATGCCGTGCCGTATGGCAAATCTTTGCAATCTTTGCAAATGTATTAAAAATAAAAAACTGAAAAAAAGTTAAATATTCACAGCCTTTGCTCAATACTTTGTTGAAGCACCTTTGGCACCAATTACAGCCTCAAGTCTTTCTGAGTATGATGCTACAAGTTTGGCACACCTATTTTTGGGCAGTTTTTCTCATTCTTTTTTGCAGGACCTCTCAAGCTCCATAAGGTAGATGGGGAGCGTCAGTGCACAGCCATTTTCAGATCTCTCCAGAGATGTTCAATCGGGTTCAAGTCTGGGATCTGGCTGGGCCACTCAAGGAAATTCACAGAGTTGTCCTGTAGCCACTTATTTGTTATCTTGGTTCTGTACTTACAGTGGAGATCGAAATTTTGGGCACCCCAGGTAAAAATTTGTATTAGTGTGCATAACAAAGCCAAGGAAAGATGGAAAATTCTCCAAAAGGCATCAAATTACAGATTAGACATTCTTATAATATGTCAAAAAAAAGTTAGATTTTATTTCCATCATTTACACTTTAAAAGTGACAGAAAACAAAAAAATGGCGTCTGCAAAAGTTTGGGCACCCTGCAGAGTTAATATCCTGTACTGTCCCCTTTGGCAAGTATCACGGCTTGTAAACACTTTTTGTAGCCAGCCAAGAGTCTTTCAATTCTTGTTTGAGGTATCTTTGCCCATTCTTCCTTACAAAAGTCTTCCAGTTCTTTGAGATTTCTGGGCTGTCTGTCACGCACTGCTCTTTTAAGGTCTATCCATAGATTTTCAATTATGTTGAGGTCAGGAGATTGTGAAGGCCATGGCAAAACCTTCAGTTTACGCCTCTTGATGTAATTCCCCTGTGGATTTTGAGGTGTGTTTAGGATTATTATCCATTTGTAGAAGCCATCCTCTCTTTAACTTCAGCTTTTTCACAGATGGCATCAAGTTACCATCCAAAATTTGCCGAAATTGTATTGAATCCATTTTTCCTTCTACTCGTGAAATGTTCCCTGTGCCACTGGCTGCCATACAACCCCAAAGCATGATTGATCCACCCCCATGTTTAACAGTTGGACAGAGGTTCTTTTCATTAAATTCTGTGCCCTTTCTTCTCCAAGTGTAACTTTGCTCATTCCGGCCAAAAAGTTCTATTTTAACCTCATCGGTCCACAGAACTTTTTTCCAAAATGGATCAGGCTTGTCAACATGTTCATTTGCAAAGTTCAAACGCTGATTTTTGTGGCGAGGACGTAGAAGAGGTTTTCTTCTGATGACTCTTCCATGAAGACCATATGTGTACAAGTATCTCTTAATAGTGGAATAGTGTACCACAACTCCAGTGTCTGCCAGATCTTTCTGGAGGGATCGTGCAGTCAAATGTGGGTTTTGAATTGCTTTTCTCACAACCCTGTGAGCTGTTCTGTCTGATATTTTTCTTGGTCTTCCAGATCTTGCTTTAACTTCCACTGTTCCCGATGACTGCCATTTCTTAATTACATTCCGAACAGAGGATATTGACATCTGAAAACGCTTTGCTATTTTCTTATAGCCTTCTCCAGCTTTGTAAGCGTCAACTATTTTCAGTTTCAGTTTTCTAGACAACTGCTTAGAAGAACCCATGGTGCTGATTGTTGGGGCAAGGTCAGATGAGTCTGGGCATTTAAAACCTTTGAGATTGACATCACCTGGTCTTCCCAGACAATGATTGAGAACAATCCATGACACTGGCAGGTCTCAGCTTTGCAAAGGGGACAGTGCATGCTATAAATTCTGCAGGGTGCCCAAACTTTTGCAGCCCCCTTTTTTTTTGTTTTTTTGTAATTGTAAATTGTAAATGATGGAAATAAAATCTAACTTTTTTTGACATATAAGAATGTCTAATCTGTAACTTGATGCCTTTAGGAGGTTTTTCTATCTTTCCTTGGCTTTGTTATGCACATTAATACAAATTTTTACCTTGGGTGTCCAAACATTCGATCCCCACTGTAGGGTCGTTGTCCTGTTAGAAGGTGAACCTTTGCCCAGTCTGAGGTCCAGAGCACTCTGGAGCAGGTTTTCATCAATGATGTCTCTGTACACTGCTGCATTCATCTTTCCCTCAATTCTATCAGTTCCTGCTGTTGAAAAACATCCTCACAACATGATTCTGCCACCACCATGCTTCACTGTAGAGATGGTATTGACCAGGTGATAAGTGGTGCCTGGTTTCCTCCAGACATGATGCTTGTAATTCAGGCCAAATAGTTCAATTTTTGTTTCATCAGACCAGACCACTTTGTTTCTCATGGTCTGAGAGTCCTTTAGGTGCCTTTTGGCAAACTCCAGGTGGGCTGTCATGTGCCTTTTATTGAGGAGTGGATTCCATCTGGCCACTCTACCATACAGGCCTGATTGGTGGGATGCTGCAGAGATGGTTGTTCTTCTGGAAGGTTCTCCTCTTTCCACAATAGTTCTGGTAAGCGTATTTTATCCATACCTTTGGCTTGAAGAATTGTCACTGGTGTGGTCCATTTTATCTTATGACATCTCTACTGTGTTATGTACATCCACTTATGATGGACACTTTCATTACATTGTATTGTTTGTGTGACTTGATCATCATTTCACATGTGGACTGATTATAATTTGTTTCACTATCACACCCAGTTGGGTGTATACTGTTTAGTGTTTTTTTCCACATTTCACTTTACTATATGTACCGCTGCATATTTACCTGCTCTCCACATAGAAATGCTGGAGCTCTGTCAGAGTGACCATCGGGTTCTTGGTCACCTCCCTGACTGAGGTCCTTCTCCCCCCGATCACTCAGTTTGGAGGGGGGCTGCCCACGCTTCTTCTATTTACAGATGATGGAGCCCACTGGAACCTTCAATGCTTCAGAAATTTTCTGTACCCTTCCCCAGATCTGTGCCTCCATACAATTCTGTCTTGGAGGTCTACAGACAATTCCTTGGACTTCATGGCTTTGTTTGTGCTCTGACATGCACTGTAAGGGCTCTTTCACACGTCCGTTCAGTTCGTCCGTTTTTTGGACGTCCATTAACGGACCTTAATGCTTCCCTATGGGTTAGCGTCCGTTAGCGGATGAGCATCCGCTAACGTCCGTTAACATCCGTCTGCGGTAAGCTACGTTTTTTTGGACGGAAGAAAACCCTATTTTTCTTCCGTCAAAAAAACGGAACGGACGAAAAACGGACGTTAGCGGATGATCCGTTTACCATCCGATCCGCTAACATCAGTTTTTCATCAAAATATGTAAAAAAAAATAAAAAAAGTTCAAAAAAAAAAAAAAAAAGATGAAAAAAACGGATGAAAAACGGACGGAAAACGGAACGGAAACGGATGTAAACGGACGAAAAACGGATCAACTGAAGGGGGAAAAAAACTGATCTAAAAAACTGAACGGACGTGTGAAAGAGCCCTTAACTGTGGGACCTTACATAGACAGGTGTGTGCCTTTCCAAATCATGTCCAATCTGAATATACCACAGGTGGACTCCAATCAAGTTGTAGGAACATCTCAAGGATGACCAATGGAAACAGGATGCACCTGAGCTCAATTTTGAGCATCATGGCAGGTGCTGTGAATACTTATGTACATGGGATATTTTAGTTTTAAATTTTTAATAAACAAAAAGATTTTAAACAAACTTCTTTTACGTTGTCATTATGGGGTATTGTTTTGGAAAAAGGCTGTAACATAACAAAATGTGTAAAAAGTTAAGCACTGTAAATACTTTCCAGATGCACTGTATATATATATATATATATACAAACATACACACACACATACAGTACAGACCAAAAGTTTGGACACACCTTCTCATTCCAAGAGTTTTCTTTATTTTCATGACTATGAAAATTGTAGATTCACACTGAAGGCATCAAAACTATGAATTAACACATGTGGCATTATATACATAACAAAAAAGTGTGAAACAACTGAAAATATGTCATATTCTAGGTTCTTCAAAGTAGCCACCTTTTGCTTTGATTACTGCTTTGCACACTCTTGGCATTCTCTTGATGAGGTCGTCACCTGAAATGCTCTTCCAACAGTCTTGAAGGAGTTCCCAGAGATGCTTAGCACTTGTTGGCACTTTTGCCTTCACCCCAAAATATCACGATTGGGTTCAGGTCTGGTGACTGTGGAGGCTAGGTCATCTGGCGCAGCACCCCATCACTCTCCTTCTTGGTCAAATAGCTCTTCCCCCGCCTGGAGGTGTGTTTGGGGTCACTGTCCTGTTGAAAAATAAATGCTGGTCCAACTAAACGCAAACCGGATGGAATAGCATGCCGCTGAAAGATGCTGTGGTAGCCATGCTGGTTCAGTATAAATCCCCAACAGTGTCACCAGCAAAGCACCCCCACACATCACACCTCCTCCTCCATGCTTCACAGTGGGAACCAGGCATGTAGAGTCCATCCGTTCACCTTTTCTGCGTCTCACAAAGACGCGGTGGTTTGAACCAAAGATCTCAAATTTGGACTCATCAGACCAAAGCACAGATTTCCACTGGTCTAATGTCCATTCCTTGTGTTCTTTAGACCAAACAAGTCTCTTCTGCTTGTTGCCTTTCTTTAGCAGTGGTTTCCTAGCAGATATTCCACCATGAAGGCCGGATTCACACAGTCTCCTCTTATCAGTTGTTCTAGAGATGTGTCTGCTGCAAAAGGGGGCTACTTTGAAGAACCTAGAATATGACATATTTTCAGTTGTTTCACATTTTTTTGTTATGTATATAATACCACATGTGTTAATTCATAGTATTGATGCTTTCAGGATGACTCTACAATTTTCATAGTCATGAAAATAAAGAAAACTCTTGGAATGAGAAGGTGTGTCCAAACTTTTGGTCTGTACTGTATATATGGGGGGGGGGGGGGCAGCTTGAAGGTGGAACTCAGGAGAAATTTCCAATCAGCAAGTTATAAATCAAAAAGAGCTTTTCCCTCTTCAGAGTAGACAAGCAGATTTCACATTGTCCAGGTTTAAAGCCTCATACACACGATCGGACTTCCATCAAAATTTTCCGTGGATTTTGGTCTGAATGGGCGTTGGCCCTGAGCATACACACGTCAGAACATTTTCAGCCAACTTTCACCAAATCACATGTTTTTTCAGCTCTTTACCACCACCCTTTGGGCAACTTCTGCTATTGTTGGCTGATCTTTAGCATTTGTTCTGAGCATGCGTGTTTGTACTTTGGACTTTAGTCCGATGGACTTGTGTACACTTGATAGGATGATCCTCCATCGGACATTTGTTGCTGGAAAGTTTGAGAGCATTCACAGGGAACATTTGTCCGATGAAAAACCGAAAACAATTGTCCAATGGAGCGTACAGACAGTCGGATTGTCTGATCAAACTCGTCTGTTGGACCGTTGTTGTCAAAAAGTCAGATCGTGTGTATGAGTACTTTTCACATTTATGCTGAGATGTAAGGACCAAGTCCTCCATCTTGTTTATTTCTTCCACTTTATTGAGCCATTGACCAATGGTTGGTGGCTGTGGATGCTTTCAATTAGAGGGGGTATAGAACTTGGCGTTGGTCAACAGATGTCTAATAATGGATCATTTGTAGATTTTTGCTGGAATGGTCAAGACATGAAAAGAAAAAAGGCCGGATTATCAGGTACCTCGTAATCCATGAATTTTTGAACAATCCTCTGGACCCTCTGTGGAGTTCTTTTTAAGTAAGGGCACCACAACCCCCTGCACACCAAGCCATTACTGCAATACATAAATACTGAATAGGGCCTCAAGACAGGTAATGTTTAAACTTTATTCATCATCAAGAAAAAAACGAAAGATGTTTCTAAGGTCTTTATTTGGACTTAAAATGACTATAGTTAAAATTCTTTACATCAACGTTAGTGAGATGTTTCCCCCTGTTATGGGTTGAGTCTGCCCAAAACTGGTATCTCAATTTAGATTGGCTACTGGGGGGGAGGGGTTAAATCATCACCTGTGATCTTCATATGAAGCCTCGTACACACAGGCAAGAATCTCGTCAGGAAAAAAACGTTGTGTTTCCTGACGAGATTCTTGGCAAGAATCTCTTGCCGCCCGAGTGTACAGACAGACCTGTCTCGGCAAGAAAGCTCTGCCAGCAGTTTTCTTGCTGGTTCTTGCCGAGAAAACCGAGCGTGTGTACGAGGCTTTACTTTCCCACTAGGCCCCACTATGAAGACCTAAATCTTCAACCCCTTCCACATTCTGATATAAACTGTATATCACTCAGCTTGTATTGTGGTATCAGATTGCCCAGGTTCCCGTATTCCTATGGAGAAACCAGCAGCTGGACTTCTGAGATACCGGTTTTAAGTGAACGTACCCAGGAAGGAGTACACAATAGAATTCAGTTTTATAGACATAGTAAAATAGTTACATTCTTATATAGTAAAAATAGTTTCATATAAATTCTTCTAATCTTCAATAATATAACAGTAAGTTCTCTTTTATGGGCTACACAGACCATTTTACTGAATTTCCAGTATATCTATCACTTTCTTACTGGTCTTGTAGGGGAAATGTCCAATGACCACCAGTTTCATACCCTCCACCCTAATCTGCTGCACACCCAATCTCAATGCAAACAGACATTAGCAAATGTTCAACCAAACCAGTCATTTATTATCAGACTGAGGAGTATTTGTATGCCTGTAGGCTAGCCGACAATTCCTGTTGATCTCTTTGGCGGCAGGTTAACACCAGCAGGGCTCTCCTACCCTCTCCATAAGCAAAAACAGTGGGGGCTATTTACTTAAACCAGAGCGTGCAACATCCGATACAGCTCTGCATAGAAACCATTTAGGTGTTATTGCCAAAGCTTAACTGAACAAGCTGAAGTTAGAAGCTGATTGGCTACCATGCCCAGCTGCACCAGATTTTGCACTCTCCAGTTTGCTTCACAGTACATGTAGCTACAAAGGTCAATAAAAGTTTTTTTTAAGCTTATATACATTTTTTTGAGGACTCTATAAATATTTAAATGTTCATAGGCCCCAGTTCTACTTTAGGTCTATAATTCCCAGGTGTAGTCTTCCCCTTGTCCTCAGGCATTGCTAGAGCCAGCTAAATCCTGGGACCATTGGCCAGGTTTCATAATTAAAGTGGATGTAAACCCGATTCATGAAATTTGAGCTGGGCACATAGATCTGCAGTATTTTGTTATCTCTTTTCAATGAGCTAAGTCTTATAGCTCTCTTCTGAACGGTTCCTCTGTTATCAGCCTGAGGCCGCGTACACACGTACGAGAACCTCGTCGGGCTAAACCCATCGTTCCGCCTGACGAGGTTCTCAGCCGGCCGTCGAGTTCGTCGACCAGGCTGTCGAAAAAGGCGTCGAGCCATTAGTCCCGATGGCCCGTCGAGGAAATAGAGAACCTGCTCTCTATTTTGGCTCGACGCCTCGCTCGACGAAAACGTACACACGATCGAGCTTCTCGGCAGAATATGGATCCCAGCGAGCTTCTCGCTGGATTCTGCCGAGAAGCTCGGACGTGTGTACGGGGCCTGAGAACTCCTGACATATTTTTTTACTTTTTAGACAAAAGCAGACTGAATCTTTTGTCAAAGGAGGTTGCTAAAATAGAGTAACAGAGAGCAGCTCCTATTACAAAACAGCTCTGAGAGTCTCTGCCTATTATGAGAGGGGGTGTGTGCCATTCCTCCAATCAGCAATGTTAGCCATCTTGGCTGTATGTCCAGACATTACACTCTGGTGTTAACCAGGAAGAGAAAATCTCCTAACACGATCTCAACTTTCTAAACAGTATATAAATGTGAAGACGGCAGATATACATGTAAAACTTATGTAGGGGGATTTGGTTAATCTCTGTGTATCATCTGAGGTGCATGGAGCGTTTACATCCACTTTAAAACAAAACCATTAAACTAATAATAAGTATGACACATGAGACTCCCAATGGATTGAGATCAGAGAGACCAATTCCAAAAAGTCAAGAAAAAGACTTGGAAATATAAATGTATTCCCTAAGATTTAAAATATAAATTATTTTCCCTAAATGGGAGCTGGTTAGTGTGATGTGTACCATCTAGACAATATTAAAAGCTGAAGACATGAGTGTTAACAGGAATATGTAACATGGTGACCACTTCCAAAATACTTCTTTGTTAATAGATCTCCTGTCTGAGGTTTGAATAGCAGTCATTGTAATCTTTGGTTAGATTTACAGTATTTATATATATGTTTTTCAAAAGCATAACTCTGGATCTCCACCCAAAGGCTAAAGACTGTCTATAATATTCAAGAAACAAGCACAACAAAATAAGTCCAGATCAGATCTGAGCTCCAACTATTGTATTCTTCTCTAGCTACTGCAGGACCCTCTGGGCCTCCTGCTTTCTAAGGTCTCTTTTAAATAGACGGTCTGATAAGGTCCCCCTGACGTTTTTTTAAGGTGGACCTAATCAAAAGTTCCCAGTCTCTTCCCTCAAGGAGCTTACAATCTAAGGCCTCGTACACACCATCGGACATATCCGATGAAAATGGTCCGCGGACCATTTCCATCGGATATGTCCGATCGGGAGTTTGATCCGATGGCGTGTACACACCATCGGATCAAGTTGACGCCGCCACGTCACCGCCACGTCATCGCACCAGGAAGTTAAACACTTCCGCGCATGCGCCGAATCCATTCGGCGGCGGCGCGGCGGTGGTGGGGGACGACATGTCTGCTGGTAAGTGTACTAACCAGCAGACATGTCGGGCGGACAGATTCCACCGGATAGATTTCAAAGCATGCTTTGAAATCTGTCGGGTGGAGAAATCTGTCCGGTAGCCCATACACACGAGCGGAGATGTCTGCTGAAACGGTCCATCGGACCGTTTTCAGCGGACATATCCCCTTGTGTGTATGAGGCCTAAGATCCCTATCTCACATGGATACATGCACATACTAGGGCCACATACTGGCCCTATTATGTGTATGTAGCCATGTGAGATAGGGATCTTAGATTGTAAGCTCCTTGAGGGCAGAGAGGTAGACCTTCCGACTAGGTCCACCTAAAAAAAACTGTCAGGTACACCTTCTCAGACCACCTGTTTGAAAGAGCCAGTTAAAGGGGTTGTAAAGGAAAAAAATGTTTTCTCTAAATAGCTTCCTTTACCTTAGTGCAGTCCTCCTTCACTTACCTCATCCTTCCATTTTGCTTTAAAATGTCCTTATTTCTTCTGAGAAATCTTCACTTCCTGTTCTTCTGTCTGCAACTCCACATAGTAATGCAAGGCTTTTTACCTGGTGTGGAGAAAGCCTCTTGAGGAGGGAGGGGGCGAGCAGGCAAGTCAGGACACTCTACTTTGCAGGTAGAGAAAAGAGATGTGTGTTAGTGGGTGTCCTGACCCTCCTGCTCGCCCCCTCCCCCTCAAGAGGCTCCACACCAGGAAGAAAGCCTTGCATTACGGTGGAGAGTTACAGACAGAAGAACAGGAAGTGAGGATTTCTCAGAAGAAATAAGGACATTTAAAAGCAAATCGAATGGATGAGGTAAGTGAAAGAGGACTGCACTAAGGTAAAGGAAGCTATTTAGGGAAAAAAAGATTTTCCTTTACAACCCCTTTAACTTATCTTTGATGTGTTGGAGGAAACCTTAGTACCAGAGAAAACCCATGCAACCAGAAGAAGAACATGTAAGCTCATTGCAGATTGTTAACAGGCAGTTCAGTGGCTATAACCTCGCCCTTGCAGCCCTGGGGCCCTCTTCAAAGCCCAAACAGATCATTATATGCATGAGGTGTGCATGTTTTCCCTGTGTTTGCATGGGTTTCCTCCAGGTACTCTGGTTTCCCCCGACACTCCATGCTGGTAGATGAATTGTCTCCTGTCTAAATTGGCCCTAGTAGGTGTATGTGAGATAGAGGCCTTAGATTATAAGCTCCTTGAGGACAGGCCCTATCTACCTACCTGTAAAAATAATAGCAGTGAAATCTAAACACTTCTTTGTCAAAAACATTTGAGGAAAGCTGTTGAAGGGCCAGTCCACCAAAAACTGGTATGTCAGTGTTAAGTGGATACAGGACAGTTTCTTATATCTCTTGGAAATTCTATTGATGAGATTCTTTGGGTGTAGTGCTCCAATTATATTAGGTTCCTATTATCACTGCTGACTTTATTTTATATTATGGAGGATTAAGCCAGGTGGATGGAAACAGAGTCTGGCAGTGGAATCTCGCTGTTTGAGCATCTAAAGCCTCATACAAACAATTGGATTTTCAGCAGGCAAAGCTAAGGACTTTTGTCGGAAGGGCGTTGGCCATTAAAGGGTCACTAAAGGAAAAACATTTTTTTTGCTGAAATGATTGTTTACATGGTATAGAGACATAAAAGTTAACTGATTCCTTTTAAAAATTATTAAAAATAGATAAAAATCAATCATATAATGTGCCTCTAGTTTTACTTTCGTTTTTAAACTGGTTTCATGTTTCTGTGAAGTAGAGAGACACAGAACAAAAACAAACAAATCCAGGGCAGTGTTTTGTTTTTAAATTGAATCTGAGGAGTTTTAGACACACAGCTTGGACCACAGTGAAAAGCTGCCATGAGATTTTTCATAAGGAGCCAGACAAGCAGGAAGTGTGGAGATCAGAGCAGAATTACAGCAACTTCAAAGCAAAAACTAACAATGAGGACATGAAACCAGGACTGCAGTAAGGTAAAGGAAGCTATTTAGCTAAAAAAAAAATTCCCTTAATGATCCTTTAACTTGTCTTGCATACAAACGGCAAATTGTCGGTCAACAAACACGGAACTACGTGGTTTTTCAGATCTTTAGCGCCACCCTTTGGTCAGCTTATGCTAATGTTGTGTTATGCTGAGCATTGCTTCTGAGCATGCGTGTTTGTATTTTGTTGTTTTGTCCGACGGACTTGTTACCCATGATCGGATAATTCGATAACACACAATTGTTGACAGACTATTTTAAAGCGTGCTATCGAATATTTGTAAGTGGAAAATCTGACAACTGTCCGAATGAGCGTACAAACGGTTGGATTTTCTGACAACAGCCTGTCATCACACGTAATCCGATCGTGTGTATGAGGCTTAAAGCTTACTTAGCCCAACAGGTTCGGCCGATAGATAAAATATGCTTTTCGATAGACTGACCATTTAGAGGTTGCAAGCTGTACACTACTGCTCTTTGAATTATGTCATTTAACCACTTAAGGACTGCCTACTGAACATTTACGTCGGCAGAATGGCACGGCTGGGCACATGAACGTATATATACGTTGGTTTCTAGTACCCAGCCGTGGGTCACGGGCGTGCGCCCACGGCGCTCTCCCGTGACCCGGTCTGAAGCTCCGGGACCGAGACCGTGGGACTCACGGACCCGATCGCCGCTGGAGTGTGGCGATCGGTCCCCGGAGCTGAAGAACGGGGAGAGCCGTGTGTAAACACAGCTTCCCCGTGCTATACTGTGACCGCAGCATCGATCACGTCATCCCTGTTATAGGGGGACGTGATCGATGACGTCAAACCTACAGCCACACCCCCCTACAGTTGTAAACACACGCATGGAACATACAAATCCTACAGCGCCCCCTTGTGGTTAACTCCCAAACTGCAACTGTCATTTTCACAGTAAACAATGCAATTTAAATGCATTTTTTGCTGTGAAAATGACAATTGTCCCAAAAATGTGTCAAAATTGTCCGAAGTGTCCGCCATAATGTCGCAGTCACGAAAAAAATCGCTGATCGCCGCTATTAGTAGTAAAAAAAAAATTTTTATAAAAATGCAATAAAACTATCCCTTATTTTGTAAACGCTATAAATTTTGCGAAAACCAACCGATAAACGCTTATTGCGATTTTTTTTTACCAAAAATATGTAGAAGAATACGTATCGGCCTAAACTGAGGGAAAAAAAATTATATATATTTTGGGGGGATATTTATTATAGCAAAAAGTAAAAAATATTGCATTTTTTTCAAAATTGTCGCTCTATTTTTGTTTATAGCGCAAAAAATAAAAACCGCAGAGGTGATCAAATACCACCAAAAGAAAGCTCTATTTGTGGGGAAAAAAGGACGCCAATTTTGTTTAGGAGCCACGTCGCACGACCGCGCAATTGTCAGTTAAAACGACGCAGTGCCGAATTGCAAAAAGGGGCAAGGTCCTTTAGCAGCATTTTAGTCCAGGTCTTAAGTGGTTAAAAAAAAATCCCAGATTGGACTATTGTATATCCAAACTTAACAAATGTTATGTGTTTTTTTTGTTTTGTTTTTAAATGACCCTTTGTTCTGCCTTTTAAAACATAAATAGATTTCATTTTTATCTGTTGACAGTGCTTTTAAAGTGTTACTAAACCCAGCACACTGTATTCTCTATATCTGGTCTACCACAGTACACAGAACATGGAAATACAATTAGTGAAGTAGATATAACCTGCTAAATATCTTTTCTCATCAACAGTATAACATAACAGTCTTATGATTTCTATCAGTGTCTGGTTAAAGCTTGCAGGAGGAGTTTTCATTCTGCTCTGACTGTACAATCAGGCTGCTCTGTCTGCACAGTGCTGATTGGCCCTGTGCTGATCACATGCACCCTCCCAAGAAACAGAAAAAAAACTCTCCAGCAATACACACCAAACTGAGCATGTGCAGAGTGCCCCCCAAAGCTCTGTTGTATCAGGAGATGGTTTTGGGACAGTGGAAGAAGGGAAGGAACAACCGCAAACAGACAGGATAAAACAGCCTTTTTACACAATGCAGAGGATTAACCCCTTAGGTTTCACAGTGAGTATAACAAGCATGCTTTACTGCATATACAGACTGATTTTACTGTTGTGGACTTAGTAACACTTTAATGTCTCCAAATTATTACAATAGTTATTGCGAAATAACAAGACCCGCAGCCTCTAGTTGGAAAATACTTGGTAGCCGACATCCCGGGTCTTCATCTTGAAGTTGTAGTTGCCAGTTCTTCGTTGATACCAGCAGACCAGGATGGCGGTGATGATGGCGATTACAGCAAGGACGCCGACGGCAATAAGGATGATGTAACCGGGGCCAAGTGCGGCATTAGCTGGCGTGTCTCCATCATTGCCTGGAAAGAAAATTCAAATACATATAATAATTCAAAAATAAATGTAAATGGTTCTCTAAATGTCCAGATTTTTATTGGCATAGATTGGTGTGCTGTGACATCTTGACATTCTCTCCTGTACCATACAACCGTGCCATTGTAAGGAGTGCGCTGGATTACACAAACTCGCACAGTCCCTGAGCAGCAAGTCTTCCCGACAATAACAATTTAACCACTTGCTTATTGGGCACATATATCTTCTTCCTGCCCAGGCCAATTTTCAGCTTTCTGCGCTGTCACACTTTGAATGAAAAATGCGCGGCCATTCTACACTTCACCCATATGAATTTTTTATCATTTTTTTCACACAAATAGAGCTTTATTTTGGTGGTATTTACTCACCACTGGGGTTTTTATTTTTTGCTAAACAAACTAAAAAAAAAAAAGTTTTTTATAGTTTGGTATAAAATTTAGCAAACGAGTAATTTTTCTCCTTCATTGATGTGCGCTGATGAGGCTGCACTGATAGTCTGCACCAATATGGCGGCAATGATAGGTGGCACTGGTGGGCACTGGTTTTCAGTACTGATGGACACTGATAGATGGCACTGGTGTACCCTGATAGTGGGCACTGCTAGCAACAGTGACTGTCACTGCGTGGGACCGATGTCCCGTTTACACAAGCCGTTAATCGGCTTATTTTTTTCTCCTCGCGCTGGAAAAAAAAGCGGATTACCCACTTCTGTTTACATCATGTGATCAGCTGGGATCAGCTCTTTACTCCGATCTGGTATCAACCAAGTCCCTTGAAGAAGCTTCCAGAAGTAGAGGGTGGAGTTTAGGTGGAGCTGCCTGGAGTATTGAGGAGGGCCCCAGCCAATCCCCAGCAAAGTGGGCTGGCTGGGGGCGGGCACCTTTTAAATACTCCAGGGTCATGCCAGCAGGGGCAGTGTATGTCAGGTGGAAGATTGGAGATGGAGTGCTGAGGAGGCTGTCGGAGGCTCTTGAGGGAGCCCCTAGTCTGGGGGGGTGATAACCTTGGGACTGGACATCTTTCCTGGAGGCACAGGAGCAAGGAGAGGACAGGGGGAGCAGGACAGCACATCCAGGAGATCTTCTGAGAGTCAGTCTGGAGCACTGTAGAGAGGTAGCCAGGAGGGCTGGTGAAGGGGGCTGCTGCAGCCAGGTGGGGGGGGCTGGAAGGGCCTGAAGAGGTAGTGCTGGGATCAGTGACCATGGGAGGAAGTGCTGGGAAAATGTGAGCTATGTCACCCTATCTGTTCTACAAGTATAGGGGCAAGGGTTCCTTCTAATAATGGGCCTTTGCCACATAAATTACTGCTGGGAGACATACCTGAGTCCTGCCAGTAAGTAAAGTGCTTCTTGGTGGTGGGATCAGTGACCATGGTTGCCATCCAGGGGCCCTGGAGACCTCTGGGCCCTTTATTATTAATGATAATATATATATATATAAAAATATAAACATTTTTTTTATAAAAATAAATAAAAAAGGGAAGGGTTGCTGTCCGGGGCCCTGGGGACCTCTGGACCCCTAAAAAAATAATAAAATAATTTTTTTTTTTTTTTTTTTTAGAGGGGCCCCCTATTGAGCGGGGCCCATGGGCTTGAGCCCAGTCAAGCCCAATGGTAAGTCCGGCCCTGAGTATAGGGGCCAGGGTCCCTGCCTATAAGGGACCTTTGCCATGTAAATTACTGCTGGGAGACACAGCTGAGTCCTACAAGTAAGTGAAGTGCTGGCGGAAGAAGTGGTATGTACATAGAGACTGTATATACTAGGAAGTTGTCCCTGAAGTTGTTTGAAGTCAATTGGGCATCCCATGAATTCCCATACCCATATAAATTTATTAACTGTCAATAAACCATAAAAACAAAAGTTTTTATGGTTTTTATGTCTCTCTGTCTATAAAGTGACTGTAAAGATTGGCTGTGCAGGGTGGGGGATCCCATTTTACCTGTGGCTTTTACATGGGATGCACTGCATACAAATAAAAAATTTTGGTTGTTTAAATATAAAACAATTCAGTACTAACTTCGGCTGTTCAAATGCAGGGGTCCCATCCGTGTGACTCCTGTGAAGACATTCTCACCACTCCGCACAGACGCTCTGGAACTACTACATGACTGCAAAAACAAGACCAGAGAAGAGGTTACATTATATGTTACTTGGAATCCTATAATCACGTCAAATTCATTTTATTTACCGTATTTATGGTACTTAGGCAGGATCTAATTAATCTACCAACATGTCTTTGGAGTGTGAGAGGGCCTGCGTAACAAGGTGATGGAACTTTATAAAGATGGAAAAGGATATAAAAAGATTTCCAAAGCCTCGAATATGCCAGTCAGTACTGATCATTCACTTATTAACCCGCGCTGTAGACGAAAGACGTCCAAAGCGCGGCTCTCAAGTGCCGGGTTGATGTCCTGTTATTTACATTCCCCGGACATGCAGTGGGGAAACACTGTGCCCGGCGTGTCACGTGATGCCGATGCTCGTGCCTGCCGGCCGCAATGTCCACCAGGTACCAGCGATCGGCAGTGACAGCAGGACGGTGGATCTGTGTGTGTAAACACAGAGCTCCATGTCCTGTCAGGGAGAGAGCAGACCGATGCTGTGTCCCTTGTACATAGGGACACAGATCGGTCACCTCCCCCAGTCACCCCCCTCCCCCCACAGTAAGAATCACTCCCTAGGGAATACATTTAACCCCTTCCTCGCCATCTAGTATTAACCCCTTCCCTGCCAGTCACATTTATACAGTAATCAGTGCATATTAATAGCACTGTTCGCTATATAAATGTTAATGGTCCCAAAATAGTGTCAAAAGTGTCCGATATGTCCGCCGCAATATCGCAAGCCTGACAAAAATCGAAGATCGCCACTATTACTAGTAAAAAAAAAAAAATCATAAATCTATCACCTATTTTGTAGGTGTTATAACTTTTGTGAAAACCAATCAATATATGATTATTGCGATTTTTTTTTTTTTTTTACCAAAAATATGTCGAAGGATACGTATCGGACTAAACTGAGATTTTTTTTTTTAATTGGGATATTATTATAACAAAAATTAAAAAAATATTGTGTTTTTTTCAAAAATGTTTGTCTTTTTTTTTTTTTTTAAAAGCGCAAAAAACCACAGAGATGATTAAATACCACCAAAACAAAGCTCTACTTGTGGGGAAAAAATGATAAAAATATAATTTGGGTATAGTGTTGTATGACCGCGCAATTTTCATTCAAAATGCGTCAGCGCTGAAAGCTGAAAATTGGTCTGGGCAGGAAGGGGGCTTAAGTTCCCAGTAAGGAAGTGGAACATCTCTTGATACCAAGCCAGAGTCAGGTAGACCAAGAAAGATTGCAAGAACTGTCGGGGTACAAAGAAAGACCCACAGGAAACCTCAGGAGAAATACAGGTTGCTCTGGAAAAAGACATTTTTTTTCCAGGTGTACAATATGACGATACTTGGACAAAAATAAGCTGCATGGTCGAATTGCCAGAAAGAAGACTTTACTGTGCCAATGCCACAAAAAAACCTGGTTACAATATGCCTGACAACACCTTGACAAGCCTCACACCTTCTGGCAAACACATCTGGAGTGGCGAAACCAAAAAAAAGCTTTATGGTCACAACCATAGGAGCTATGTTTGGAGAGGGATCAACAAGGTCTATAGCAACAAGAATACCATCCCCACTGTGAAGCATGGCGGTGGCCCACTGATGATTGTTTTTTTTGGGGGGGGGGTGATCTCTAAAGGCACGGGGAATCTTGTGAAAATTGATTGCAAGATGAATGCAGCATGGTATCAGAAAATACTAACAGAAAATTTGCATTCTTCTGCGCACGACAATGACCCTAAGCACAAGGCCAAGTTGAACCTCCAGCGGTAACAGCAGAAAAAGGTGAAGGTTCTGGAGTGGTCATCTCAGTCTCCTGAACCTAATATCATCGAGCCACTCCGGAGAGATCTCAAACGTGCAGTTCATGCAAGACAACCAAAGACTTTGCATGACCTGGAGGCATTATGCTAAGACGAATGGGCAGCTATACCACCTGCAAGAATTTAGGGCCTCATAGACAACCATTACAAAAGACTAAATGCTGTCATTGATGCTAAAGGGGGCAATACACAGTACAGGGGTTGCAGACTTTTAAAAATGGGGCATTTCAATATTTTACTTGTTTCCAGGTTTTGTTTTACGATTGTGCGATTCTGTTATGAACTATCAGTTATAGAATATGAATCCCATAAGAAATAAAAGAATGGTATTTTGCCTGCTCTCTATAAAAATCGTATATACTGTATATTACCAATTCTCCAAGGGTGTGCAAACTTTTGAGCACAATTGTAGATAGATAGATAGATAGATAGATAGATAGATAGATAGATAGATAGATAGATAGAGAGAGATATAGATAGATAGGTCCCCTCTATTGACCGTGTGACCATTGTTACTGAGACAGGAAGTGATGAAAAATATCGAACAATTTACAGTTGTCATGGGAACAACTCTTCCAGTGATGCAGTGCACCGATTGATTGCTCTCTATGTGGAATCAGTGGTCTCTCTGCAGTGGTCCAAAAAACCGAGTCCGACCTATAGCTCTGCAACCTGCAAAGTTCTCATTTTTTATCTTCCTTCAACACGTTCTATGTATACATACCGGTTTGCAGGTGTTAGGCGTCACCTCCCGACACACAGACAGCCGGCAGTGCAGGTATACGATGGGATTGTTGACGAAGGAGAAGATCTTTGTTTGGAAGGTAGCATTGCTGGAGACGCCATTCGTTTGGATGGTGGTGAAAGTGTTCGCTAAGGCGCAGCTTTAAAGTATAATGCAAACAAATGATTATCAATGCCAGAGAAGACAGATACAGAAAAAAAAACTTTAGGCGGCGTACACACGGCCGAAGTTCTCGGCAGAAACCAGCAAGAACCTCGCTGGGAGCCGCATTCTGCCGAGAACCTCGGCCGTGTGTCGGGAAACCCGTCAAGCCGAAATAGAGAGCAGGTTCTCTATTTGCTCGACAGCCCGTCGGGATGAATGGCTGGTTGCCTTTCCCGACGGGCGGGTCGCCGAATCTGACGGCCGGCAGAGAACCTCGACGGGCGGAACGATGTGTTCTGCCCGTCGAGGTTCTCTGCCGTGTGTATGCGGCCTTACAGAAGTCCCAGCCCTTTACTCATCCCATCCAGAATTAAAAAACAGAAATGTTTTTCAACTGGAGTTAGATTTTAAAGTGTTACTGAACCCACAACAGTGAAATCTGTCTGTTTATACAGTAAAGCATGCTTGTTATACTCACTGTAAAAGGGGTTAATCCTGCGTATTGTGTAAAAAGCTGTTTGATCCTGACTTCTCTGATCCTCCTCTTCTTCCACAGTTCCCAATACATCTTCTGATAGTACAGAGTCTTGGAGGCACTCTGCACATGCTCAGTTTGCTAGAGAGTTTTATTTTATTTTATTGGGCAGGTGCATGTGATCAGCACATGGCCAATCAGCATGGTCCAGACAGGGTATCAGGGGTCCTGAAGCCTCATAGGACAGTCAGAGTAGAATGAATACTTCTCCTACAGGCTATAACCAACAACTGATAGAAGTCACAAGACTTTTTTAGCAAAGACCCTAGAAAATACAATGGCGGCCGTTACAACTTTTTATCTCGTACGGTATTTTCACAGAAATTTATTGAACGCATGTTTTTTAAAAACTGTTTTGTGCTTAAAACAAAACAAAACAGTAAAGTTAGCCCAATTTTTTTTCATAATGTGAAAGATGAAGTTACGCCGAGTAAATAGATACCCAACATGTCACACTTCAAAATTGCGCACACTCGTGGAATGGCGCCAAACTTCGCTACTTAAAAATCCCCATAGGCGGTATTGCAGAGTATCACGCAGGGTATTGCAGAGTATTGGGGTATTGCAAAGTATCATGCAGGGTATTGGGGTATTGTCGAGTATTGGGGTATTGCCGAGTACTGGGGTATTGCCGAGTACTGGGTATTGCCGAGTATTGGGGTATTGCCGCAATCGCGAAAGTGAAGGACGACGTCCCAGGGACGTCGTCCCAAGATAACCCCGCCGCGCCGTAGCAGTAAAATGCTTATGGCGCGGTGGGAAAGAGGTTAAAATGTATCCACAATATCTCCCAGGAAATATGTAAAGACTATTCTTGGTTTGTTTGATTCTGAACTCAACATGCTAGTTGAGAGAGCTGATCACATTGGCCTCTGTACAATATAGGAGACAGGCTAACTCCTGCTGGAGCTCCTGCAATTGTGTGAAGGTGTTCTGAGTTTATACTTATGACAATGTATAAACAGGGCTCGAGTCCTGCGGGAACATGTGGGAATGGCGTCCCTGCACTTTTTTCACAGCAGGAACGTCGTTCCCTTTGCAGCACTAGAGCCAATCACTAAGCGGCGATGTCCCTCATCGCCGCATAGTGAATGACTCGACTCGAGTCATTGTCAGGGAAAGGCGAACTGAGCCGAACAGACTTGGAGGTCCTCCTCCAGGCTCCGACCTCACCTGCCACCTGTCCTTCAGTACGCGGCAGTTGCATGTGACATCACGCAGAGGCGGAGTCACACAGCAACGCTAGGGTGAGCCCGCGTCTCCTCTCCTCACACCGTCACATGCACTCTGCCCTGACACTGACACTGTGTGTGCAGTGAGCTGTAAAAAAAATCCCTTTTTGTACCCTCCTATAATATATATTTATATATATAGATTGACCAGCCAGCCAGCACCCTGAGACCAGCATGGCCAGCACTGAGACCAGCCAGGCCAGCACCGAGTACCCCGAGGCCAGCCAGCCAGCACCCTGAGACCAGCCACGCCAGCACCGAGACCAGTCAGGTTAGTACCGAGACCAGCCAAGCCAGCACCAGTATTTTCTGTGAAATATATATGCATATGAAGCAGGTGTCTGACAGGTGTAGGTGTAGGTGTATCTGGGCATGCCTTTAAAGTGGCTGAAGAAAATCCAGCTCGTCCAGAACCAGGCCGCAAGACTAATTACCGGTCTAAACAAGTGGGAGCACATCACCCCTACCCTGCGATCACTGCACTGGCTCACTGTGGTAGATCGCGTTGAGTTTAAGGCTCTTTGTCTCGCCTAATGTGCTTATCATGGGATGGGCCCGCTATATCTGAACTCCTTGATAACGCGATATGCTCCTGCACGAGCACTCAGATCATTAACAGCTGGTCTTGTCACTTGTCAATCTGCCCGTTTGCTTACTTTTGGGGGCAGAGGCTTCTCCTTGAGAGCTAAGGCTCTATGGAATAATCTCCCTGCTTCCATTCGGTCACTCCCTTCTATTATGGCCTTTCGAAAAAGGCTAAAAATGTGGCTTTTTGAGAAAAAGCATGCCGAGCTATGTTAGTTCTCTCTGTTGTTTCCCTGTCTGTTTCTTAGTCTTTTTTGCTCTTCTCTTTTCTTTCCTTTCTATTTCCTTCACTCCCTGATTTGATTTATCTATCTCCAGTTATGCTTCTTGCGCTTAGGCACTGCCCTGACGGGCCAGTATTTGGCGCAATATAAATCCATTAAATCAATCAAGCGTATCATTTCTTTTTTTTTTGGTGGTGGAGTGGATCTTGGGTGGGAGTTCCCACACTTTTTTCCCCAGGACTTGACCCCTGTGTTTATACTACTGTGTGAAGCCCGGTGACAACAGGTCTGACCTGTAGTGAAATCTTGATTAATCATAACAATGCCCAGGAGGGCACGGAGTTACATCGGCTGCTTTAAGGGATTAGTTAATTAGCTCATGTTAATTAGATTTCTGGCTATAGGTGTATTGTTAAAGTAATGAGCAGGAGAGGAGAACCTTCTCTTCAACTGTATATACACCTGTAAGACTTGTATTTTGGTTCTAATAAACAGTCCATGTCCAGCAAACGAGTATTGTCTTGTTTGTAGTTGTCAGCAGTTGGAATATCTGATATCTATATTCAGACTGGGAGGAAGTGGTATATGACGTAAGCACTCAAGCCGAGTGTGGGACGTTTCGTTACAATGCTATATACTGCTGATGAGAAAAGGTATTTAGCAGTTTATATTTACTAATTTAATAATTGCATTTCAATGTTCTGTGTACTGTGGAAGACCAGATATAGTGACGGCAGGGTCCTGGGTTCAGTAAAACTTTAACATTAAACACAATGAAGCAGCGGGGGAGGTTGAGTCACTACCTGTCTTTGATGAAGGGGAAAGACACAGGATCGTAGGCATGTTCTGTTGGTGTTGCCCAGCATTCATTGATGATAACTTTGAACTGGTCCTCCTCTGTCCTGATCCATATCCGAACCGTTATGTCATCTGTGGCGGACAGCGTGAAGTTTGACGGGATTGGTTGATCGCCAATGAACAGTTGGAATTCTGGAAAGAACGATCCTCCTCCTTCTAGCTTCTCGATGATGGTGTAAAACCTGAAGAACCATAAGAAGTCACAGTGTTTTAGTAAGCAATCGGAGGCTAAATTAGAGATTAAATCTGGCCTATATACATTTCCAATTGTGATTGTACAAAAACAGCAGACCACAGCCAAACCACAGCACTAGAGCAGGCATCCAACACACCCAGAAATGCTGGATGTAGAAGATTCCTCCGCTATCTCAGTTCTTCAAACAGGTAAAGATCAATCACAAAAGTAGTGGGTAGGTATGCGCGAATCTCTTGCCTTCAGTTTCCAATTTCTCGAATCTTGCTCAAAGTTTATGAACTTTGCAGCAAGCCCAATTGAATTTTGGCTAATACGCAAGCTATTATCAAACAAAAGACATGGGAAACAGGAACATATATCAATGCCAAAATTATAAACATAGTATAGCAAATTATCTCTCCCTAAACAGAACTCTCAACTCTTCCTAGTCACAACAGGCACTTGTAGGCAGGTGCAGTCTCCACTGCAGATGGCCCATCGTTCAAAACGTCAATGCAGATGGAGGAGGAAGTCAAGAAAAACTGAGTTTCTCTATGGTCCACTTGGTTCCCTGGAGCAGCAATCCAGTTGGTTACGCTGAATCCAGGTGACCTTGGCGGCCATCTTGAGTCACACAGAGTCTTTTTAAGTCCCTGACCCTAAGCTTTGTTGTGCATTTTTGCAAGTGGTAGATCCCCGTCTGGCAAGGACAGCACTAGTGGTAGGAGAGGTTCTGGAGGAATAGGAAAAGCATAAAGTGTACATCTGATCTTCAGTAAGCTGAGGTTCCACATTCCAGTCTCCTTGACAGACACTGTTTTTAACTCAATCCTGAACACTGCTGACTCGTTCGCTGAACTGTTGTAAGTGCCCCGGACAGGACAGCCTCCTGCTTGGTCTGTTCAACTGTCTTCACATACATAATACATTGTTTTCTACAACCTGAGACTCTGGATGCGTTCTGCCGCTGCACCTTAGCCAACACGCTGACAATATGGCTGATGTGAGCCTCATCAAGGCCAGTGTGACATTATTATGATGCTGATCAATGCTTTCAACACCCATAAAGTCCAATCCCTATTTTGTACAGTCTACTTCTGATTAAGCTGACATGCCATGACAGAAGAGTAGAACTGTGTGCAACAATAAATTCTGAGGCCGCGTACACACGATGAGACATGTCCGCTCAAACATGTCCGACGGACCGTTTGCAGCGGACATGTCTCATCGGATTTTGGTCTGATGGCATGTACACACCATCGGACGAAAAACCCCTCGATCTGAGGACGCGGTGACGTGGCGGTGACGTGGCGGTGACGTTGACATCGCCATGTCACCAAACCCAGAAATAAAATGCTTCCGCGCATGCGTCGAATCCATTCGACGCATGCGCGGACAGTTTTGTCCGCTGGTTAGTGTACTAACCAGCGGACAGATCCGACGGACAGGTTTGTAGCAGACAAGTTTCAAAGCATGCTTTGAAATTTGTCCGATGGACAAACCTGTCCGCTAGTCCGTACACACGATCGGAGATGTCTGCTGAAACGGTCCGTCGGACCAGTTTCAGCAGATAAATTCGATCATGTGTACACGGCCTGATAGTTATATGCAAACATTTTCATGCCATTGGCAGGTCCTAAGTGACTTGGTCCTTATCCAATCCTTGCAAGTAATGCTGCAGCAGCATTTTTAAATGAATCTGGTCCCCCGATACATGCTGATCGTTATATATAGCACTTATCTGTGTGTAAAATGATACTATGATACTACTACAACTATCGTGGAAATACATTACCCTCCAGCAGGATTGTATCCACTGGACCACAGGATGTTATTCTGGAAAATGCAGCGGATTAAGCTGACCGCCCTTGCGGTAATGTTTGGCATTGTTGCAGATAAGTCAATGTATAGGGTTGAGTTTACCACGGTGTGAGTCTTATTCTGAAAAAACAACATATTACAAGCATAAAGTAACCAAAATATACAACCTGCTCAGTTACAATGTATACTGTATGGCTAAACATTTGTGGACACCTGACCATCACACTTGTAGGAGCTTGTTTAGACCTAACCATGAGACTTGTATGAGCTTGTTGGACTGGACCATCACACCAGTATGAGCTTGTTGGACCTGACCATCATGCCATTATGAGCTTGTTGGACCTGACCATCCCACCTGTATGAGCTTGTTGGACCTAACCATCACACCTCTATGAGCTTGTTAGACCTAACCATCACACCTCTATGAGCTTGTTGGACCTAACCATCACACCTGTATAAGCTTGTTAGACCTGACCATCACACCTGTATAAGCTTGTTAGACCTGACCATCACACCTGTATGAGCTTGTTGGACCTGACCATCACACCTGCAGGGCCGGCGCTAGCAATAGGCGGGTCAGGCGGCTGCCTAGAGCGCCAAGGTAGTGGAGGCGGCAAAATCCGGATTAAGATTATTAAAATACCGGCATTTTTCTTAAATACAAGATTTATGGCGAGTTGGCGGCAGCCGCCAGGCTAGGGGGCGGTTGCGCCTGTGACTACATCGCTCTATTCCCAGCCTGCAGTGCCGCCCTAGTAGCGGCGGCAGTGAGGAGATGAGCGGAGAGAGCCGGGATGAGGAGCCCTGCATGTACTGTGACTCACGCGGTCTTGCTGCTATATCTGCTCCCCCCCTCCTCCTGGGCGCCCGGGATCTGGTGTCACATCCAGGGAACGGCCCAGATTTCAGCACGGAGAGCCGGCGGGAGGAGGAGACAGGAGCCGAGCTGGAGGTGAGAGATGTCGGGCTACACAGGAAGGAAGCTTCCGTGGCCAAAGACAACAAGGCTCTGCCTGCTCCTATCACTGCATCCCCCGGATTTCTACCAGCACCAGCAGCAGCAGCAAGCGCTTCTCACCCTCCCTGTCTGCTTCCTCCTACTGCCCTCCTTCCCACCGCCTTCATCTCCATCCTCCCTCCCTCCTTCCATCTCTATACAGACTCCATCCTTCCCTCTCCATCCCTCCCTCCATCCTTCCCTCTCCATCCCTCCCTCCATCCTTCCCTCTCCATCCTTCCCTCTCCATCCCTCCCTCCATCCTTCCCTCTCCATCCCTCCCTCCATCCTTCCCTCTCCATCCCTCCCTCCATCCTTCCCTCTCCATCCCTCCCTCCATCCTTCCCTCTCCATCCCTCCCTCCATCCTTTCATCTCCATCTCTCCCTCCCTCCATCCTTCCCTCTCCATCCCTCCCTCCATCCTTCCCTCTCCATCCCTCCCTCCATCCTTCCCTCTCCATCCCTCCCTCCATCCTTCCCTCTCCATCCCTCCCTCCATCCTTCCCTCTCCATCCTTCCCTCTCCATCCCTCCCTCCATCCTTCCCTCTCCATCCCTCCCTCCATCCTTCCCTCTCCATCCCTCCCTCCATCCTTCCCTCTCCATCCCTCCCTCCATCCTTCCCTCTCCATCCCTCCCTCCATCCTTCCCTCTCCATCCCTCCCTCCATCCTTCCCTCTCCATCCCTCCCTCCATCCTTTCATCTCCATCTCTCCCTCCCTCCATCCTCTCCATCCTCCCTCCATCCCTCCCTCCATCCTTCCCTCTCCATCCCTCCCTCCATCCTTCCCTCTCCATCCCCCTCTCCATCCCTCCATCCTCCCTCCATCCCATCTCCATCTCTCCCTCCCTCCATCCTTCCCTCTCCATCCCTCCCTCCATCCTTCCCTCTCCATCCCTCCCTCCATCCTTCCCTCTCCATCCTTCCCTCTCCATCCCTCCCTCCATCCTTTCATCTCCATCTCTCCCTCCCTCCATCCTTCCCTCTCCATCCTTCCCTCTCCATCCCTCCCTCCATCCTTCCCTCTCCATCCCTCCCTCCATCCCTCCCTCCATCCTTCCCTCTCCATCCCTCCCTCCATCCTTCCCTCTCCATCCCTCCCTCCATCCTTCCCTCTCCATCCCTCCCTCCATCCTTCCCTCTCCATCCCTCCCTCCATCCTTCCCTCTCCATCCCTCCCTCCATCCTTCCCTCCCTCCATCCTTCCCTCTCCATCCCTCCCTCCATCCTTCCCTCCTCCATCCCTCCCTCCATCCATCCCTCTCCATCCCTCCCCCTCCATCCTTCCCTCTCCTTCCCTCCCTCCATCCTTCCCTCTCCATCCCTCCCTCCATCCTTCCCTCTCCATCTCTCCCTCCCTCCATCCTTTCATCTCCATCTCTCCCTCCCTCCATCCTTCCCTCTCCATCCCTCCCTCCATCCTTCCCTCTCCATCCCTCCCTCCATCCTTTCATCTCTTTACAGACCCCATCCCTCCATCCTTCCATCTCCATCCCTCACTCCTTCCTTCCATCCCTCCATCTCTGTACAGAGCCCCATCCTTCCAACTCCATCCCTCCCTCCTTCTATGTCCATCCCTCACTCCTTCCTTCCTTCCTTCCTTCCTTCCTTCCATCCCTCCATCTCTGTACAGAACTCCATCCCTCCCTCCTTCTATGTCCATCCATCCCTATATCTCTGTACAGAACCCCATCCTTCCAACTCCATCCCCCCATCTTTCCATCTCCATCCCTCCCTCCCTCTATGTCCATCGCTCCCTCCATCCTTCTATCTCCATTCCTCCCATCCCTCCATCTCTGTACAGAACCCCATCCTTCCATCTCCATCCCTCCCTACATTCTTCCATCTTCATTCCTCACTCCTTCATTCCATCCCTCTATCTCTGTACAGAACCCCATCCTTCCATCTCCATCCCTTCCTCCTTCCATCTCCATCCCTCACTCCTTCCTTCCATCCCTCTATCTCTGTACAGAACCCCATCCTTCCAACTCTATCCCTCCTTCCTTCCATCTCCATCCCTCACTCCTTCCTTCCATCTCTATACAGAGCCACATCCTCCCATCTCTCCCTCCATCCTTCTATCTCCATTCCTCCCTCCTTCCTTCCATCCCTCCATCTCTGTACAGAACCCCATCCTTCCATCTCCATACCTCCCTACATCCTTCCATTTCCATCCCTCACTCCTTCCTTCCATCCCTCCATCTCTGTACAGAACTCCATCCCTCACTCCTTCCATCTCCATCTCTCACTCCTTCCGTCCATCCCTCCATCTCTGTACAGAGCCCCATCCTTCCATCTCCATCCCTCCCTCCTATGTCCATTCATCCCTCTATCTCTGTACAGAACCCCATCCTTCCAACTCCATCCCTCCCTCCTTCCATCTCCATCCCTCACTCCTTCCTTCCTTCCATCCCTCCATCTCTGTACAGAACTCCATCCCTCCCTCCTTCCACCTCCATCCCTCACTCCTTCCATCTATCCCTCCATCTCTGTACAGAGCCCCATCCTTCCATCTCTATCCCTCCCTCCTATGTCCATCTATCCCTCCATCTCTGTACAGAACCCCATCCTTCCATCTCCATCCCTCCCTCTTTCCATCCCTCCATCTCTATACAGAGCCACATCCTCCCACCTCTCCCTCATCCTATCTCCATGCCTCCCTCCTTCCTTCCATCCCTCCATCTCTGTACAGAACCCCATCCTTCCATCTCCATCCCTCCCTACATCCTTCCATCTCCATCCCTCACTCCTTCCTTCCATCCCTCTATCTCTGTACAGCATCCTTCCATCTCCATTCCTCCCTACATTCTTCCATCTCTATTCCTCACTCCTTCCTTCCATCCCTCAATCTCTGTACAGAACCCCATCCTTCCATCTCCATCCCTCACTCCTTCCTTCCATCCCTCCATCTCTGTACAGAACCCCATCCTTCCATCTCCATCCCTCCCTCCTTCCATCTCCATCCCTCACTCCTTCCTTCCTTCCATCCATCTCTGTACAGAACCCCATCCTTCCAACTCCATCCCTCCCTCCTATCCCCATACCTCACTCCTTCCTTCCATACCTCCATCTCTATACAGAGCCACATCCTCCCATCTCTCCCTCCATCCTTCTATGTCCATTCATCCCTCTATCTCTGTACAGAACCCCATCCTTCCAACTCCATCCCTCCCTCCTTCCATCTCCATCCCTCACTCCTTCCTTCCTTCCATCCCTCCATCTCTGTACAGAACTCCATCCCTCCCTCCTTCCACCTCCATCCCTCGCTCCTTCCTTCCATCTATCCCTCCATCTCTGTACAGAGCCCCATCCTTCCATCTCTATCCCTCCCTCCTTCTATGTCCATCTATCCCTCCATCTCTGTACAGAACCCCATCCTTCCATCTCCATCCCTCCCTCTTTCCATCCCTCCATCTCTATACAGAGCCACATCCTCCCATCTCTCCCTCATCCTTCTATCTCCATTCCTCCCTCCTTCCTTCCATCCCTCCATCTCTGTACAGAACCCCATCCTTCCATCTCCATCCCTCCCTCCATCTCTGTAGAGAACCCCATCCTTCCATCTCCATCCCTCCCTACATCCTTCCATCTCCATCCCTCACTCCTTCCTTCCATCCCTCCATCTCTGTACAGAGCCCCATCCTTCCATCTCCATCCCTCCATCCTATGTCCATCCATCCCTCCATCTCTGTACAGAACCCCATCCTTCCATCTCCATCCCTCCCTACATCCTTCCATCTCCATCCCTCACTCCTTCCTTCCATCCCTCCATCTCTGTACAGAACCCCATCCTTCCAACTCCATCCCTCCCTCCTTCCATCTCCATACCTCACTCCTTCCTTCCATACCTCCATCTCTATACAGAGCCACATCCTCCCATCTCTCCCTCCATCCTTCTATCTCCATCCCTCCCTCCTTCCTTCCATCCCTCCATCTCTGTACAGAACCCCATCCTTCCATCTCCATCCCTCCCTACATTCTTCCATCTCCATTCCTCACTCCTTCCTTCCATCCCTCTATCTCTGTACAGAACCCCATCCTTCCATCTCCATCCCTCACTCCTTCCTTCCATCCCTCCATCTCTGTACAGAGCCCCATGCTTCCATCTCCATCCCTCTCTCCTTCTATGTCCATCCCTCCCTCCATCTCTGTAGAGAACCCCATCCTTCCATCTCCATCCCTCCCTACATCCTTCCATCTCCATCCCTCACTCCTTCCTTCTATCCCTCCATCTCTGTACAGAGCCCCATCCTTCCATCTCCATCCCTCCCTCCTTCTATGTCCATCCCTCCCTCCATCTCTCCAGCGCAACTTTCCTGGAGTAAAGTAATCACCAGCTGCTGGCTCAGGTATAGTGAAAACACAGGCAGCAATAAAACATTGACTCTGCTTTTAAGTTAATAGTGCATTGCACTGTGTACAGAGGGGGACATTGACGTGCAGGGGGGACAGATATGTTTGTGGGGGGGACAGATATGTGTGTGGGTGGGGGACACACATATCTGTCCCCCCACACACATCCACTTTTTGTCTATGGGCCGGGTCCATGTGCAAGCCTGTGCACCATGGCTTTTTAGTGAGGGGCAGAGCGTGCGTGGGGGCGCAAAATTTGGTATCGCCTAGGGTGTCAAAACGCCTTGCACCGGCCCTGCACACCTGTATGAGCTTGTTGGACCGAACCATCACATATGTATAAGCTTGTTGGACCTGACCATCACACCTCTATGAGCTTGTTGGACCTAACCATCACACCTCTAAGGCCGCGTACACACGATCGAATTTATCTGCTGAAACCGGTCCGACGGACCGTTTAAGCAGACAAATCCGATCGTGTGTACAGGCGAGCAGACAGGTTTTTCCAGCAGACAAGTTTTAAAGCATGCTTTAAAACTTGTCTGCTGGAAACCCGTCCGTCCGACATGTCCACTGGTTAGTACGCCTAACCAGCGGACAAAAATCTCCTGCATGCGCCTCATGTCTGAACGTTTTCATCGGATTTGTTTAGACGTGTGTACGCGGCCTAAGAGCTTGTTGGGCCATCACACCTGTATGAGCTTGTTGGACCGGACCATCACACCTGTATGAGCTTGTTGGACCGTACCATCACATCTGTATGAGCTTGTTGGACTGGACCATCACACCTGTATGAGCTTGTTGGACCTAACCATCGCACCTCTATGAGCTTGTTGGACCTGACCATCACACCTGTATAAGCTTGTTGGACTGGACCATCACACCTGTATGAGATTGTTGGACCTAACCATCACACCTCTAAGAGCTTGTTGGACCATCACACCTCTATGAGCTTGTTGGACCGGACCATCACACCTCTATGAGCTTGTTGGACCGGACCATCACACCTGTATGAGCTTATTGGACCTAACCATCACACCTCTATGAGCTTGTTGGACCTAACCATTACACCTGTATGAGCTCATTGGACCGGACCATCACATCTGTATGAGCTTGTTAGACATCTCATTTCAAAACCATCGGCATTTATATTGAGTTGGCCCCCATTTGTGGCAATGACAACCTCCACTCTTTTAGGAAAGCTTTCCACAACATTTTTGGAGCCAAAAGAGCATTTGTGAGGTTAGGTACTGATGCTGAATGTGAAGACCTGGCTCATAATCATGGAGGACCAAAATTCCTATTGACATATTCCAAAATCTTGTAGAACGCCTTTTTAGAAGATTGGAGCCTGTTACAGCCACAAAGGGGAGACCGACTTCATATTAATGGTTTTGGAATCAGATGTCCAGCAATGGTAAAACAGGTAAATGGTCAGGTGACTAATGTTAGCCACAATATAGTGTCTATTCACAGATACCTTTTATTTAATTTTTTTCACCTTCCCTACTGAAAAATGTACATTGTCCCTTCCTACCCACCTACCCTATATACAGTATATAAACTATCCCCAGTACAATGATCCAGGATGCAGGTACTTTTTAAACATGCTTCCCTTTAAGGCTGGGTTCACACCTATGCAAATTGTATGCGGGGTATGTGAATTGGATGCGGTTTTCTCCTCATCCAATTCGCATAACAGGAGAATGTGACTGGCTCTCTATGGAGCTGGTTCACTTATCTCCGCAGCAGGTCTGTTGCAAATTGCAGGAAAAATTTGTGTCTTTTTCAGGTCTGAATTCAGCCCAAGATTCGGGCTGAAATCGGGTCTAAAACAGTGAACCAGCATGCACCGGACTCCTGATGTGGGACCATCACACCTGTATGAGCTTGTTGGACCTAACCATCGCACCTCTATGAGCTTGTTGGACCTGACCATCACACCTGTATAAGCTTGTTGGACTGGACCATCACACCTGTATGAGATTGTTGGACCTAACCATCACACCTCTAAGAGCTTGTTGGACCATCACACCTCTATGAGCTTGTTGGACCGGACCATCACACCTCTATGAGCTTGTTGGACCGGACCATCACACCTGTATGAGCTTATTGGACCTAACCATCACACCTCTATGAGCTTGTTGGACCTAACCATTACACCTGTATGAGCTCATTGGACCGGACCATCACATCTGTATGAGCTTGTTAGACATCTCATTTCAAAACCATCAGCATTTATATTGAGTTGGCCCCCATTTGTGGCAATGACAACCTCCACTCTTTTAGGAAAGCTTTCCACAACATTTTTGGAGCCAAAAGAGCATTTGTGAGGTTAGGTACTGATGCTGAATGTGAAGACCTGGCTCATAATCATGGAGGACCAAAATTCCTATTGACATATTCCAAAATCTTGTAGAACGCCTTTTTAGAAGATTGGAGCCTGTTACAGCCACAAAGGGGAGACCGACTTCATATTAATGGTTTTGGAATCGGATGTCCAGCAATGGTAAAACAGGTAAATGGTCAGGTGACTAATGTTAGCCAAAATATAGTGTCTATTCACAGATACCTTTTATTTTATTTTTTTCACCTTCTCTACTGAGAAATGTACATTGTCCCTTCCTACCCACCTACCCTATATACAGTATATAAACTATCCCCAGTACAATGATCCAGGATGCAGGTACTTTTTAAACATGCTTCCCTTTAAGGCTGGGTTCACACCTATGCAAATTGTATGCGGGGTATGTGAATTGGATGCGGTTTTCTCCTCATCCAATTCGCATAACAGGAGAATGTGACTGGCTCTCTATGGAGCTGGTTCACTTATCTCCGCAGCAGGTCTGTTGCAAATTGCAGGAAAAATGTGTGCCTTTTTCAGGTCTGAATTCAGCCCAAAATTCAGGCTGAAATCGGGTCTAAAACAGTGAACCAGCATGCACCGGACTCCTGATGTGGGACGAAATGCGGCTCATATGTAAACAAAGCCTGAGAGTCAACAGTCAACACTGGGTGCAGCTGGTGGCTCTCAGTCCCAGTTGTTGCTGTCAGCTTGGGTCCTCTAGTCATTTGATCACCATTAGACATTTGCACTGCCAAAAAAAAAACTTTTCCGTTTTCGTTTTATTTGTTTTTTGCTTTTTTCGAAAAATCGGAAATTCAAAAATCAAATTTTCTAAATTTCACATTTTCGAATTTTAGATTTTCGAATTTTAAAGATTTTCGATTTTTGCAATTTTCAAATGTTCACATTTTCTAATTTTCTAATTTCCGAATTTCGAAAATTCAGAAATCCGCGATTTCAGAAATCCTAAAATTTCAAATTCGAAAAATTTGGAAATTCGAAAACTTCGGAATTAACTAATTTATCAAAATTTGTTAAAAAAATAATTTGCAACTAAACGAATTGCACATGAGAAACAAAAATATGGCTACAGATATCCTTTACAGCTGCAGGTTGGAAGGGCGCTTACATTGAACACATCCGTGTTGCAGTCGTTCCAGGCAGCTTGTATGAGGACGTGGGTACCCGTACTGCAGTTCACCGAGCACTCAGGGCTTCCAAGAAACAGAGAATGGCTGGAGATGGACATCATGTTAAGAAAGGCCTTCTCAATGGAGATACCGATCCTCCCCGTCTCACAAATCACTTTGCTGGCATCTTTTAGAGTCAAGCTGGGGGCATGAGGTGTGGTTGTAGCCTGAAAGGCCAGGAGGGGCGTACTGGTGGATTCTGTGCAGAAGAGACACCTTTCATTAATACTGATAGGAACAAGCACATGGCTGTATACAGTTCAATAGAAATACAGAGGGGATATTGTTAGGTCTAACTAGGCAATCATGGGGAAAAAATTCAAAATTAGAAAAACCATAATATATAGTTGTTGTTTCAGAACGATGAGGAGACAACATATCACCTCCCCATTACCTGCACCTTTATAGCACTGATCGTGTGTATAAATGTCAGTGGTCCCAAAAAAGTGTCAACAGTGTCCGATGTGTCCGCCGCAATGTCGCAGTCCCACTAAAAATCGCAGATCGCCCCCATTACTAGTAAAAACAAATAATAAAAATGCCATAAATCTATTCCTTATTTTGTAGACGCTATAACTTTTGAGCAAACCAATCAACATGTTTTACCAAAAATATGTAGAAGAATACATATTGGCTTAAGCTGATTAAGCTGATGAAGAAATTTGTTTTCCGCAGAGATGAGCAAATACCATCAAAAGAAAGCTCTATTTGTGAGAAACAAAGGACGTCAATTTTGTTTGAGTACGATGTGGCACGACCGCGAAATTGTCAGTTAAAGCGACGCAGTGCCGTATCGCAAAAAATGGGCTGACCATTAAGGGGGCAAATCCTTCCTGGGCTGAAGTGGTTAAGCAAGCTACAAGGGATCCAGTTATGGTTAGCACCTGCTTTAAATAATTGCATAGGAAAGGCGATACCAAACGTGGATTAAAGTGCTGCACACCTTGGAATAGATACATGAAGAAGCAAGCAAAAATGTATGTATGGTTCTATTAGTATACAGACATTGTCAGAAACATTATTACAAATGTATATAATTACCAAGATAAATGTCTAGAATTGGAACCAAAGGTCCGCCATAGACCCCACACAGGGAACAGGAAAGGTCCGGATGTGAACATGGACCAGGCTGTGGGATGCATTTATCTTGGTAATTAAGTGTTCTTGCATAGCAAGATCACTTACTATTCTCTTACATATATATTATTCTTATTATAGCCAAATTTTGACCGGTATCTCCTCCCACAGTTTTTACACTACATAGACGAGTAATATATCGAAACATGCGGATTGTTCCAGAATGGTGTGCTATTACTTTGTGGAACGTTTCGCCGAATCATTCGTGATATATCGTAATTTTTGCGTCAAAATTTTCCCATAGGAATGAATGGTGAGAGGTAGAGTGCAGAATGTCAAAAACTGAAAAATCCTTACATGATTTCTAAACTGCGACCACTCCCTCATTTTCAAGCCGACCTACACAAATCTTATATCAAAACGTTTAGCTATCCCTGCTGCCACTACACGTGTCCATGGCTAAGCGATCGCCCTAAGCGTTTTCACAGTACGGCCATTTGTTTGCAACACACGCCATCCATTATTTCAATGGAAGTCAATGGAGGTCAAAGTTTAGAAAACTAAAATTTGCAGGGCAATTTGTAAACTGTGACTGTGCCTTCAATTTTAATATATCAGAGACCTAAATGTAGGTCTGGGTCTTGTGATTCGTAAAATATAAAGATATTCGCTGTACGATTTATAGTTTTTAAAATACAATCATTTGAAGAAGGACATGTTTTCAAAAACAGCAAGCAAGTATTCTCTGTGCTTAGAGAGCTTGCATATGTTTACATTGGTTTCCTAGGAGACGCTGAGGTAAATAACTGCTCACACACAGCTATGAGGAGTTTCTATAGCTCCTCCCACACAGCTGTAAGGGGATTCTGGCTTTTAAAATACAATCTTCAGGGGCACTGTCTCCAGTCCGGAGTATTGGTAAAGGCAAGAACACGTCACACAATTTCCCCAGAAATTGTAGCTTTTCTAGTTATATACATTTGTAATAATGTTTCTGACAATGACTGTATACTAATAGAACCATACATGCATTTTTGCTTGCTATTTGTTCTTTGACAAGTTTGAACTATATGCTTATCTATATGTACTTTTCTTTTATAGAGTCTATAACTGCATAATCCTTTCCCCCTGAGGAGACCCATACCATCATGGGGGTCGAAACGCGTCAGTTTTGCACTTAAGGCAATCACGATACTGTTGTATGAATTCATAACAATTGTACCTATATGTGTATACTTGACACCCTCGAGCCCAGTCTTTGATTTTCATTGGATAGTTTTCTGTTTTATTCTGTATTTTGCTTTTTTAAATAAACCGTATATGTTTTTTATATTCTTTATTGACCTCATTAATACCTATTGCTGCAACTCAAAGCCCCTAGGGGTACCCTTTCCTTCTCCCTGCTTTAAATAATTAAAAATATTCAGAATACAGTATAAATATGTGTTAGCCCAGGTTCACATTGGGCTGTGGGAATGAAGCTGTGTGAGTTCAGCTGAACTAGCACAATTTCACTCCCGCTTGTCCAAATTTCGGCCGCGATTACAGAGACATCTGTGCAGGTTTCTGCACAGATGTCAATGTCAATCGTGGCCCGGAATCACAAAAAGTAGTACAGAAACTACTTTTTGAAATTGGTGCAGATGCGGCGTCCCGCCGATTTGACATGTCAGATTGCATGTCAAAATGCACCAGTGTGAACCAGGGCTAAATGTGTGAAGGTAAAGACAAGGCAGGGCATGGTGGGAATCTTCTCAGATCACTTACCAGTATGTGGATTATTAGACATGAGCGAGGAGGGGCACACAAGGTCCTGGGCTGTGGTGAGTTTGGCAGTTGTGGAGGTCATGGGGACGAATCCCTTGTTGGCGATGGAGGAACTCATCGATGGATCAGTCTTTGGGTGCGCGGTTGATGCCAGCGTGGCGTATCCCTTGTCACTGTTGGTTGAATTAACTGCGGTGTGATCCGGATACTTTGTGGTGTTCACCTTCATTGAATTCTGATCACTGATAGTGCTAGAATTGGTAGACTCTGTAAGGGTCCCGGTACTGGTGTGTATGGTTGTCACCATTGGATCTTTTGTTGGGATTATCGGATCCGGAGACACGGTGTTCCTTGTTTCTGTCAGAGCTGGCTCTGTAGTTACTGTTGGAGGTGTGCTTGATACAAGCTGCCCAGTCTTGGGAATTTCGGACGCAGGAACGGGGGAGGTCATTGGAGTTGTTGGTTGAGGCAGTTCAGCGGCAGGTTGTGTGGTGGTGGCAGTTGAGGAGGTGGTTGGAGGAGGAATATCTATAGAATTTGTAGAAGATGTTTTGTCAGTGAAATCTGTGCTTGCCATGGATGTTGTCAACAAACCGCTTCCTACTGCTGTACCTGTAAGCAGATGACCGATAGTTTTAGGCCAAAATGAACTTTCAGATACAATCACTGAAATACAATCTACTGGATTACTAAAGAGAGTCCAAAGGAGGGAAACAAAACAAAGCGGGATAGCGAGCATTCGCGTGCCTGCTGCACAGCGGGGGTGCCGATGCTCGTGACCGCCAACCACGATCGATCATGGGCTCGAGAGGAAGAACAGGGATATGTGTGTGTAAACGCACATCCCTGTTCTGTGAGGAGAGACAGATCGTGAGTTCCTAAAAGCTGGGAACCACAATCTGTCATCTCCTAAAGTGAGTCCCCTCCCCCCACAGTTAGATCACACACTAGGGAACACATTTAACCCTTTGATCATCCCCTAGTGTTAACCCGTTCCCTGCCAGTGACATTAACACAGCAAACAGTGCATTTTTAGAGCACTAATCGCTGTATAAATGCCAATGACAAATTTGTCAAAAGTGTCCAAAATGTCCGCCATAATGTCGCAGTCCCGATAAAAATTGCAGATCGCCGCCATTACTAGTAAAAAAAATAATAATAAAAAAATGCCATAAATCTATCCCGTATTTTGTAGACGCTAAAACTTTTGCGCAAACCAATAAATATATGCTTTTTGCGATTTTTATTACCAAAAATATGTAGAAGAATACATGTCGGTCTAAACTGAGGAAAAAATATATAAAAAAAAAATTGGGCTATTTATTATAGCAAAAAGTACAAAATATTGTGCTTTTTTTTTATTGTTGCTCTTTTTGTTTATAGCGCAAAAAATAAAAACCGCACAAGTGATCAAATACCACCAAAAGAAAGCGCTATTTATAGGGAAAAAAAAGGACATACATTTTGTTGGGGTACAGCGTTGCACGACCGCGCAATTGTCAGTAAAAGCGACGCAGTGTCGTATTGCTAAAAAATGGTCTGGTCATTGAGCAGCCAATTTTTCCGAGGTGCGGCTTCCGGGGGGCATCCTAAAGAGCCGACGTACAGCTACGAAAGCTTGTGCAGGGGAGCCAGCCTGCCGCAGTACAACTGTGGCGGCTGGTCCGGAAGCGGTTAAACTGCGTATGGGGTCCTTTGTTGTTAGGGAAATAAGGATGTGGAACGCTCTCCCACAATTGGATGCAGGGAGTATGGAGATCTTTAAAATACTCTTCAATATACATCTTAACCACTTCAGCCCCAGACCATGTCGCTGGCCAAAGACCAGAGCATTTTTTGAGATTCGGCACTGTGTGACTTTAACTGACAATTGCGCGGTCATGCGACGTGGTTCCCAAACGAAATTATGTATTTTTTCCACACAAATAGAGCTTTCTTTTGGTGGTATTTGATCACCATCAATGCAGCCCTTCAGTGCCCATCAGAGCAGCCCATTGGTGCCCATCAGTGCAGGCTATCGGTGCCCATCAGAGCAGCCTTATCAGCGTACATCAATGCAGAAGAAAAATTACCTGTTTGCAAAATTTTATAACCAAAATATAAAAAATATATAGTTTTTTTTATTTTTTTAACTAGTTTTTATTAAAAAAAATTATTTAAGTGATCAAATACCACCAAAAGAAAGCTCTATTTGTGGGAAAAAAATATAAAAATATAATTTGGGTACAGTGTTGTATGACCGCATAATTGTTATTCAAAATGCATCAGCGCTGAAAGCTGAAAATTGGTCTGGGCAGGAGGGGGGTCTAAGTGCCCAGTAAGCAAGTGGTTAAGTAGAGCAATCACATGAAGCCATTTATTCTCACATCGTTTTTTGGTTTCTTTTTAAATTATAATGACAACAGAAATCACCCAAACGGGAAACGGCCCTGATAAAAAAGTTTAGGTTAAGTCCTTACTTTCACATATCCTTCCAGGCCTGCTGGGATCTCGATCAATGTACATTGGATGACAATCACAGGCGAATGAGGTCTGTAGATCTTTGCAGTATGCATGGACATCACAGTCATTATCCAGAGATGATTGACATTCATTGAACTCTAAAACCAAAATAAATTAGAGGAGGTTCAAAAATAAGGCTGGTCATAGACTGTAAATGCTGCGTACACACGATCATTTTTCGGCTTGTAAAACACGACGTTTTTCAGCCTCTAGAAAAAAACAATGGGCCAGATTCAGGTAGAGTTACTCTGGAGCAGGGATCCTCAAACTACGGCCCTCCAGCTGTTGCGGAACTACATTTCCCACGAGGCATTGTAAAACTCTGACATTCACAGACATGACTAGGCATGATGGGAATTGTAGTTCCTGAACTCCTGGAGGGCCGTAGTTTGAAGACCCATGCTCTGGAGTATCAGTGATTATCCAGCCTAACTCTCACTTTGAGCTGGCTTTTCTGTTTTCAGTAAGCAGAAAACAAGAAACGCCGGGTTGGAGTTACTATACGAGCGGCGTAATTGTATTTCGCCGTCGTATCGGAACTGCAATTTTAAAAATGGCGCCGGGGGCGTTCCCGCTGATTAACGCCGAGAATATGTTAATCAGCGAGTTATAATAATACACGCCCCCTACCCGCCCAATTTGAATTCCGCCGGCTCATTTTCGCTACGCCGTCGCAACTTTAGGAACAAGTGCTTTGTGGATACAGTACTTGCTCCTAAAGTTTCGGCGGAGTAACGTAAATGAGAAACGTTACTCCAAATTGAAGATTCGCTTATCTACCTGAATCTGGCCATACAAACAACAGAGGCAGCGCACAGTGGGTTACAATTTATAATGACACTTAATAGTCCAAAACACATATAAAAATTATTTAGCACAGAAGGCATGAATAAAAAAAATATATAGTAAAGTAACACAATACACCTAGTCCATAGGGAGAAGCTCCTTGTGATGGAAGGGTTAAATATCCCATTGTAAAGAAGTAGCAAAATAGCAAGCCAAAACCGTAGGTAACGGGATGGCCTGAATCTGGCCCAATGTTTTTTCCAACTTCATCATTAAAACGGCCTACACACGATCGTTAAAAAATATGCTCCAGCAAAGCGCGGTGACGTACAACACGTACAACGGCACTATAAAGGGGAAGTTCTATTCTTTGGACTGCTTTAGCTGATTCCTTGTTAGTAAAAGACGATTCGCGCTTTTCTGTCTGTTACAGCGTGATGAATGTGCTTACTCCATTATGATCGGTAGTTTTACCAGAACGAGCGCTCCCGTCTCATTACTTGCTTTTGAGCATGCGCGGGTTTTTAATGTCGTTTTAGCCCACACACGATCATTTTTTACAACCTGAAAAACGACAACATTTAACCACTTCCCGCCCGGCCAATAGCAGATTTACGACCGGGAAGTGGTTAAACAATCGTGACTAGACGTTCTCAAACGTCCAGCGCGATTTCATGCCGCGCGCGCCCGTGGGGGCGCGCATCGCGGCGATCGCTGATGCGGGGTGTCAGTTTGACACCCTGCATCACCGATCTCGGTAACGAGTCTCCGGCGGAGGCTCGCTACCACGTGATCAGCCGTGTCCAATCACGGCTGACCACGATGTAAACAGGAAGAGCCGCCGACGGCTCTTCCTCACTCACTCGTCCACACATGGGCACTGACTGGCAACATATACATCAGTGCCACCCCTCAAAGTCCATCAGTGCCACCATACAGTGTCCTTCAGTGCCACCCCTCCGTGCCAATCCATGCCCAGTGCCCATCTATCAGTGCCCATCTGTGCCACCCATAAGTACCCATCAGTGCCACCCATAAGTGCCACCCATTAGTGCCATTCTGTGCCGCCTATGAGTTCCCAGTGCTGCCCATGAGTGCCCATCAGTGCCGCCTATGAGTGCCCATCAGTGCCGCCTATGAGTGCCCATCAGTGCCGCCTATGAGTGCCCATCAGTGCCACCTATGAGTGCCTATCAGTGCCACCTATGAGTGCCCATCAGTGCCGCATACCAGCGCCGCCTATCAGTGCCCATCAGTGCCACCTTATCGGTGCCCATCAGTGCCACCTTATCGGTGCCCATCAGTGCCGCCATATAAGTGCCCGTAATTGAAAGAGAAAACGTACTTATTTACAAAAAAGTTAACAGAAAAAAATAAAAATGTATTTATTTTTTCTAAATTTTCAGTCTTTTATTAGTTGTTGCGCAAAAAATAAAAACCGCAGAGGCGATCAAATACCACCAAAAGAAAGCTCTATTTGTGGGGAAAAAAGGACGCCAATTTTGTTTGGGTGCAGTGTAGCATGACCGCGCAATTGTCATTCAAAGTGCGACAGCGCTGAAAGCTGAAAATTGGCTTGGGTGGGAAGGTGCGTAAGTGCCTGGTATGGAAGTGGTTAAAACGTTGTTAAAAAATGCAGCATGTTCGAATTTTTTTTTTTTTTTGTCGTTTTTCACAACCCGAAAAATTCTGTGAAGCCCACACACCATCATTTTAAATGAATACTTTTTTAAATGTTTTTTACGTTCCGAAAAATGATCGTGTGTACGCGGCATAAGATTTCCCTCTTATAAACAGTGTGGATGGAGAAATGCTCGCTGCCGGCTGTTGTTTTCTGATAGCTGACGCCCGTGGCTGTTTAAATACCCGAACAGAACTACATTTGATGGGATGCAGCCATTGCTCCGCCAACAATTTACCACCTGGCTCCTTCAACTTTCAGAGGGTGCCAACAGCGCCACCCACAGCTTGAATTTTGTCTGGTTTATTAGGAATCAGCCAAAATTTGCTCTGCGTGGCTGAACCACTTTAAGACCAGGTCTTTTCTGAAACTTTTTGTTCTAAAGTAAGAACCTGTATTTTTTCTAGAAAATTACTTAGAACCTTTAAACATTATGGCCCGGATTCACATAGGACTTATGCCGACGTATGTGCGCCGTCGTATCTATGTGCCGATTCACAAAGCTAGATACGTCGAAAAATAAGGCTTCAGCCCAGGTACGTGAATCTAGCTGACTATAAATAAATAAATAAATAAATATATATATATATATATTTGTTTTAGCAGAGACCCTAGAAAATAAAATGGTGGTCATTGCTAATCTTTCTTATTTGGAAAAAATAAACTTTAATGAATTTTAAGACAAAAAAACATAATATATAACCCATGTTTTTTTGTAAAATATAAAAGATGTTACGCTGAGTAAATGGATACCTAACATGTCACGCTTTAAAATTGCACACACTCGTGAAAAGGCGACAAACTACAATACTTAAAAATCGCCATAGGTGACCCATTTTTCAGGTTACCAGTTTAGAGTTACAAAGGAGCTCTAGAGATAGAATTATTGCTTTCGCTATAATGATCGCAAGGTTACCTCACATGTGTGGTACAAACAAACACAGTTTACATATGCGTGCACAACCTACGTATGCTTTTGCCTCGGTTTCCTTACAATTGTGAACCATGATTGGCTTCCCATAAATGACAACTGTGGACATGATTGGCTTTTCTACAATCATAATTGTGCACCATGATCGGCCTTCCTACAATGACAATCGTGGACCATGATCGGCTTTCCTACAATGACAATTGTGGACATTATTGGCTTTCCTACAATGACAATTGTGGACATTATTGGCTTTCCTATAACGATAATTGTGCACCATGATCGGCTTTCCTACAATGACAAATGTGGATCATGATCGGCTTTCCTACAATGACAGTTGTAGACCATGATGGGCTACCCTACAATGACAATCGTAGATCACGATTGGCTTCCCATCAATGACAATCGTGGATCATGATTGGCTTTCCTACAATGACAGTTGTGGATAATGATCGGCTTCCCTACAATAATAATCGTGATTCATGATCGGCTTCCCATCATTGACAATTGTGGACTATGATGGGCTACCCTACAATAACAATCGTGGATCATGATTGGTTTCCCATCAATGACAATCGTGGATCATGATTGGCTTTCCTACAATGACAATCGTGGATCATGTTTGGCTTTCCTACAATGACAATCGTGGATCATGATCGGCTTCCCTACAATGATAATCGTGATTCATGATCGGCTTCCCATCATTGACAAATGTTGACTATGATGGGCTACCCTACAATGACAATCATGGTCCATGATCGGCTTTCCTACAATGACAATTGTGGACCATGCCTGTGCCATGTGTTTCCACCAAGCTGCCTGTAATCTCCACCACAAGGAGGAGGGGATTTGACTGGGTGACAACACAGGACAGCAATTGTTGGACAGCTGTCACTGCATAACAGGAAGTGCCTGGACATGGCAGGATCAGCAGGGATTATTTTTATGAAATCTGCAGATCTGAATAGATTGAAACAAACATTAGAAGTGACATTGACACATAGGAGATTTTAGTGATTGAGTTTATGGATAAACATAATACTAAACATAATACTGTAAATTTGTATATGTAAAAACACTTCCAATCGAGCCCTAAGGTGATTTACTAAACCATATTGTGCTCTTCCTGCAGTAATGGTTACCTGTAATTTTAATAGACTGCGAATCGAACTTAAACACAGAGCTTTCGTTGATGGCGGACAAGGAGGACGATGTGACATTGATATAATTCTCTGTGCCATTGATGATGATTAGGAAATTGGTAACGATGCTCCCGGGGCTCAGGGACAGGATTTGTACCGATATCTGCTCTGGGGGGATGTGACTAGACAGGGACTGTTTCACCTAAAAAAAAAGAGGAACACAGAGAAAAAGATGAAAGTGTGATATTTGTGCCATACCGGAGTTCTCCAAACCTTTTAAACAAAGGGCCAGTTTACTGTCTTTCAGGCATTAGGAGGCCACATTATGGCCAATGGAGGTACAAATTGTCCTAGCATCAGTGGGAGTAAACAGTGCCCCATCATTGAAACCAGAAACCAGGGGGAGGAATAGTCCCCGATTTTTGGTATCAGTTGGAGAAATAGTGTTTCATATCAGGGGGAGGAATAGTGCCCATTTCCAGTGTCATTGGTAGGAATTATACCTCTTCATTGATGTCAATGGTAGGAATTATGCCCATTAGTTTGTGTCAGTGGGAGGAGGAAAAGTGTCTCATATCAGGGGGAGGAATAGTGCCCATTTTAAGTGTCAGTGGTAAGAATTATACCCCTTCATTGATGTCAATGGTAGTGTAACGGAACCCCCGAATGGGATAGGGGTTAAAGCCGTTTAAGATATTCCATTCCCGAACCCAAGACAGCTACCGGCACTCCACAGTCAGACAGGCGAACCCCAATAAAGAGACACACAGCTCTGTTTGAGGTTCTCCATGAATAGACCCTTCATTGAGAAAATCAGGCTCTTATATACAGTTGGGATACTGCAGTTCAAATGAACAATGACCAAACTCCACCTACAACATCATACAATGCTGCCTAATGAGCCCCCTCAATACACATCTTTTAGTCAGACATTCTGACTCCGGCTCTGACATAATTTACATGAGCTAATTAACTACAACTGATAATTCATACACCTGACCTTCAGACTGTCTGCTAACTCACAATCAGAGGCGTTGTTAGGGGTAAGCTGAGGAGGCTGGAGCCCCGAATGTGTCTCTGAAAAGCCCCGAGTCTCTGCGATGCAGGATTTAAATGTTAGCCCCGAGTGCCGCCGAGCAGAGACTTATTTCTTATTTACGAGCACTGGCTGCCTGCTCTGCCGAGTAAGGAGTGACACAGCAGGGGTCCCGCCTTCTGGAGCCTGCAGCGCCTATGATGGACGTCCCACTGGTCCAATCCGAGACCACGGGACGTGTGACATCCATTATAGGCGCCCGCAAGCTTAGAAGGCGGGAATTACAATGCCGCCTCGGTTCCAGTGTCGGCCGACTGTGTGCAGATGCATGACAGGCACACCACGGCTGCCTGCTGCGCCACATCCCCTGCACGGCTGCTCTTCTCTCCAGCTCTCCAGGCTCTCTCCTCCTTGGCTCCTCCATGATCGCGACGGGCACGGCTGAGGTAGGGGACTGTGTGGCTGTGTGGTTAGGTCAGTGTGGTTAGGTCAGTGTGGTTAGGTCAGTGTGGTTAGGTCAGTGTGGTTAGGTCAGTGTATGCAATGCAGGTCAGTGTGTTGTTAGGTCAGGTCAGTGTGTGGTTAGGTCAGGTCAGTGTTAGCGTATGCAGGTTATGTTAGGGTGTACTGACACATACACACACTCACGTAGGTCTGGGTCTGTGTCAGATAGGTCACCCTGCGCCACTCCACTGGCCGCGCCCGCACTACCCCTCCCCCCCCCGGTCTTGGCTTCGGGCTGAAGCCCCTGGTCTTTCTGGCACCTAGCAACGCCACTGCTCACAATACATATTTATCATCAATAGATCTTCACACATTATAGGGTCAATTAGCACAAGCCATCCTAGATTCATTTACATCACAGTAGCAGACTTAATTACCACAGCAAGCTTTATAGTACACAACAGCCAAGGTAGCTGGAGGTGATGACATCTTTCAATCTTTCAATTAACATCTTTCAATTAACCTAATGAGTTCAGAATCAACAACCAGTAATAGTTCAAGATATCCTGGAATATATTGTGAATTACAGACCCTTGTTAAAGCAATCCAAGATATATTCTGAATGTCCATTATTTCCTGGCTCATTGTAAGAGCTTCTGGGTTCCACAGGCCCTCCCGTTACAGGTAGGAATTATACCCCTTTGTTGATGTCAATGGTAGGAATTAAAACCCTTCGTTCTTGTCACATGGCTAACATAAATAAGTCACCGGGACCAGATGGCTTACACCCGAGGTTATAGCCAGACCATTGTTCCTAATTTTTGGACAGTTTACTGACTGGAATGGTATCAGCTGATTGGAGAAAAGCTAACATGGTACCAACATTTAATAAAGGGCCAAGATATATCCCTGGGAACTACAGGCCAGGCAGCCTAACATCAATAGTCTGCAAGCTATTGGAGGGGATGATAAGGGACTATAGCCAAGATTTTAGTTATAAAAATATTATCATTAGTAGTAGTCAGCATGCATTCATGAAGGATCTTTCTCGCCAGACCAATCTATTATCATTCTATGAAGAAGTGAGCTGCCATCCAGATAAAGGAAGGCCTATAGACGCTGTGTATCTGGATTTTGCAAAGGCATTTGATACAGTTCCCCATAAACATTTATTTTACAAACTAAGGTATGTAGGCACGGACCATAGGTTGAGTACATGGATTAAAACCTGGCTACAGGTGCGTGTCCAAAGGTTGGTGATAAAAAGTGAGTACTCAGAATGGTCCGGTGTGGTAAGTGGGGTACCAAGGCTCAACCGATGGGGGGCAGGGATAGTGTGGGGTTAGTGGGCTGAAGTGAAGCAGGGGGTGTGTCTGTGGTCAGGTCTGTCTGCAACAACCCCCCCCCAACCGATGGAGCACCAGCCGCTACTGGTGGAGGGTTCTTTACTGTCAGAGCGGTAAGGATGTGAAATTATCTTCCACAAGTAGCGGTATCAGCAGGGAGCAAGGGAGCATCAATAGTTTAAAAAAAGAAACTATCAGATGGGCACTTTAATGATCACAACATACAGGGTTACACATTGTACTATTGGCATAAACACAAGCACACTCACACACCACGGGTTGAACTGGGTGGACTGGTGTGTTTTTTTAACTTTACTGACTATGTAATATCACTATGTACTCTTTAGTAAAATAATCCTTTTTACTTTGAGGTCATCTTCCTGCATCTTTGACCTTTTCCAGGGGTGGTGTCTATCTTCTCTGTATATCTGGTACACAGCAGGACTCAGGATCAAATTTCCCAATGGGGACACCTCTATGCTGTGGTGTGAATGGTTCAACATGACAAGCATAAGATCTTACCTGTGAGGTGAATGTCTCCACAAACTCTGCATACTCTAAAGAATTCGGATTCTGCAGGGGTTCCGTGAGGTTCCAGTTTTCGATCTTCAGAGTTCCATTCATTATTTGTCCCTCTGTAATTTTCAGCAAAGCAATTCAGATTTTGCAGATAATAACCACTACAAGGGACAGTTTGTACCACCTCTTTTTTTTTTCTTGTAAGCACCAAAATCCAGACAGCTGCACCCCAAATAGAATCCATCTTTATTGTAGCAAAAAAAACAACAACATAGTACGGCATAAAAACACTGCGTGGAATGGAAAAAGTCAACGCGTTTCACGCTGTATCCAATTGGAATCATGATTAAGCGCTGATATAGCGCGAAACACGTTGACTTTTTTTCTCATTCCCCACAGTGGCTTGTTGCTTTTAATTCTACAATAAAGATGGATTCTATTTGTAGTGCAGCTGTCCAGGTTTTGGTGCTTACATTATATCCAGTGTGATGAGCTGAGCTTGCACCCAAACAGTAAGTATGCATGGGATTGTGGTGGCGGCCAACCTGGAGCTGCGCTATTCCATTTACTACTCTATATTTTGTTCTTGTATTTTTGGGGCAGGAAAGTGAACTTTTTTTTTTATACCCAACTTTTCCAGGACAGAACGGACTTTCTTGTGGTCCCATAAATTATATCTAGCTGTATAGAAGGTAGCGGTAGATACACAAGTATGTACTTTATACAAACTGTTGTGTTATCTTTGGCTATAACAATGACTGGGAAGTACACTGATTGGCTACTAGACATCTTTGGATATAACAATGACTGGGAAGTACACTGATTGGCTACTAGACATTTCTAAGGAACATCGGCTGACAACTGGTTCACCCACATGATTGTCAACAACATGGATCAAGCAAAGCTGTGGGGGGAAAAAGTGGCATCCAGAAAGATAAAACTGGCGATTCAAATTGCCCGTTAGTTACAGAATTTGGTGTTTTGCCTGGAGTTCTCCTATAAATGCCTTGATAAATGCTGAAAGATCATGATCCCTATCTGCTCACTACATCTACTGTTCTTGGCAAGGCAGAACTAGGGAAAGGTCAGGAAGTATTATACTGACGTCTAGTGGTAGAAAATGATTACTGCGTGTGTGTGTGTGTGTGTATCTGAAGGTTAGTGCGCTGCAACAAAGCTGATTTGGAATGCCATTAAAGGCTCATTCATATCAACAGGTGGGTGAATGCTGGTATTTGTTGTGCACGTGCTCTGCACTGCTCTGGTATTTGTCGTGTGCATGCTCTGCTCTGGTATTTGTTGTGCGCATGCTCTGCTCTGCTATTTGTCGTGTGCATGTAGCATGTAGCATGTTTCAAAAGGTCAACTTTTCCTTTTAAATGACTGGCACAGAAGAGTACCAACGCTATCAATGCTGCAATGTGAATGCGGCCTGAATGATATGATGAAAATCCCATGCATGATGCCACTTACCTGTTTTCACTTTCTCCTCCCATGACTGTGTCTCTCCAGAACAGGTGTGGAATGTGACCAGCACAGTGTATAGTTCCCCATAATTCAGGCCACTTATATTCAGAGATATCTCGGATACATTGTCATTCCTATGAATTTCCTTTGAAGACGTTATCTGTATGTTATAATTGTGGTTGTCAGGACAGTCAGTACTCCACCTAATGTGAAATCCACTAGTAGTTACATTACTGATGCTGTGATTGAGAAATGTGGAGCAGTCTGTAATGAAAGAAGAAAAGACAGCACCAAGAGTCAGAGTATGCGATTAAAAGGACTGACAATAAGTCTCATGCATATGGATGGTTGCAGGCGCAAATGTGGTGTATGCACGTGTGACGGGAGTCACTTTGGGTGGGGGGCCCCTGTGGAACCCACGAACCCTTGGAGAGGTTTGGAAACCATTCTTTCAGATCCCCATGTGCCTCCTATGTCTAAGTTACCCTGTGTCTATTAGGGGCACAGGGTGAGCGAGAACCCCAGTCTGATCTGTACTAATCTGACTCACTGTACAACCACACTGGAATATTGTATATATATATATATATGTGTGTGTGTGTATATTGTCTCATACTATGGTGTTCTCTGTTGGGTCATTTGGCGTTCGGCTGTATTCCATTGTTCCATCGTTGAAAATTGTGTAAAAGGAAAAATGAACTTTAAAGCGGGGGTTCCGCAGGTTTTTTTTTTTTTTTTTTTAATCCTTCTGTCGCTCTTAACTTGTTGAAACAGCAACTTGTGTGTCCCAATCTTATAGCATTACTTTTGTCCCGAAAACGATATTTTATAAAATCCAGAGATGGACATTTCCATCTTGATTGTGGGCACTCTGAAGCCCACCTGGAGTTCCTTCCGTGATACGGTGAAGAATTCGTAGCCGCCCACGTCACATAACCCGCGTGCAGAGTCACATGACCCTCGTGCAGAGTCACGTGACCCGCAAGATATCGGGGGATTACAGTACAGCGTGTCTCCTGGGATTCTCATCACTCACTCCCAGGAGACATAGCGCTACGGATTGTGTATAGTCGATGGGTAGTGGCTTCATTAAGAGAAAGTTGTAATTTAGGGTGAACCTCCGCTTTAAAGGCACATATAGAAAAGAGTAACAACATTTTTGATAAAACACGACATAAAGGGCTCATTGGTTATCCCAAAGGGAATACCAAGTATATTACTTTCTGTGGGACTATACTTATTGTGTCAGAGACAAGCCCACACTAAGGTATGATCAATTCTCTTGTGTGTTCCAGAGGTCCTTGAAGGTTAAAAAAAATGCTTTACATGTTTCGCGACTTAGGATGTCGCTTCTTCAGGAGCTTCAGTATTTCAAAAATGGTGCTTCAGAAAGTTTCAATGCTTTTCACCAGAAAAACGCAGCGGCAGAACAACGCCTTCTCCAAAGTGTCCACAGGTGCTCTGTGGGACGGTGGTACCCAGCATTTCTTGCATACCAGCAAATTGATTACCCCATAGTTGGGACCCACAGCAGTATAGAAAAAGAAATGGATAAAGGGTAACAAACCCTGGGATTTTTAAAGGTGTATTTAATTCGACACCTTTAAAAATCCCAGGGTTTGTTACCTTTTACCCATTTGTTTTTCTATATTGCATTTGGGATGTGGTGTCGTGATTTGATTAACTGTGCTCCACAAATTGTTTTGACCCACAGCAGTAGTGCACACAGGACAAACCTTTACTGTTGCTAATATAGCACTTTAGTGGACACGCCGGGCTCTCCAGGTCCCCTGTTCGGGACTCTAAGATAAATCAAGAAAGGCCCATACTTTATCTGAGGCCACGCTAGAATTAAAAAGCAACATAAGGCAAAAATACATCAGAAATTTCTCTGGTGCACTCCAACATCCCACCTCATGTGCTGAACTTTTGCTGCCGTCCGACACTTGGGACTATGGTCTGTATCTCCTTTTTGGAGAAGGGATTGTTCTGCCGCTGCATTTTTCTGGTGTGGGTGAGCATGGAAACTTTCTGAAGCACCATTTCTGAAATACTGAATCTCCTGAAGAAGCGACATCCAAAGTCGCAAAAAATGTAGATCATTTTTTAACCTTCAAGGACATTTGGAACATTCAAGAGAATTTATCATATCTGAGGCCTCGTACACACTAGGGGATATGTCCGCTGAAAACGGTCCGATGGACCGTTTCAGCAGACATCTCCGCTCGTGTGTATGGGCTAGCGGACAGATTTCTCCACCCGACAGATTTCAAAGCATGCTTTGAAATCCATCCGGTGGAATCTGTCCGCCCGACATGTCTGCTGGTTAGTACACTTACCAGCAGACATGTCGTCCCCCACCGCCGCCGAATGGATTCGGCGCATGCGCGGAAGTGTTTTACTTCCTGGTGCGGTGACGCGTCACCGCGCCGTCCGGCGGCGGGGAATTTGATCCGATGGTGTGTACACGCCATCGGATCAAACTCCCGATCGGACATATCCGATGGAAATGGTCCGCGGACCGTTTTCATCGGATATGTCCGATCGTGTGTACGAGGCCTGAGTGTGGGCTTGTCTCGGACACAATAAAAGCCCCACAGGAAGTATTATACTTGGTATTCCCTTTGGGCTGACCAATAGGCCCTTTATGTCGTGTTTTATCAATTATGTGTTGTATATGTATGCTATTCATGTGAACTATTAAAACATGTTGTTACTGTTTTTTACACGTGCCTTTAAAGTCAATTTTTCCTTTTATACACATTTCTCAGCTTGTTAGGATGTGGCACATGTGTACAAGGGGTTGTTTGATTGCCACCCCACGGCATCACAATCAATTTAATCTCATTGTTCTATTGTGTCTGTCTGCCTTGGGAGCAACCTAATGTGGGATGTATATGACTATGTAGATTATCTGTGAGAGGGGAGGGGGCGAATTCCTCCAACAGCTCTCCCTGCTTATTGGACAGTCTACTGAGGAGAAGTTTGAATATCTCTGTGTGCAAATAACCAGTTCATGTTCAGCAGCAAAAACGAGTACTGTCTAGTTCTTGGTTGTCAGCGGTTGTAATATCTGATATCCAGGGCTTTTTTTGGGGGGGAACTTGGGGGAACTCAGTTCCACCACCTCTGGCTCAGATCCTTTGGTACCTGCTCACCACAATCACTTGTAAACACAGAAGTCTGGTTTCTGTGTTTACAAGTGACAGCTTTGTAACTCCCTGAACTCTGCATTCTGTATGTAATGCAATTTTGGTATTTAATGCTCCTTTAAGACCCTTCTACTGTTTATGAAATCTGAACAGGTTGTGGTTGAGTTCCTGCACCTATTTTCTGAGAAAAAAAGCTCTGCTGATATCTATATTCAGACTGGAGAAAGGCGGTATATGTGGAAAGCACTCGAGCGGAGTGTGGGACGTTTTGTTACAACACGTTTGATGTACTGTATTTGCCAAATGCTGAGGTTTCCCATTCAGGGAATACGTCATACGTGCAAAAGAGCATCTGCATTTACACGTACAAGTGTGTACAACCTCATTTCCAAAGCTGGCTATATGTATCGCCTGTGGCTCCCATGGGAAAACAATGGAAATTTTACACTAGTGGACATTTGTACCTGCAAACATCCATGTGCGTGAAGCAAACAATAATTACACCATTAGAATATACATAGACATGGCACCCTTTACCTGGCATAGGATTTGAATTTAAGGGACTGTGTAAATTGTCCACAATATGTAAATACCTGAAGTAAATAAATAATTTTTTATTAATTTTAGTCAGCCTTGTGATTTACACACCTGATGCACATAGAGCCAGCAGGTGACACATGTCACGTTTGAGAACGTTGAGATTTTGTCTTGACAGTGTGTCCGCAAAGAAAGCTTGTCAAGAATCTCGACAAACCTGACAAGGAACTCGTCGAGGAAAACTATGTTTCTTTAATGACGAGTTTCTCGGTCGTGTGTACGAGGCCAAACACCACAGGTCCTCTGCTACATCTCAAGGCCTGGCCTAGGGACCCACCTGGAACCCCAATAAAGTAAGGCCTTGCAAGTATCCATAGTAATGTGTAACTTCTGTCCTGGTGAGCAAACTGTGGGTGTGTGTGTGTGTGGGTGAAAAGTGCTTCTAGGAGGGCCCATTTTAGGCTTAAAAGCTCCTGAAAGGTACAAGTGGACAGAGCCAGGTCCCTGGTCGGCATCCTGGCTTGAATATTATAACACAACATATAGGGATAGCTCCGTCCTCTATGTAAGGCCCCCTACATAATTTCTGGCCATGATAACCTCTAAACTTTAGAGGGAACTTACATACTTTCTTCTTCTTAGTCCCAAAAAGTATCATAGACAGTACTCAACTGTACTGTTGTAGGTGAAATAATAATGTGTAATACCGCCTTACCACTGGGTGGAAGATGTGGTCCCCCAGGTGGTTTGTGGGCTAATGTCTCAATCTTGAGAGGTTTAAGACACCCAAAAAGCAGAAATAGAGGACAGGTAATGATGTGAGAGTCATCAGATTAGATTTTTGTTCTCTAACCTCTGCATAGTGGGTATCTCTGCGACATGTTTTCCGATCTCAGGGAGTGGTGGGGTACTCCTACTACGCAGCCATTTACCTCTATTTGCTTATATGTGCAGTAGCTTATTGATGCGTCTATAATATCTGTATGTCTATATAGTTCTTTATGGAGGACTAATGTTGATCTATAATGGTTGGAGGATCTATCTCTAATGCCGCGTACACACGATCATTTTTTGTGATGAACAAAAACAACGTTTTCTGTGAAGTAAAAAACTACGCTTTTGAAATGTCACTTTTCAAAGACGATGTTGCATACACACCATTGTTTTTTTCACAAAAAGCGAGGTTACGTTCACCACTCTTTTACATTGAAGCTCGCTTCATAACTAGCTTCTTGGCATGCGCGGGTGGAAAAACGTCGTTTTAAACAACGTTTTTGCTACACACGGTGACTTTTTGTGAAACAAAAAACGACGTTTTGAAAAACGACACAAAAAATTCAAGCATGCTGGAATTTTTTTTTGGTCGTTTTTTTGAAGACAAAAAACGACGTTTTGCCCACACACGATCAATTTAAATGACGTTTTTTTTCATCGAAAAAAACGACCGTGTGTACGCGGCATAACTGTCACGCGGTATTAGATCCAGCCCATGTGTGAAAATTCTAACAAGCTTTGAGGTTATTGTTAGGAATGAAGACGTCTTACTTACTCCACTTCATAATGATTCTAGTTTGGAATTTGGCTGCTATGGAGGTTTCCACTCATTGTTAGGATGACTCAGGACTTTGCCTACATTTTCTATTGTACCCTATTTCTCCTTTTTTTTTTAGATTCAAGCTTATATTTCTTTTCTTTGTGAAAATTTCAATAAAAACATTGAAACAGAAATAGAGGACAGGTGTTTTGATATAGAAGCTGGCACTTAAAGGGTGGCCTCCAAATAGATGCTGGTAGTGAGAGAGCAACCAGACAAATCCATGGCCCTATAAGAGGAGTCACAGTCCTTGTTTCTCTTACATCTGGTGTCTGACCCTCTGTAAGCAAACAAAGATACCCGAGTTTGTGTGAAAAATTCTTATAAGGTCCAGATGGCAGCTCTGCCTAGTTCTTCTGCGATACTCTTCGGCAGCTCTGCCCAGCCTTTTAGCGACACTCTTTTCACTCCTGCTCGTTCCAAAATCTTTGGGCCTTCAACACATGCTCCAGGCTGAGTCAAGGCACAATCAGGAGTACTCTACACAAACATCCCCCCAGGGAGGGCCCCCAGGGGAGAAAGATCACTCTGGGAAGGTGTTCCCATCCTTTATCATCTTCCCAAACCATACTGCTGAACAAGGACTTCAGGAAATGGATGAGTCAGATAAGTATTCATAACAAGGTAATTGCCCTTCACATTCTGCTTACTGCAACCTCCTCCACAGTAATAGGCAGAAGCAATCAACCCACTGAGCTTAGGGACAGTGGCGGCTGGTGCTCCAAATTTTTGGGGGGGCGCAAACAAACTGAAAAAAAAATATCAATTGCAGCTTCTGTGCCATCAAACGCAGCCACTGTGCCCATCAAACGCAGTCACTGTGCCCATCAAACGGAGCCACTGTGCCCATCAAACGGAGCCACTGTGCCATTAAACGCAGCCACTGTGCCATCAAACGCAGCAACTGTGCCATCAAACGCAGCCACTGTGCCCATCAAACACAGCCACTGTGCCCATCAAACGCAGTCACAGTGCTTATCAAACGCAGCTACTGTGCCCATCAAATGCAGCCACTGTGCCATCAAACGCAGCAACTGTGCCATCAAACGCAGCCACTTTGCCATCAAACGCAGCGCCACTGTGCCCATCAAACGCAGCCACTGTGCCCATCAAACGCAGCCACTGTGCCCATCAAATGCAGCCACTGCGCCATCAAATGTAACCCCTGTGCCCATCAAATGCAGTCACTGTGCCCATTAATTTCTGCCAGTGTGCCCATCATTTGGTGCTACTGTGCCCCATCAGATGCTGCCAGTCTGCCCCATCAGATGCCTCCAGTGTGCCTAATTATTTTTTTAAAACAACAGTAATTGGATATTTTTACGAATTTCTGTTTGGATACAACACTGGCAACCGAATACAATCCGGTACTAGATGATTTAGCTATTTTGACAGCACAGCGGCTAACAAAGACAAAGTTGTTGATGCCATGGAGGCGGGCATTTTGTTGGCTTGTATCGGTGCAGATTAACAATCTCTGCTCATAATAGCATGCACCAAACTCTATTCGGTTTCCCGGTGTTGTGTCCTCATTGTTCATTTTTGCTCTCAAGTTGCTGTAATTCTTCTCTGATCTCCACACTTCCTGGTTGTCTGTTTCCCGATGACCACAGTGCTGGGAGCTTTCTCTCTGTGGTCACTAATCAAGGAGGTGTGAATACTGTGGGCCAGATTCAGATACATCTGAACCATCTTTCCGGCGGCGTAGCGTATGGTGTTTACGCTACACCTCCGCAAATATTATGGGCAAGTGCCTTATTCAGAAAGCACTTGCTCCATAATATGCGGCGGCGTAGCGTAAAGTGCCCGTCGTAACAGCGCGTAATTCAAATTTCTGAAGTGGGGGCGTGATTCATGTAAATGAATCATGACCCCACGTAATTGACGTTTTTTTTGGACGGCGCATGCGCCGTCCATGCACGTTCCCAGTGCGTATGCGCGAAATCACGTCGCTTTTTGTCAAAATAAACAACGTGAACGTAACTAACGTCGAGTCCCATTCCCGAACGATTTACGCAAACGACGTAACCGATGTACAATTCAACGCTGTCCCGACGTCCAGACTTAACATTGGCTACGCCTCCTATAGCAGGGGTAACCTTACGCCGCAATAACGCTTACGCAAACAACGTAAACTACGCAGGCCGGCCACAAGTACGTTCGGAAATCGCAGTAAATCCCTCATTTACATATTCGACGTGTAAAACGACGGAAGAGCCACCTACCAGCCAGCGTAAAACTGCAACTAATATACGACGGTGTAACAGAATTACGCTGCTCGTATATTAGCAGAATTACGGCGTATCTTCTTTTCTGAATAGCAAAAAAAGATACGCTGGCTATTCTTAGTATTTACGTGGCGTATCTCTTGATACGCTGACGTAAATACTTTCTGAATCTGGCCCTGTGTGTCTAGTTTCTAGTTTCCTTTTCCAAACCATCATTGCTCTATGGATCTGTATGCTATGTACAGCACAGAGGCAGGAAACAACATGCAAAAATGAAACTAGAACTGCAGGCACATTATATGATTGATTTTTATCTATTTTTAATCATTTTTAAAAGGAATCAGTTAACTATTATGTCTCTTTACCCTGTAAACAGTCATTTCAGCATAAAAAAAAAAACATTTTTATTTACAACTCCTTTAAGTGGTTGGAGTTTGTGACAAGTTGGATAATATGACAGAACACCTGCACACAAGATTAAAGGGTCACTAAAGGAATTTTTTAATTTTTTTTTGCTAAATAGCTTACTTTACCTTACTGCAGTGCTGTTGCCATGTCCCCATTGTTCGTTTTTGCTTTAATGTTGCTGTAATCCTGCTCTGTTCTGGACACTTCCTGGTTGTCTGTTTCCTTATAACCACAGTGCTGGGAGCTTTCTCACTGTGGTCACTAATCAAGGAGGTGTGATTACTGTGTGTAAACTGAAACTAGATTGGGCTGAGGGGTTTTAGACAAACCATCACTGCCCTCTATTGGCTCTTTGGCTCTGTACATCAGAGAGACAGGAAAAAATAGCAAAAACGAAACTGAAAGTGCAGGCACATTATATGATTGATTTTTATCTATTTTTAATCATTTTTAAAAGGAATCAGTTAACTATTATGTCTCTATACCCTGTAAACAGTCATTTCAGCCCAAATTTTTTTTTCCTTTAGTGACCTTTTAAGTATCAAAAAGCAAACATCAGACTGGTTAGCAGTAAATTTACCCAATACATTGTCACGGGTTAGAGTAAATACCAGTATGCACATAAATCAGTAAGTAAATCTCAATCGCAGTTCATTAGACAATATTATTAGGCTATAGTGGCATCTAATGGAGTTTTATCCAGCTAAATTAGTGTAAATCAGGTTTTCCACAAAATCAGTAATAAGCTAATAGCATACCTCCCAACTTTTTGAGATGGGAATGAGGGACACCTATCAGCAAACGTATGCAGGCATAGTACACACACCCTTGCCACACCGCCTTAAAGGAGAATCGTACAAAAATCAAGATCGGTTAAACCCACAAGTGCTTTTTTTACCACTACTATTCATTTATATTGGAATTTACAAATGCAGCAATTTAGAAATCAGATGAAAGGTTTAGCACTGGGAAACACTTTTTGATAGCTAAAATGTGCATTTTATATACAACTATATAGATCAGACCAAAATGAGGGACAAATGAAGGGGAACGAGGGACAGAAGGACATTGCTCCAAATCAGGGACAGTCCCTCGAAATCAGGGACAGTTGGGAGCTATGCAATACCATAAGAAAACAGCAACAGCAATGATAATCAATACTGTGATAACTCCTCTGTAAACAGAAAGCTATATCCACTTTAGAGTGCACTCTATATATGAATGACTACAGGGAAATATAAGGCTCCCATAGAGACACCCTTTACTATGGAATTAGATACAGTTCCTGTAGAACAGCTATTTGAGTGAGCAGGCCTTAGTGCTAGTTCTTTAGCCAGCTAGTGTTGGGGCCCAGCCTTTATGGTGGTGCATATAAGCAAAGGCCCAGTAAAGTGTGCATGCAGTTGGTAAGGCTGCTAATTAGATGGCCAGGCCCTAAGTACTCAGTCCCTTCTGGCAGTGATAGATTAATGGCAGCAATGTACTCTGACCAGTCCCAGCAACAGTGTTCATGCTGTTTAGAAGTCAGCTCACTTCTGGATCTTCCTGAAGTGACTCCGGTCCTCAGCACACAGGTTAACAACATGTTGGTCTTTGTCTCAGCCGCAGGATTGTAGCGGGTTGATTTGCACACAGAAGTAGCAATGTGAACATCTCGGTCTCCTCACAGCAAAGATAAACTCTCCCGAGTATTCAGCACAGAAAAATATAATCTTTGCTCCTCCTTATACCTGGCTCTCCTAGGTAATAGTCTGTTAACTGTCATAGTAAAGTTTTATTTCACGAACCACATCTCCCATGATTCAATCCTCATGTAAGCGCTATGCTGATAGGTGCAGAGGGCAGAATGAGATATAGGGGGTTATTTACGAAAGGCAAATCTACTTTGCACTACAAGTGCAAAGTTCACTTAAAATTGCATTGAAAGTGCATTTGGAAGTGCAGTCGCTGTAGATCTGAGGGGTAGATCTGAAATGAGGGGAACCTCTGCTGAATTTATTATCCAATCATGTACAAGCTAAAATGCTGTTTTTTTTTCTTGCATGTCCCCCTTGGATCTACAGCGACTGCACGTCCAAGTGCACTTTCAGTGCAATTTCAAGTACATTTTGCACTTGTAGTTTGCACTTGTAGTATAAAGTGGATATTCCTTTAGTAAATAACCCCCATAATCTCACCAGCTGCTTCTTCTTTCACTGTCCAGTCACAGGCTGGAGGAGGGACAAGACCAGAAATGTATGCTGAACTGCAGCAGAAAAAAAAAACAGGTCGCCTGTTCTGCCAAACAGGGTTGGGCTCTGCGGCACAGCTGTGTAAATCTCAGAACTGGATGTACAGAAACACAAATCCTTTGAAAGGTAATGCGTGTGCTTTTATGTGTATTTTATCTGTTCATTTACAGCAGCAGTTTCACTGTAATGTAGATATAAAAGGATAAGTGTGCTTTCAAAAAAGTTATTATTTCATTACATTTTTACCCATTTGTATTATAAAAAGTTACTCACAACAGGAAGGAGGAGTTCTAGAAGGCAATTCATCACTGTGGTTCATAGATCTATTGGGGTGGAATGGACTTGGCCCTACATCGATACCTAGACATGAAGAAAACAGAAAATTGTATCATACTTGCCAGTCATTTTCCTTTCCTGGTGCCTCCATGGCAGCATACCTGTGAAAGAGCTCCGCCTCGACTCCTCCTTCAGGACTAGTGAATAGCATAAATTAAAGGCATAGTTCCTCCCCCAACATTCTCCGTAATATAGAATACCAAGGGTGGGAGCGTATGCTGCCATGGATAGGCACCAGGAAAGGAAAATTACTGGCAAGTATGATACAATTTTCCGTTTTCCTGGTGCCTCCATGGCAGCATACCTGTGATAAATAACTAGCTGACACGGGTGGGATAATGCTTAATAATAAATATTTAATTAGAAGAGGACATAGCAGCCTGGACTGCCCTTCTTCCGAATTCAACCGTCCATCTTGTGACAGGACTCTGAATCTGCGACTGTAAATACTGGCAGAGCCCAGGGTTCCGACAGGTGGCTTGGAGTAGTGACCTTCAGCGTGAACCCCCGAAGGGGGCGAAGTTCCACTCTGTCAGGAAAAAAAAGATGTGCTCGTCCCCTATCCCTAAGGAGTGGAGTTCTGAGATCCTTCTTCCAGATGTAATGGCTAGCAGGAAAGCCGTTTTCAATGTCAGATTCCACAATGTTATTTGTTCCACTGGAGCAAAGGGATGGATCGACAGAACTTCGAGGACCAGGGACAGATCCCATTTAGGAAAGGATCGTCTGGCAGGTGGGCGGATCTTAAAAACGCCTTTGAGGAAAGTGATTAGTAAAGGATCCTTTGCCCATCTTCTATTTGTTGCGGCTGAGATTGCTGCTACCTGCACTTTGAGGGAGCTCAAACTAAGACCCAGTCCAAGTCCCGTCTGAAGGAATCCTAAGACATGGTTTGTAGAGGGAAGGCTTGGATCAAAACCGTTATCAGCAAAAAATGACAGGAACTTGTCCCAGATTCTTGAATATACGGAATTCGTAGTAGACTTCCTGGCCTTTAGGAGGGTTGAGATGACTCCCGGGGAACACCCTAGGGGACTCAAACCTTCGCCTTTCAACTTCCAGACTCGAAGGTCCAATCTTTGAGGGTTCGGATGAAGTAGACTGCCCTGTAGCAAAAGTTGAGGGAAAGGAGGGATCTTGACTGGAGGGCCCACACTGAGGTGCATGGCTAGTGGAAACCAAGGTCTCTTCGGCCAGTACAGGAGTACCGCCACCACCTGAACCAACTCCCTGAGGAGTCTCAGGAGGAACCTGAATATTAACGACCGGGGAGGGAAGGCATATGCCGTGGTGAACTTCCAGGGGCATGACAGGGCATCCACTGCTTCGGGAGAAGAACCTGTCCAGTTTGAAGTTCTTCGGGGAGGCGACTAGGTCTACCTGCGGGGGATCCCAAATGCTGGCGATCTGACGGAATACTTGAGGGTGGAGAGCCCACTCGTTGTTGTCCAAGAAGTTTCTGGACAATGTGTCTGCTTCTGAGTTCAATCTGCCCGGCAGATACACCGCTCGGAGGTCCAGGAGGTTCTCTTCTGCCCAGAGCATGATTGGCTCTACCTCCTTGAGGAGTGATCTGCTGCGCGTGCCTCCCTGTTTCTGTATATAAGCAACCGCTGCCCTGTTGTCTAGGCGAAGAAGTATCCTCTGGCCTTTGATCTGGGAAGCCAAGGAAATCAGTGCCAGAAAGGCTGCCCTCATCTCTAAGATGTTGGATACCACACCCTGGGTGGAGCATGACCTGAATTCTGATTTCCCCACAGTGGGCTCCCCAGCCCTGTCCGCTCGCATCGGACGTAATTGTGATCCAGTGAAGGGAATTGTCCACCAATGAAGAATCCTGCGCATCACTACTGTCAGCAGGATCGTCTGGGACAGTTGTTGCTTCTTCCACTGTGCCAAGAAACCAGTCTGAAAATACCTCAAGTGCCAATGGGCCCACGGGACCATGGGTATGCATGAAGACATCGTGCCAATAAGGCTCAGGCACTGTGAGGCCGTCAAAAATGGGCTCCGGATGACCTTTGCCATTCTCTGAATGACAACTGCTATTTTTGGTGGTGGAATGACACTGTCCCCCTCTGAGTGTCGAATGCTGCGCCCAGGTAGACCATTCTCTGTGTTGGTGTAAGTTGGCTCTTGTCTGAATTGATCAGCCACCCTAGTTCTTTTAGTGTCTGCAGAAGAGTATCTCGATGACATACCAGCTGACCCGGACTGCATGCTAGGAGTAGGATGTCGTCCAGATAGTGATAAATCCTCAAGCCCCTCTCCCGCAGGGGGGCCAGGGCAGATATTAGAATCTTGGTAAACACCCTGGGAGAGTTGCACAACCCGAAATGGCAGGGCTTGAAATTGTAGGTGAGTCTGTCCCACTGCAAATCTTAGGTATTTTTGAAACGCAGGCTGGATTGGAACGTATAGATACGCGTCCTGCAGATCGAGTGACACCATCCAATCTGACGGCTGGACTGCCTGGATTATTGTCTGCAGGGACTAAATCTTGAAGCTTTCAGTGTGAATATACTGATTGAGCCTCTTCAGGTCTATCACAGGCCTCCATCCCCCCGCCCTCTTGGGGACTAGAAATAAGGTGGAGTAGAAACCTGTGAATCGCTCCGCCGAGGGAACTGGAATAGCTGCACCCTGAAGTTGGAGTGACACTAGGAAATTTTCCAGAGCCTGAGCCTTCAGTGGAGATGATGGTATTTCTGTCCCTTTTGAAGGAGCTTCGAGGTGGGGTTAGAGAAAAATTCCAAAAGTGCCCGCATTGAATTGTGGACAAAACCCAGGGGTCCTGGCAGTGGGTGGTCCAGTTTGCGGCAAAAAAAATTTAGCCTGGCCCCCACCGGGAGTGCCTGAGGCATTCTGGCGTCAAAAACACTGCTTTTGCTCCTGAGGAGCTGGAAGGACCTTCAGCTTCCTGTTCGAGAAGGAATGCTGAGTACCTTTCCAAGGCCTCTTGTTGTCTCTGAATTGTCCCGACTGCTGAAAGCCCCTCGGATCCGAATGGCGGAATCTAGAGGGACCGCCTCTGAATCTTCGTATCTTTCTATCCTGTGGGAGCACACCCGACTTGCCTCCTGACAGCCTGGAGATTGCTTTATCCATTTTGTTTCCGAAAAGAGCCGTCCCATCAAATGGGATCCTGCACCAATTCTGCTTGGAGGAAGGGTCAGCCGTCCAGGGTTTCAGCCACAGGGCTCTTTTTGCCATTACTGAGTGCAGCATGGATCTAGCCGAACACCTGATCGTGTCAATGGCTGCTACTCCAACAAAGTCTGCCGACAGCCTAAGTTCTTCCAAGGCTTAAATTATATCTTCTGTGGGGACATCCTGACGCAAGGCAGTTTCAATGTTATCCGTCCAGGACCTTATGGCATTTGAGACGGACGTGAGGCCGATAGCTGGCTTACATGCTGCACCTGCCACTAAGTAGCCCCTCTTCAATTCCAAGTCAATTTGCCTGTCTAGGGGGTCCTTGAAGGAAGTGGAATCCTCCATTGGTAAGGTTACATTTTTGGCGAGTCGCACAACCGATGCGTCTACTACTGGCATGTTGTTTAGCGACTGCGTTTCAGACTCTGGTAAGGGATACAATTTGTTGAATCGCCCTAATGAGAGTTTTTTATCAGGCTTTGCCCATTCATTCAGGATGACTTGGCTAATCTCTCCCATCAGCGGAAAGAGAACCTGCTTCCTTTTGAGAAAAGGAAAGTAGCTTGTAGTCTCTTGGGGAGGATCTTCTACTTCTTTCCAGGCGATTGCCGACTTGACTGCCTGGATAAAAGGCCTTATCAGGGAAAGGCTAAAGCCCGAAGGTTCTGACTCCTCTGAAGAGTCCTCTGAGTCGCCTTCAGGTAATGAATTTATGACCGGTCGGTCAGTTGGTGCCAGCGGCGTACTGACTGCTGAGGGACCCAGGAGATTAGGTTCCACATCCTGAACCTATAATATCTGCGGGGCTGGCTGAGCAGGGAGCGAAGCCAAAAGTTTGGAAAAGGTGTCCCTCATTCTTTTATCTAGCAGTTCTACCGCACGCTGATTTTCTCGCTCGCGGTTGGACGCATAGTGCGAAAAACAGTTCTTACAAACTACCCTATCTGGTAGTGGTGTAGCCCTGCATGTCCAGCACCTCTTTTTTCTATAGCTCCTGGAAGATGGAGACCGATCATGTCCTCTGGATCTTGACCTCCGTGACCTATGGCGTGAAGACTGGGACCTCCGACTTGATGAGCGGGACCGGTGTCGTGAGCAATGAGACCTGCGGCCTGGACTGTCGTTGTCACAGTGCCTCGATGATTTTCTGGACCTCTTGGAGTGGGCAGGGCTACGATGTAAGGGACTCACGTTAGAAACAGTGAGAAGAGAAGACAGATAGAAAAAAGGGCTAAGAATTTGGATGTAAAGCACCTGTCTGTGAACCCACAGAGAGGCGCAGGCACACTGACACTCCTTTTTTTTTTTATTAAACCTACCACAGGGCTGGGGCTGGAGCATGTAGCAGGGCGTAGCTCAAAAAATGGCTCTGGCAGCCATAGACCTGCTTGCAGGCTCCTTAAATATGGATTAGGGGAGGGTTAAGCAGAGGACCCACCCCTAGGCGAACACTGGAAAGAGGGGCAATCTTGCTCTCTTTCCAGAAACCAAGATGGCCGCCGCGTCCCCAAAGTGCGTCTGCGCATGCGCAGAAGCCCGGCGCCCGTGACACAGGAAGTCCTGTATGCGAGCGCAGAGACCCCACGGAAGCGCGGCTGAAAGATGCGGTGGTGGGAACGCCGCTCTCCCCTACAGGGGACAAGGTAGCCACAGAGCACCCACAGCCCCGCCCAGCCAGACCCCCACTCTGCAAGAGAGGCGCCCAGTCTGACACGGCGCACACTCCTGGCAGATACAGAGATCTGCAGGAGGGCAACCTATGGGGAGCAGGTACCTAAGAAAGAGAGAGGGGGCAGAAGAGAAGGGAGAGGAAAAGGGGAAGACATGACAAAACCAAATGCTTTGAGTATTGTGGAGATGGAGAGAAAAAAAAAAGGAATAAATAAATTACTGGCCTGGGGAAGCCGAGCTGATCATCCAACGAACTCGCATGTCATTCATCAATGCTCCTGGCAGTCTGCGTTCCATAGAGGAAACTCTGCGAGATGACCCCACCAGATCCACAGAGGGGTTCCCCGTCTTCTTAACGCTTTGAGCGGCCCAAGAATGAGGACTGCGCACGGGAAAGGCTAAACCTGGCGGACGCTGCTGACTGCAGAGGTATGGACATTCATCTGCTCTTTACCAGCACAAGAAGGTATGAGGAAAAAAAGGAGAATGTTGGGGGAGGGACTATGCCTTTAATTTATGCTGTTCACTAGTCCTGAAGGAGGAGTCGAGGCGGAGCTCTATCACAGGTAGGCTGCCATGGAGGCACCAGGAAAATTATTTATAGTTAGAGACATAATTACAGGATAATTACAGCATTGAAATGAGGAACAAAAAAGAAGATTCAATTGACATCAAAAGTGGGCAACTAGAGGTGAATTGGTAGAACTACATTGCAAGACCACAGCAGACTGTTGGAAGGCAACATGATATCATATTTCTGGATTTTCTACATATCTGTTTCCTATTCCCAAAGATCAGCCAGGCTGCCATGGTTTTAAAGGATAAAGATATTCTCACTCTCTGTAGGACTGACATATGGCCCCCAAGTTGGGATGTAACCAATTAAGCCTCTAGCTTCACATGGCACTACTGACTCTAATCTGTCTATGACAGTGGTCTCCAAAATGTGGCCCGAGGGCCGGATGCGGCCCTTTGCTTGCCTTTATTCGGCCCTTAGAGCACTATCCCTCCCAATGATACAAGACACTATTCTGCCTATTGACACCGACAATGGAGCACCATTTCTCCCACTGACACCACATTTGGGGCACTATTCCTCCCTATGATACCAGCAACGGGGCACTATTCCTCCCCCTAATACCAGATGTTTACTCACACTGATGCCAGGAAAGTTTTCACTCCCCCAAAGTCCGGCCCTCCAAGAGTCTGAAGGACAATAAACCAGCCCTTTGTTTAGAATGTTTGGAGACCCCTGGTCTATGAGAATCCTTGATTACCACTCTACAAGCACGCTTCAAAGAGAGCTGTGAATGCCAAAATAATTGGTGACAAAGATCAAAGACCAACAAGCTACTGGAGATGGTATGGGCAATACTGCCCCGGGAGACCAATTACAGCAGGATGGGGTGGTACTGGGAGGTGGGTAGGCGGTGGAGTGATGGGACGGTGCTCGGAGGTGGTTAGAGTACAGAGACCAGGGGTGATTTAGAAGGGGGGGAGTACCTGCACCTATTCTCTAAGAAAAAAAGCCCCCACCTTGCAGAGTGCCACACCTTGGTTTATTATTCAAATCTTGACAAGCTCCCTTGGCTAACTATGGATCCATAATAATAATAATGTGTTTCCTTGCCTTACTGACCAATAGTGAGGCACAGGAGGGAAGGGTCTAAGCTGGGAGCTGGTAAAGATTTGGGTAAGAAAGTGCTTTGAATTTTTGAGGCTCCTGGGAAAGTGTCAATAGCAATAAACAGCCAATCAATATCAAATTTTATCTATTGATCTATGACTATTTTCAACTAATGGAAGATGAAACCGGATTGGCTGCTATGGGTTACTGCACATTCCACTGCCTGATGAGGTCCAACATCCTTACCTGGTCCCGGTGGAGTTGGATGGGCAGACTTTGGCTTGCAGCTGTAGGAACCCTCTGTATTGATACAATCATGGGATGGTGGGCAGGCACCAAGATCACGGTGGAGACATTCATCCAGATCTGTCAAGAAAATACAAACTTTTTTTTTTTATTTCTGTAGAACCTGGGTCTTATTTATGAAATAATGCGAAACCAATGCTACAATCTTGTTGTACAATCTCGTTTAGAATTACCAACGCCTGTGGAGTTTTTAGGCCTTCCTAAAGATTTCATTCAATTTACATCTGATAGAACAGGCCATTGTACTACACAGTATAAAAAAAAAGGTATGGAAAAACCGCGCTAAGCACAAATACAAACAACAATCGTATTAATAAAAGTTATAAATAATGAATGAAAGCAGCGATTCTCCTGTATAATATAAACACAGTAGAGCAGGCATGTCCAAAGTCCGGCCCGGGGGGCGATTGTGGCCTGTGATTCGGTTTTCATGGCCCCCAACGAATCCCCAAGCGCTGCGTTTAGGGTGACCACGTGTCCCGGATTGTCCGGGACAGGCCTGCATTTTACAGGTCTGTCCCGGGCACCTTCATTCCAGGACAATACAGTGTCCCGGAATGAAACTGACACAGCCACCCCCCCCCCCCCCAGGCCAATCTGATGCCCTCAAAAAAGGCCGCCACATCACCGCTTTACTCACTGACAGTACTTGTCCTGGCCGGGAATGCCTTGAGGAGCACAATCCCCTGCCCCCTGCTTGTGAGTGGAGAAATCATAAATCCCGCCTCTTGTGTCCAATCACTGTGTTGTGATTCGTTACAGCACAAGCCGATTTTTGGGAAGGGGGGTGTCCCTGAATGGTAGTTTGGAAAATTGGTTACCCTAACTGCGCACTGCTCGGGGATTAGTTGGGGGGCACGAAAGATATATACAGTATTTAATGTTCCAGGGAGGGGGCGGTACGAGTGCCTTCAGATTACATACAGGAGAATCTCTTGTTTACTCGGCGGCCTCTGAAAGTCCCATTTCCTGGGCTGGCATTGGAGGACTGTTCTGTCTATCAAAAGAAGGCGGGACTTTGTATTAAAGAGACCACTGAGCAAACAGGAGATTCTCCTGTATGTAATCTGTTGGCGCTTGTCCCGCCCCCTCCCTGTTCTATCCAAGGCTGCAGATGGGCATGGATTAAGCTGCACTGATGGCAATGGTGAGGCTGTATTTATGGCAATGGTGAGGCTGTATTCAGGCACTGATTAGGCTGCATCGATGGGCACTGACCCTTATTTTGCTTCACAGTTCTTTATTTAAAATGTATTTTTTTTGCTGAAACTTCCCTCTTAAAGTGAAGGTGTGTGTTATATGCCGATAAATACGGTATATATCCAAATAACACGCCCAAGCTCATCCTTACACAGTCACTAAGGCAGGAGAATTCTTGTTTGGCAGTGTATCAGTTCATTTGAATTTAAGTTTAATGGTTCTAAGAATGTCAGGCAAAATGGTCGGCCCTCACGCACGTTCACTTCACCAAATATGGCCCTATTTGAAAAAAGTTTGGACACCCCTGCAGTAGAGCATGAATAAGTAGAAAATAGAATTGTGCTAAATAAAAAAGTTCATGAATTAGAAAGTCCACCAGTGCTTGCAACTATGAGCTTATTCACAATGTCCATCCACCATCTTCAGTGTGCAAGTTCTACCACCAAATGATAAAAGTTGCCTCCTTACCAGATCTACATGACACCCCGTTACAGAGGATCACAGAATGCCTATAACAACAGCCTGGATCTTTCCCTGGGAAAAATTAGTGCATCTATCTCCAGAGAGCCTCTTACCTACTGTAAGAATGTATGGGTGTTTTTTATAAAAGATATAAAAGCTCCATATAGTGTAAAACCATAAACATATTTATTCGCATAAAAAATACATTGCACTTACAGTATCCGTATTCAGAGATAGCCTTAAGTCTGGCGTGCCGGCCGGCGCACATCCAGACAAACCCGTCCTTCGGGTACACGAATGAGATAACACGAGGTGGCGACAGCGTGTTGCTCCGTCCTACGCGTTTCGTCAGAGATGACGTCATCCAGGGGCACCTGGCCCCCTGGATGACGGCTGACGCGCTGAAGCCATCTTGTGTTTTCTCATTCGTGGGAGGTAGAGGTGTAGCGCTAAAAAATGGAAGTAACGTACTGAAAGTTCATATGAAGTGACCCCAAAATCACGAAGCTACAAAGTGGATCCAAACATAGTTCATCATTGAAGAGAAAACAATGAATTAAAGAGTGAAGAGAACCTTCACCAACACTCAAAAAAACTGACCCTTACTGTCAGTGTATTGGATATACACATAAAATAATTCCTAAGGTGATAACCACAAGTCTTCCTATTCATCAAACAATTCCTTGTATACGATCCCCTAATTGGAAACGGAGAGGTCCTTCTTCCACTAACCAACCAGGCATCTCCTTCCCTTCTCACTGCTTTCAACACTGGGCTGACAGTAGTGATGTCGCTGTCACTACTCCTGCCAGCTTTATAGTAGAAGGAACTTGCAGCGCCCCTATCTCTACATTACATGCTTCCCCCAGGGCAGCTTCCCCTTCTGCCCACCTTTTGTGCTGTCCCTGTCCCTGGGTAGCTTTAGTCCAAAATTATTTTTAAAGCACCCCTTGCTCTTCCTAGCAGGTTTGCTTTAACACCCCCCCCCCCCCAAACCCCTAGCAGTATACTTATTTTCCCTTCATTCTCACCTCTCCATCAGTGCTGGAAGCCAAGGAAAACACCCACCTGGTTTGGATGACTTACTGCATGTGAAATCACTGGACCAATCAGGGACTGTGCTCAGCAGGGCTGCTGTTAAAAATCACAGGGCCCCGTACAGCCTACCTGGCAGGGCCCCCCTCAAATATATCAAAACAAGATTTTCAGTTAAAATATACTAAAATCATTCTTAGCGGAAATAAATATAACAGAGAAGCTGTGTGAGTTAGCCCTTTTTTTTTTAAAAAATTTTACATTTTTGAACAAAATTTTTTTTACATAAAAATAAAAAAAACATTTTACAATTTTTACAAAAACATTTTTTTATTTTATTTTGTCCAAGAATTATTACATTTTACAAGGGTTTAAAACAATACAGGGTTACAATTTGTTATTTTTTTAATGGGGCAGCTGTGTCTGTGTCTCTCCCTACAGCATCTGAAAGTGGTGGGAGGGAGAAGAAACCGGGTTTCAGCTGCTGCAGAGAGTCACATAGGGCATCCTGTAATTGCCCCTCCATCCGACCGCACTGATTCCCTCTGCTGTATGGGCCCCCTTCTGAGCCCGGGCCCCCTACAGGAGGACTGGTGGCCCCCCCATATCGGCAGCCCTAGTGCTCAGGCTCAGTGCAGCAGTTCATCCTACCCAGCTCACTGGTTGTAGTGACATACTAAGACATGTCTTTATAACAAAGTGTTATTCATTGTTTCCAAGACTGTTAGCAACGCCCTAGTCGCAGCAAGTGTACAGTGGATTGGTTCCTTCCTGCAATCCTCAGCCTAATTTTGTGTTCTCACACACACACACATGTGCAAAACAAGGTCACATCATGTATGTGGTCCAGTTGAAAATATAGATACTAATATCCACTGCTGTGCTGAATCACTGGAAGACCGGGTTCTACGCCGAACTAGTAAAGGTTAGAAAACAACAGCTGATAAATTTCAATAATTTTTTTTTTAATAGATTACATTACCATCTATCTGAATGTTGAGCACTTCTGGTAGACGAATCGCAATATTGTTGAGTGAAGTTGCGATGTCCTGCAGGGGCACTGATTCATTTATGCCAATAAGGATGCGAGATACAATGGTGACAAGCCCAGTAGGCTGCGTGGAGATATGATACACGGCTGCTTCTAACGGCCACAATTCTCCAGTGATCTTGAGAAAAAGAGAGATTGGTTTTTACTACAAATACTTATTGACATCTTCCATCATACTCCACAGAGAAAACCATTCACAAGAGTCAATGTCCCAGCTGCCTTAGATTTCACCCAGCCGTATAGTTAGCAGGTAAAGCAGCCTCAGCTCACTGCATCAAGGCCATGCCCCAAAAAACATTTCACCATGCACCCAGGGCTTAATCATGGACCTTCGAGGTTAAGCCCCGGGAACGGGGCGAAACACGTTAGGGGGGGTGGCCTTGATGTAGTGAGCTAACTATATGGCCAGGTGAAGTGTGCAATGGACGGGACACTTCTCTTCCTCTCTTCTACGTGCTTTGAGTCTGGACAAACTCATTCCCAGCCTGCACCCTCAATTAACAGCAGGATCCACCTCACAGGACTTTAGTGGCCATAGCGGGGCCCCTAAGCAAAAGCCAGGATCTCATTTACAAGAGTCCCTACAAGTCTTGCCAGGTGTAAAAGTAGAGATAAACTAACAATGGTTTCAAAGTCAAATAACCAAATCCATACTCTAAAAGTAGCCCAACAAGAAAAGGCCCACAACAAAACCAAATACTTAGGTGAGAACCAGCCAGTTCTGATTGGTTTTAGAATCCGGTCCTATAACTATTGTTCCTGTGAGACAGCCATACTCAACCAGGGTTCTTTGGAACACTAAGGTTCCTCTAGAGGTTGCTTGGGGTTCCTTAAGCTGTGGCTGATTAGCCTCCTATCTGATTGTACCTGCATAGTTCCAGAGTCAATGCCACTCGGCAAAGCCAGTTGCATTAACCTAACGAACATTTTCACTGTCTGTAAGGGTGACATTCACATTGACCCTCACTGTACAGGAACATTCTTGCCACTAACCATCAATGTAAGAGAAATTTTACCCACTGGCCACCAATTTAAAGAGGAGGTTCACCCTCCAAAAAATTTCTAGCGTGCCATGGAGCCGAACCATCCGACCGGCAGCATGCCGGTGTTTTTTTTTTTTTCAGTACATACCTTTTTACAGGCTCTTTTCACCTCCGGCAATCCCGCGGGACTGGGCTTTCCAATCACAGGCTGTGATTGACGTTCCTTAGCCTGGCGCGTCACGAGATGCCGAAAGAACCCTCTCTGCATCATTCAGTACTGCTACGGCGGGACAAAAAAGAAAAGAGGACCTTCTGTATCAGGGGGCCAGCCACAAGAGCCCTGGAAAAGTATACAACATTTTCTTTAAAAAATTAAGCGCAGAAGGGGTTCTCTGGGGAAGCATGTTGGGCTGTCCACCCACACTGGAGTTGGGTTTAAAAATGCATACTATCAATATTTAGTTTGGGTTTACATGTTTGCAAGGTCTAAACCTAGCCATACATCCAGAGAACTGAATATGAGAAACCTAATAGATTCTCTTGGTGGTCAGTGTAGAGAATGACTAATACATTGGTTGCCAATGGGAAGAATGTTCCTTACATTGGTGGCCACTGGCCAGTGGGAAGAATGTTCCTTACATTAGTGGCCAGTGGGAAGAATGCTCCTTACACTAGTGGCAAGTGGGAAAAATGCTCCTTACATTAGTGGCCAGTGGGAAGAATGCTCCTTACACTAGTGGCCAGTGGAAACAATGCTCCTTACACTGGTGGCAAGTGCAAACAATGCTCCTTACACTGGTGGCCAGTGGGAAGAATGTCCCTTACATTGATCACCAGTGGGAAGAATGCTCCTTAAAGCGGGGGTTCACCCTCGAAAAAAATTCTAGCATGCCATGGAGCCGACCCATCCGACCGGCAGTATGCCGGTGTTTTTTTTTTTTCAGTACATACCTTTTTACGGGCTCTTTTCACCTCCGGCAATCCTGCGGGACTGGGCTTTCCAATCACAGGCTGTGATTGACGTTCCTTAGCCCGGCGCATACTGCGCGTCACGAGATGCCATAAGAACCCGAACGTCGGTGCGCAGGCGCCGTATAGAGCCGCACCGACGTTCGGGTTCTTTCGGCATCTCGTGACACGCAGTATGCGCCGGGCTAAGGAACGTCAATCACAGCCAGTGATTGGAAACGCCCAGTCCCCCGGGATAGCCGGAGGTGAAAAGAGCCGTAAAAAGGTATGTATTGAAAAAAAAAAAACACTGGCATACTGCCGGTCGGATGGGTCGGCTCCATGGCATGCTAGAATTTTTTTGGAGGGTGAACCCCCGCTTTAAGGAGCATTCTTCCCACTGGTGATCAATCTAAGGGACATTCTTCCCACTGGTGATCAATGTAAGGGACATTCTTCCCACTGGCCACCAGTGTAAGGAGCATTGTTTCCACTGGCCACCAGTGTAAGGAGCATTGTTTCCACTGGCCACTAATGTAAGGAGCATTTTTCCCACTTGCCACTAGTGTAAGGAGCATTCTTCCCACTGGCCACTAATGTAAGGAACATTCTTCCCACTGGCCAGTGGCCACCAATGTTAGGAGCATTCTTCCCATTGGCAACCAATGTATTAGTCATTCTCTACACTGACCACCAAGAGAATCTATTAGGTTTCTCATATTCAGTTCTCTGGATGTATGGCTAGGTTTAGACCTTGCAAACATGTAAACCCAAACTAAATATTGATAGTATGCATTTTTAAACCCAAATCCAGTGTGGGTGGACAGCCCAACATGCTTCCCCAGAGAACCCCTTCTGCATTTAATTTTTTAAAGAAAATGTTGTATACTTTTCCAGGGCTCTTGTGGCTGGCCCCCTGATACAGAAGGTCCTCTTTTTTTTTTTTTTTTGTGCCGCCGTAGCAGTACTGAATGATGCAGAGAGGGGCAATGACATTATGACATCACTGCTATTTTCTGCAGCATTGCACTGTGAGCCCAAGGCCCAAGGTGATTACATATCCCCAAGAGGTGTGTTTTTGTTCACCTTTTTTAATCATTTGGTAAACCTCTGTGCTACAGATCTCCCATCTACATGCAAACCAGCGATGGCTTCATGGCATTTATTAAAGCAGGTTTCTTGATGGTGACAACAGTGGATTATACCTGCATGATGTGTGTTGAAACATTCATATCTGTGCATTAGAAGCTGCAGCAAGTCAGATAAAGCCAGCCACATTTCTTGACTGGAGACATGCAGCACCTTTCCTCCCCCTCCCACCAGCCATGATATGCATTGTATAGAGGATTACAGAGACCTAGTAATACATTACAGGGTCTAAAATCAGGGTTTTTTTTCTCAGAGAATAGGTGTAGGAACTCCCTACTTCCAAGTCACCTGTTGTGTCCACCCCCTACCCACCTCAGTGCACCATTGCTTGGTTCCACCCCCTGACCACTTCTGAGCACCATTCGTTGGTTCATCCCCCTACCTACCTCCAAACACCATTCCTTGGTTCCACTCCCTACCCACCTCCGAGCACCATTCCTTGGTTCTACTCCCTACCCACCTCCGAGCACCATTCCTTGGTTCTACTCCCTACCCACCTCCGAGCACCATTCCTTGGTTCCACTTCCTACCCACCTCCGAGCACCATTCCTTGGTTCTACTCCCTACCCACCTCCGAGCACCATTCCTTGATTCTACTCCCTACCCACCTCTGAGCGCCATTCCTTGGTTCCACTTACTACCCACCTCTGAGCACCATTCCTTGGTTCCACTTCCTACCCACCTCTGAGCACCATTCTTTGGTTCTACTCCCTACCCACCTCCGAGCACCATTCCTTGGTTCTACTCCCTACCCACCTCTGAGCACCATTCTTTGGTTCCACTCCCTACTAGATATGTGCATTCCCGTTCGTACGAATGTTATTTTCGTACGAAAATGTTCATTTTCGTACCCGCGGGATAATGTGTACATACGAAAACGGTAAAGCACCAAAATACGAAAACGACGGGATAACGGATGAGCCGCATAACGAACGACCGCAAATACGAACGAACGATCCGACGGGAAAAAACGACAAAACGAAAATGGCAAAATAATGAAAATTAAATCTGTATCAAGAGGTTTGCATTGTGTATTTTGTTTAAATCTGTTTTGTGTTGGTTTTCAGTTGTATGTTCATTGTTCAATGACATCTATAACAAAAGAATTTCATTATGTATATTGAATGAATTCTTTTTTCTTTTTTCTGTGTATTCAAAATACTGAATGCAATTTTTTTGTTATAGGTGTCATATCAACATACGAAAATAACAAAAGAAACAGGTTCAAATGCAAACCTACTGTTTATGGGTTTTTTAATGGCCAGAGAGTTATGCCGCGTACACACGATCACTTTTTGCGATGAAAAAAAAACGACGTTTTTCAAACTTCATTTTCCAAAACGACGTTGCGTACACACCATCGTTTTTCCCAAAAAGTCTAGCAAAGCGCCGTGACGTCCATCACGTACGACGGAACTATAAAGGGTCATTTCCATGCGGAAGACGGCCTCTTTTGCTGATATTGTGTTGCTGCGTGTTAGTAAAAGTTTGGTGAGAGACGATTCGCGCTTTTCAGTCTTCGTGCTTTAATATCGTTTACTGTCGTACAGTTTGTGCTTTTGGGGTCGTATTTGTGATACAGTGCTTGTTTTCCAATCGTATCTGTTTTGGCAGTGCGTTCTTGTCTACACGTTCCTGTTTTGCAGGTCCGTTCTTCAAAGGCATTTCTGTACTTCAGAGCGGTGTTTTAGTGCGATCTGATTTGACGACCGTTTTCTAGCCATGTTGCGGGTACGTTCTCGTCGCCGAGATCGTGCTGTGCTTCTTGTTGGGATGTGTGCTGCATCCCGGCTCCGGTCCTTGAGGAGGGCGAGAAGGACTTTGTGGGCCAAGGACTGGTTTCTTCGCAGGGACCAGTTCTCTCATATGCCTCTGCTGCGGGAGATCCGAGAAAATAACCCTGATGATTTCAGGAATTTTCTTCGGATGTCTGACCCCGTATTTCAGCAGCTTTTGGCTTCGGTGTCGCCTTATATCACCAGGCAGGACACCGTTATGCGGGAAGCCATCACTGCTGAGCAGCGGCTAGTTGCCACCTTGCGGTACCTGGCAACAGGGAGAAGTCTGCAGGACTTGAAGTTCTCGACGGGCATCTCCCCCCAGGCTCTGGGCCTCATAATTCCCCAGACCTGTTCTGCCATCATTCATGTTCTGCAGGAGGACTATATTAAGGTAAGTGGTGGCCTTTAAAGGCACAAACTATGTTTTATTTAGGCTTTTGTATTTGTTTCAATTTGTTTGGTTTTAAACAGTCCCTAATTAACCTGTTTGTGATCTGCTGGTAATGTTCCCTTTCATCTCCATGCATGCTGTATTCATTTTATATTTGCTCCTACATGCATCTTTTGTTTTGCCAACCTGTCCAGGTTTTTTTTTTTTTTTTTGTGTCCCAAACCCACCTAGCCTAGTCCCCCTATATTTTGTCCTATATTGTAGTGCTGTCTATAGAAGTCCCTATATCCCCCTATATGTTGTCCTATATTGTAGTGCACGCACAACCCCCCCCCCTCTTTTTTTTGTAATTGTATAAATTAACATTTTTTTAGTATTTAATTTTTTTTAGAGGTCTCAAACTCATTTTGGGCCTCCACTCCCCTTATTTTTTTGTAGGATTGTGACCATCAGAGGGTGTGATTAATCTGCTTTAGTGATCTCTTCTTATTTTTTCCTATTTTTAACCACTTCCCTACGGCCGTACGACTATATGCGGCCGCAGGGTGGTTCTAAATCTCTGGGCTGCCGTTTTTTCACGGCAGCCTCTTTCTGTGTTCCCAGCGTGCGCTCCAGAGCACGCAGCGGGGAACTTGTGTACTGGCCGTGTCCCTTGGACACAGCCAATCACAGCTCGCCGCGAACGGCCAATCAGAGTGGCCGTTTGCAATGCGATCTGTGCAGCCAATGAGAGATGATCTCATATGTAAACATATGAGATCATTTCTCATTGCCGGCTCTCACAATGACAGCGTCCTGTCACTGGAGAGAGCAGACCGATCAGTGTTCCTTATACATGGGGACACAGATCGGTCACCCCCCCCTCCCCCCACAGTTAGAACACAATGCAGGATACACATTAACCCCTTCCTCACCCCCTAGTGTTAACCCCTTCCCTGCCAGTCACATTTATACAGTAATTAGTGCATATTTATAGCACTGATTGCAGTATAAATGTGAATGGTGCCAAAAAGGTGTCAAAAGTGTCCGATGTGTCCGCCATGTTGTCGCAGTCGCAATAAAATTCGCAGATCGCCACCATTACTAGTAAAAAAATAAATAACAAATAATAATTCTGTCCCTTATTTTGTAGGTGCTATAGCTTTTGCACAAACCAGTCGCTTATTGCGATTTTTTTTGATTTTTTTTTTTTTTTTAACCAAAAATATGTAGAAGAATACGTATCGCCCTAAAATGAATTTTTTATTTTATAGCAACAAGTAAAAAATATTGTTTTTTTTTTTCAAAATAGTCGTCGTTTTTTGTTTATAGCGCAAAAAAATATAAATCGCAGGGGTGACCAAATACCAGCCAAAAGAAAGCTCTATTTGTGGGGAAAAAAGGACGCCAATTTTGTTTGGGAGCCATATCGCACGACCGCGCAATTGTCAGTTAAAGCGACGCAGTGCCGCAAGCTGAAATTTCACATGGTCAGGAAGGGGGTTTACATGCCCAGTAAGGAAGTGGTTAATAATACTTCAAATTAATGTTTGTTTTTTTGGTATCAAAAAATGTTTTGGGATGTTCTTTTAGGAATGTTTGTTTGATATTTTTTTATTTTTTTGGTATCTACAGTTCCCCACCACGCCACAGGAATGGCAGACTGTGGCAGCGGACTTCTCCCGGCGATGGAATTTTCCAAACTGCGGAGGAGCTATTGACGGCAAGCACGTCCGCATCGTGCCACCACCCCATAGTGGATCCCATTATTTCAATTACAAGGGGTTCCACAGTGTTGTTCTGATGGCGGTGGTGTCTGCCAATTACGAGTTCTTGTATCTTGATGTTGGGAAAAATGGGCGGATGTCGGACGGTGGTGTCTTTGCCGAGACGGAGTTCGCCCAACGGCTTCTTTCCGAGGACCTGGGATTGCCGCCTGCGGAGGATAATGAAGAGGGTCTGCCCTTCGTTTTTGTTGCAGATGAGGCTTTCGCCTTGGGTCCTCACCTCATGAGGCCATTTCCCCAACGCGCCCTCACCCCTGAGAGGAGGGTGTTTAATTACAGGCTGGCCAGAGCCAGACGTGTGGTGGAAAATGCCTTTGGCATCATGGCCAGCCGTTTCCGGCTATTTCTTACTGCCATAAACATGGCCGAATACAAGTTGAATTATATAATTACATGCTGCTGCATTTTACACAACTATTTAAAAAAACATTCTTCTTCTTACCTAACCCTTTTGCCTGATGACCCTGTTGACATTCCAGAGGCAGCTCGTGACGCTGCCCATCCCCAATTGGCCCCCCGAAACGCACGTGCTGTGCGTCAGGCATATGTGGACTACTTTATGGGTAGGGGGGCCATTCCAATGCCAGATCTTGGCTGAATAATTAAATTTATTTTTTGCCTCAAACAGTCTTTTCTTTGTTCTTTAATTAATTTATAAGGTTTGTGTTTTTATTTTATCTCCTAGGTCAGTGATGGCGACCTTGTCACCCCAGATGTTTTGGAACTACATTTCCCATGATGCTCATGCATTCTGCAGTATAGTGGAGCATCAAGGGAAATGTAGTTTCAAAACATCTGGAGTGCCAAGGTTCGCCATCACGGTCCTAGGTTATCATAGTGCCATGTGTTTGTGATGGACTGAAATAACTATCCCTCATTGTTTAATGTTCTCAGCATACATTTTTTTTAGGTATTTTCTAGGGTTGTCCCGATACCACTTTTTTAGGACCGAGTACAAGTACGGATACTTTTTTTCAAGTAGTCGCCGATCCCGAATACCGATACTTTTTTTTTAAATGTGTCCCCAAATGCAGCCATGTCCCCCACATATGCAGCCATGTATGTCCCCCATATTGCAGCGATGCGTCCCTCATACCTTTTTAGATATGCTGATGCCGCCTCTGCCGCATACCGCCGTATCCCCCTGCACAATCGCGTAGCGCAGGGGTCTCCAAACTATGGCCCTCCAGTTGTTCAGGAACTACAATTCCCATAATGCTTAGTCATGTCTGTGAATGTCAGAGTTTTACAATGCCTCATGGGAAATGTAGTTCCGAAACAGCTGGAGGGCCGTAGTTTGGAGATCCTTGGCGTAGCGCATTACAAGCTTTCATTCTAAAAACTTGTAAATGGCCGCGCTTCGTGTTTTAAAACTCCCCTTCTCCGGATGGAGGGATCCGTCCAATCCGGAGAGGGGGAGTGTCAATACACGGCCATTTACAAGTATTCAGAATGAATGCTTGTAATGTAAGCTATGCGATTGTGCAGGGGGATAAGGCGGTATGCGGCGGCGTCAGCATATCTAAAAAGGTATGAGGGACGCATCGCTGCAATATGGGGGGGGAAGTATTCTATTTAGGTATCGGGGGTATTTGCGGGAGTACAAGTACTCCCGCAAATACTCGGCATCGGTATCGGGACAACCCTAGTATTTTCTATTAATCATTGAGCTTAAATAACAAGACACATATTTTACTGTAAATTTTTTATTTTTTGCATCTTGAAAAACATAACTTTTTGACATAAAATTTTTTAAAAACATTTTTTTTAGTTACAAAACAAATATATATTTTTTGTTTTTGTTTTTTTTTATAACATTCCAAAAATAAAATCACTTTTTTTTTTTTTTTTTTTACATTATTCAAAAAATAAAATCACTTTTTTTTATATATTTATTTTTTTACATTATTCAAAATCTAAAATCACATTTTTTTTTTTTTCATTATTCAAAAAATAAAATCACTTTTTTTTTTTTACATTCAAAAACTAAAATCACTTTTTTTTTTTTTTTTTTTTTTTTTTACATTATTCAAAAAATAAAATCACATTTTTTTTTTTATTATAAACCAAACCTTTTTTCTATTACAAAATAAACACTAAATAAATCAAAACCTACCCAAATAATCTATTAAATTTTTAATTTGTGTCTCCAGCCCTTTTGATTTTTCTACCACTTCTCGTGCAGTGTCCTGGATGTCCTCTAGTTGTTCCCTGAAGGACCATATTTCGGACAGCACAAATTTGGCAGTATCCCTGTCCATTGTCGCTGCACGACTTGCTCCTGAAATGTGGGAACAAAAAAGGTATTAAAATTCGGAAAACCTACATGTAGATCATGGGTCTTCAAACTACGGCCCTCCAGTTGTTCAGGAACTACAATTCCCATCATGCCTAGTCATGTCTGTGAATGTCAGTGTGTTACAATGAATGCCTCATGGGATGTGTAGTTCCACAACAGCTGGAGGGCCGTAGTTTGAGGATCCCTGATCTAGATTACCTGGGTATGAGTGTTGTGTAGGAAATTTACTGGATGTGGTGGCAGCGTCATCATCCCTCGGGGGTGGGGCTTCGGAAGTTCCAACCTGCCTTGCTGCTTCACTGCGCCCTACGAGATTGAAGATAGGGAAAAAAGAAAGGTAAAAGATTATAAAGAGATATGAGTGAGAACTAAAAATACAAGTACAGAGTATATAAACATGTGCAGAATCCACTGCTGAGCAGACTCTCCTTTTTCTGTTTATTGGTCATATTTACTAAGCTTTTCACATCGACTTTAATTTAGGTACAAATCTACATTACAAAAGATCACAAGTGAAGTCACATTACAACAAAAATGGCAAGATTCCTGTTTGGGGACACATGAATTGGTCGTAGGAGTCGTCGTTTGTTCAAATAATAACAAATACAAAGACGTTTTTTGGGAATGATATAGTGTTTATACACTCCTTTTTGTCCATGCGAACTAGGCGCATGATGATATTTAGCACGAAGATTGTCGTTTAGTAGGTCGAAAAACAACGTATAAACGACGACTTCTCCGACCACTTTTTGTGCCCACAAACAGATACAGTACAACCTGAAATTAAAATCACATGGCACAATTAACAAACACCACAAATGTGTCAAAAAATAAAAAAAACTTACTTTTTCCCCGAATCAGCCTCTTGATATGCTGGAGTTGTTCAGGCTCTCTGTTTTTGAGGTCTGACCACCTCTTTCTCAATTGTTCTCGAGTCCTGCGTTGGCCAAATTTTTGATGCAGCCTCCTGATCACCTTCTCCATGATGTCGGCCTTCACCCTGTTTGGATGCAGGTAAGGGCCATGCTTCCCGTCATAATCCTCCCTTTGTAAGATGGTGACCATCTCCACCATCTCTTGGAAGGCCATGTTTGAGGCCTTGTACCTCCGCCGGGATCGTCCGGTTGGCTGGGCCTGGCCTGCCTGATGGCTTGAGCTTGCCATGTTTCTCTCCATCTTGTTCTTGCCTAAAACACACCCACAAAGAAAGATCGAGAAAGGGGCGTGGAAAAGACGAGACCGAACGTCAGGGGCGGGATCTCGTGCATCGCGTCACACGTTCGCGCCGTTTAAAGGGATCCACGCCATTGCAAGCGCCGTTCACAACCTGCGGAACAAGGCGGAAGAGACGATCGGATCATAAGACGGTATGTATCTGGATTATGGACATTACAAATATTAGGGAACAGTGGATTATTGTGTGGGCTAGAAGATATGGGGGGTTCATTGCAAGCGCCGTTCACAACCTGCGGAACAAGGCGGAAGAGACGATCGGATCATAAGACGGTATGTATCTGGATTATGGACATTACAAATATTAGGGAACAGTGGATGATTGTGTGGGCTAGAAGATATGGGGGGTGATTTACTTAAAGGAAAAGACACTTTGCACTACAAGTGCACTTGTAAATGCAGTCGCTGGACATCTTGAGGAGGACATGCAAGGATAAATTTAGAAATAGCATTTTAGCATGCACATCATTGTCTGATACAATCAGCAGAGCTTCCCCTCATTTCTGATCTACCCCTCTCAGATTTATACAACGATTGCACTTCCAAGTGCACTTTCAGTGCAATTGAAGTGCAGAGTGTATTTTCCTTTCATAAATAACCCCCATGGTGTTTAAAAGCTAATTAGTAGTAGTGGCTTGACTGACACTAGGCTTTGTTTTTTGTTTTGTACATGCAGAACTAATGGAGGCCTTTAAGGATCCGGAATTTCTGACAGAATTTATCCAGAGATGGAAGGAACATCCAGTTCTCTGGCAATCCAAAAGCAAAATTAATAAAAACAAAGATGCCCGGAAGAAAGCAAAGGAGGCCCTGCTTGAATATGTAAAAACAAGGGTCCCCAACGCTACATTGGAGACTGTTAAGGCTAAAATCAATTCGCTTTGGGGCACCTACAGGACCCAACGGTCACAAGTCCTGGCCTCGATGAGATCTGGGGCTGCAGCTGACAGCGTCTACAAGCCTAACCTGTGGTACTATAGTCAGATGCAGTTCCTGGATGATCACATAGAGTCCAGGCCATCCATGTCTACCCTTCCCCCAAGGAGACAGTCCAGTGTTCCCTGCAGTCAGCCCTCCAGTGTTCCCTGCAGTCAGCCCTCCAGTGTTCCCTGCAGGCAAGAGCAGGCAAGCTCAGAGGAAGAGCCTGAGTTCATGGAGGAGGCAGATTGTGACCCATGGAGCCAGGTATTGCATTTTCAGATTCATTTTTGTAATGCAAAGTATAATAATGATGAGTAATTTATGTTACAAGTGATTGAAATTATATAAATGTTTGGCCAAAAAATTTGGAACATATCACTAAGCAATAGTGGCAAAACAGAATGGGGACAAGATACATAAATGCAGAGGTCATAATGAATGTGTGTCATTTTCTTGTACGCCATTAGGTACACCATACAGTGGCCGCAGATGTTAAACACCCTTTTTAGCCATTAACATTTTGTCCACCCTAAAGTAAAAAAACGGTTGGGTAAAGGCCCCCTACTTTGGAATTTCAGTCAACATCAACCCCCCCCGCCCCCAGCTCCAGGGGGCACATATCTAAAGCTGTGTAAGGGGCCACAGAATTAGGGATGGAGGGCCTGTGATAAATATATTTTAGCATTCAATTATGATATGTCATTAAGTTAGAAATGTGTGTGATGAATGAAGCCAAAAAATAAAATATGTCCCTTTTTTATTATACACAGGCAGAGCAAAGCCAGGAGGAGGCAGGCCCCACAGGGAGCCAGGGGGAGGCAGGCCACGCAGGGAGCCAGGGGGAGGCAGGCCACGCAGGGAGCCAGGGGGAGGCAGGCCACGCAGGGAGCCAGGGGGAGGCAGGCCCCACTGGGAGCCAGGAGGAGGCAGGCCCCAGTGGGAGACAGGAGTCACGCCAGCGTGATTGTATCTCCCAAATCCCTCCTATCCGGAACCCAGCAAAAAGGGCCAGAAGGCTCATGCAGATGGAGGAGGAGACCCAGGCCATGCTCCGTGAAGCAACTTTGGCCATCAGAGAGCAGCCCAGTGAGGAAGAGGGATTCGCAGCGCTGATCGCTGCCAAGCTTAAAAATCTAGAGCTGGGCCAGCGTGTGCGCTGCGAATCCCTTATGTTCCAGATCATGAGCATGGCCACACTGGGACAGCTCAATGACGATATTGGCATTGGGCTGATTCGCACTCCTGTCCTTACTGCGCTTCCTGGTCCTGCTCCATCTCCAGCCCCTGCTCCTGCTCCATCTCCAGCCCCTGCTCCTGCTCCTTCTCCTGCTCCTCCTCTTCCTGAGCCTGCTCTGGCTCCTGGCACGTCGGCTCCAGAAACACAGCCCCTGAGGACTCGGCCTGCAGGGAAGGCTGCAGGGAAGGCTGCAGGGAAGACTGCAGGGAAGGCTGCAGGGAAGGCTGCAGGGAAGAAGAAGAAGTGAGGAGATGATGCCCCGAAGCGAATTTTTTTTGGCCTTCACAGCCTTCATTGTTTTCTTGGTGGACCCTTGTGTTTACAACTTCAAGCAGGGTCTCCTTTGTTTTTATCCAGGCTTCTTTGTTTTTATTTGGTTTTGCTTTTGGATTGCCAGATGGTTGTACTTTTTATTTATTTACCTTTTTAACCTGAATAAAGGTATATTTTGGTTGGTTTGCAAATTTTGACCATGTGTATTTTTTTACAAACAAATATAGAGATTGTTATAGTGAGTAGGCAGACACATTTTAAAAATTAAAACGACATTAAACAAGGAACAACAACCTCCTTGTGGGTAAATGAAACCACAAAAAATAAGCTGCTGTGGTCACTTCACACCCTCCAAAATCCTTAAAAAAAAATTTTAGTTCAAAACATCTGTTAAAAGATATTACCCCAAAAAAATTACGTGTCCCAAAAAACAAAAAATAAATAAAAAAAAGGGCCCAAAAAAATAATAAAGTCAAAAGGTTGACAGAAATATGTCAAACAAGATGAGCCACAACAAACTAGGAGTTTAGGGTAGCTTGGAAATGGTTTAAAAAGCATTGTGGCAAATACAGCGCATTGTTTTCTTCATTAGATTTAAAATAACGAATGTGCTTAATCCATTCTAAACAGTAGTTTTACCAGAACGAGCTCTCCCATCTCAGAAATTGCTTCTGAGCACGCGCGGGTTTAAAACGTCATTTTCTATGTCGTTTTGCCCACACACGATCATTTTTTATGACACAAAAAACGACGTTTTGAAAAACGACACAAAAAATTCAAGCATGTTGGAATTTTTTTTTTGGTCGTTTTTTTAAGACAAAAAACGACGTTTTGCCCACACACGATCAATTTAAATGACGTTTTAAAAAACGTCGTTTTTTTCATCGCAAAAAACGACCGTGTGTACGCGGCATTAGGCTGGCCATACATGATTTTCTGTGCAATTTTCTTTAGATTTACCTTCAACTATGTAGTGCAAGGGCCTGCCTGATTGCATACAATTGAAAGTGTTTAGTTTGACCTCATATATGGTTTTTGGTAAATCTAAAAGAAAATTGTACAAGAAAATTGAACATGTATGGCCAGCCTCAGTGACTGAAAGCAGCTTCTCTTTTGTGCAGAGTAGTGAGTACACTTGTATAGTAAAGCCTAATAAACTTTTCTGTGGATTTTCATCTGAGGGGAGATCAGTTGGCCAGACTTCTGAACCCAAAAATGGTTTTCTGATGCAGTTTAAAAACAAACGAATTTTCTGAGAACGATCGGAAAACGATCGTTTTTATGTGTGTTGTTAAAATAGTCTGACCAAGTGTATGGGGCTTAACAATAGTATTGTAACTCTCTGGCCATTCAAAAAAAAACATAAACAAAAGATTTGCATTTGAACCTGTTTCTTTTGTTATTTTCGTATGTTGATATGACACCTATAACAGAAAAAGGAATTCATTCAATATACATAATGAAATTCTTTTGTTATAGATGTCATTGAACAATGAACATACAACTGACACTAACAAAAGAAAAGCATTCAAGATACACAGAATGCAAATTGACGAAAATTAACGATAATTATTGTCTAACAAGAAACGAACATGAATTAAACAGAATAACGAATCATCCCGCATGTACGAAAATAAAACGGTAACGGAAATACGAAACGATCGGAATATGAAAAAATCGCGTCGTACGACAAACGAACGGAAACGAACGGGAAAACGGGCGTCTTACGAAAAACGAACGGAAACGAACAGACGGGACCATACGAAACGGAACAAAAAAAAACGAAAATTTTTTCTGTGCACATGTCTACTCCCTACTCACCTCCGAGCACCATTTCTTGGTTCCACTTCCTACCCACCTCTGAGAACTGTTCCTTGGTTCCACCCCCTACCCAAGTTTTAATTTGTGGTGCTAATAATTTGTATATGATAGGAAGTAAAATAGATCACCTGTAACAATAGACTCTGAACAGCTAGCAACAATAGACCACTCCCTCAACAGTTGATGTCTCCCAGCAACGATTGTCTCCCAGTAGCATAAGATCCCCCCCAGCAACAATAGATCCCCTACCAGCGACAACTGATCTCCCCAGCAACAATAGACCCTCCCCCTGTAAAAATAGATCCCTCCAGCAACAATAGATCCCCTAGCAGCCAGCATTAATAGACTCGCCAATACACCCCAGCACCCCTTGCCATTACATACATTCAGAGCTGGAGGTGCTGGAACTGCGTTGCCCGCCTTCCTGCTGAAAAAAAGCCCTGTCTAAAATAATGTATGTAATGAAAATGCTAGCATTTTACATGAAAAAAAATATCAGCTTGTTATTGGAAAGTGTAATAAATTCAGCTTTAAATAGGGAATATCTGCTATTTTCCTTACTCATGGTCTGGGGTCCTTAACAACAGCTCAACATATCTTGCAGGATCAGCAAGTATATATATATATATTTTTTTTTTTACACTTATCTAACTGATATAACAAAACAATTTAAACTGTACATTTTATAAACCAAAATGGAGCAAATAAGAGAAGTTTATTATTAGGATGTACATACCCTTTAAATATATAGGCCCGGATTTACATACATCGGCGCATATATATGCCGCCATAGCGTATGTGTCTTTAACGCTACGCCAGCGCAGCGCGGAGAGGGAAGCATGGAATTCACAAAGCAAATGCTCCAAACTCTGCGCCGGCGTAGCGTATATTCGTAGGCGTAAGCCAGCGTAAGTGGAAGTGGGCTGGAAGTGGGCGTGATACATGGTAATGAAGCGTGTGGCCCCTTGTAAATGATGTGCCGAGTGCCAGGCAAGTACTTAGAATGAACTGCGCATGCGTCGTACCTTGGACGCATTCCAAGTACGCATGCTCACAATCACGTCGAAACAACTGCCTGCGATACGTCGAATCACTGCCTACGGTGTGAACGTAACCTACGCCCAGCCCTATTCACGTACTACGTAAACTACGTAAGATTCAACGGCATTCGTTTCCTGGTCCATACCTTTGCATGAGTTGCGCCTCCTATATGGGGAATAACTTTACGCCGGACGTACGACTTACGCAAACCGCGTATATTATGCGCCGGGCGCAAGTGTGTGAATCGCCGTATTTGCCTCATTTGCATACTTGAATCGAAAATCAATGGGAACGCCAAATGCGTCCAGCGTAAATATGCGCCCACTATACGCCGGCGTAGAAAAGTTATGTCGGGCGGCTGAAGCCTATTTTTCTACGTATTTTGGTTTGTGGGTCGGCGCATAGATACGACGGCGCACATTTGTACTTACGTCGGCGTATCTGGAGAACCTCATGCAACAGGTGATGTTGGCAGTGGTACTTACCATTGAATGCAGTAGTCTCGTGTGATTAGCATAGCCTGGGTCCAGCTCTACCAGTTCAAAATATTTCATTTTTATAGTGATGGTTCCGTTGTACCAAAATTTGATTGTGTTCCGATCCAGAGCTGCAGGAAACAAAGTAAAGGAGTTCAGTGTTCTGTAAAGGGGGGGGGGGGCTGAGAACTTGCAATGCAGCCCCTCTTCATCTAGCTGATCTCTCAAAACCTTTATGTTCTGGAAGTAATATGGAGGCTGCCATTGGCTGTCTCTGGCTTCAGAACTTTGAGGCCGCGTACACACAATCGAACATGTCTGCTGAAACTGGTCCCCAGACCAGTTTCAGCGGACATGTTCGATGGTGTGTACGGCCTATCGGACCGTTTTCCAGCGGACAAAAGTTTCCAAACATGCTTAGAAACCTGTCCGCTGGAAACCTTTCCGTCGGACATGTTCGATGGTTAGTACACAAAATCATCGGACCAAAATCCCGCGCATGCTCAGAATCAAGTCGACGCATGCTTGGAAGCATTGAACTTCATTTTTTCATCACGATCGTTGTGTTCTACGTCACTACGTCACCACGTTCTGGTCCGAAGGGATTTTGGTCCGATGGTGTGTACGCACATCAGACCAACAGACCACTTCAGCCTGGTCCGATGAAAACGGTCCGTCGGACATGTTTCCTCGGACATGTCTGATCGTGTGTACACGGCCTGAGACACTGACCAGGAAAAAGCATGCAGATTGGGACATTCAGAGTAAGATCATCTCTCCTAATTTGCACACTGGTACGAAGTCGCTTAGTACTGGAGAAAATGGATTAGAATGACAGCCAGGAAAGTAGCATTTTTAGGAGAGATGGAAAGTGACAGCTTTCATACTTCCTCACAAACATCCTTGAAATGCAAATAGCATCCAAGGGAATGAAGTGACAACTTGTTTTAAGGGTGTGTCTCCCTTTTTCTCAAGTCTTGACGAAATGCGTTGTTGTGGGAGGTGCCTGTGCATATTTTCTCTGCAGAGCAATGGAGATTATCAGCTAGGACGGGAGGCTGGTGGTCAGTGGCGGCTTGTGGTTTTTGTTCGGGGGGCAGTGCTGGTGGACCGGCAAACCCCCCCTCCCAGCTGTCTGCCGGTCCACCGGGACTTACCCCACCAGCAGCAAGGATCAGCAGGCACATTGGGTATCGGCAGGCACATCGGGGACATCAGGGATCAACGGGCACATCGGGGATCGGCAGGCACATTGGACAGGTGGACAGGCTGCGGTGGGCATCTGGCAGCATCTCCTGTGTCCTCTTCCCTTCTGAGATCATGGCGGCTTCTGCCTTACCTCTCCACTCCTCCTCCTAGGCCCCCAATAGGATCGCCTGACCTTTCAGTCAATCGGGAAACGGGTAACAGACCCAGTTTCCTGAAAGGGGCCAGAAGCATGAATAGGGGGGAATCTATCCATTAACTATATGGGGGGTGGCGTTGATATAGGGGGCGGCTCTCATGCAGCCTTAATGGACAGCCTCTTCCAGCTCTGCTGACAACAAGCAGGCTTGGAATTTTTCCTTTTGATTGCCAGGACTACAGTCTTCCTAATGAAACAGGCTGTGACAGGCCCAAACCCCACTGGGGTTATTGTTTTTTAGGATTCCTTATTATATAAAAGGTTTTATTGCGCCAGTGGTTCCCTGACCTGTCCTTTTCCATACTGTCTCCCAAATTCACAGCCAAGCTATGCTCTTCTACACCCAGCACTATTATTTTTAACTTGTTCTTGCAGCAAGACATAGCATGTATTATTCCCAGTGACACCATCACCAGGCTTGTAAAATTCTTGATGAGGCAAATACTAGGAGGTCAGCTCCTACGCACATAGACACACCCCCAGAACTACATCTCCCAAGAGCTTTTCCTTTATAAACAGTGTGTGAGCAGACTTTTGGGAGTAAATGCAGCAGCACTGTTTTGCTGCTAAAGAAATGAATGCATGCATGTGGGGAGACAGAGACAAAATCAGGGGCGGGGGGGGGGGGAGTAGATCCAGCAGTTGTAAATGCAGAATGTTTTTTAATCTGCCTCCCAGCACCCCTAATTATTTGCTTGAGCCCCATCTCTCTCCAGTGATGTCCACAAATGTCAAAAGCCATCCGGGACACTACTCCAGATTGGCTAAGAGACAGCAGCAGTGCCATTGGCTCCTGCGGCTGTTAATGAAAGTCAGTCAGCCAATCAGGGGAGAGAGGGGGCAGGACCGGGTCAGGGCTCTGTGTCTGAATTGACACACAGAGCTGTAACTTAGCTTGGGTGCCCCCATAGGAAGCTGCTGGCTGTGGGGGCACTAAATAAGAGGGAGGGGCCAGTAGCAGTAAAGACCAGAGGAGAATCTGGGCTGCTCTGTGCAAAACCAAGTGCACAGAGGAGGTAAGTATGAAATGTTTTTTAGTTTTTGTTTTTAAATGAGACTTTACAATCACTTTAATGCTGCTTGGGATATTCAAAGCATATTTTCTGAGTGTTTTTAGTTTAAAGCTGAACTCCAACCATCCCTTCAGTCTTGCACAGTTGTACCGGCAACTCTCCTGGACCGAAATAGCTTTCTTTGATTCCACTGCACACTGTGAGCTTCTCACAATGTGCATTATAAGCTGCAGCAAGCAATTTCAGCCTGGAAGAAGTACAGCATCATCTATTTCACATGTGTCAAATACAGGGGCTGAATCCAGCCCGCCAGGCTATTTCATGTCGTACTGCTTCTGCAGCTATGGAACCCCCTTTGTCTCCACCTTGTATCAGCAGTCAGCAGCAGATAGGAGAACATAACTCTCCCACTAGATCCTGTGTCATTCTATGCAGCCGCAGCACCCCCCTCACCAGTGGCTCCCCTGGTCTCGGCATTCAGCAGACTCCTGCTGTTAACTTCAGCCCTCCTCTGGTCCTCCTCCAGACCCTGCATTTTCTGTTTCCCAGCTATAATCCCAGCTTCTTCCCAGCAGCAGAAGGTAAGGGCAGGGCCATCTTAATGCAAGGGCACTCCTGGGCACTGCCCAGGAGCCCCAGGTCCATGGGGCCCCCACAATAATCTTGTATTACATCATACTTGTCAAGTAGGTTGATGAGGGGATTATAATGATTTCTTAACCCCTTCACGTTTTCTGCAATCTGAATACTTTCAAGTGCAAAAGGGATTTTGAGTCTTTTAGACCCCCTGATTCCTCCATAAAAAGTGTCATCATCTATTACTGCCACAAGAGATGTTTACGTTCCTTGTGACAACAATAAAAGTGCTCAAAATGTTTTATTTTAAAACACAATGTAAAAAATAAATGAATAATAAAAAAAAAATGTAAATCGCTCCTGTCCCCGCGAGCTTGCGCAGCAAAGAAAACGCATACGGAAGTCGTGCCCGCATATGTAAACGGTTTTCAAATCACACATGTGAGGTATCGCCAGAATCGTCAGAGTGAGAGCAATAATTCTGGCACTAGACCCCCCTGTAACGCTAACCTGGTAACTGTTATTTTGTTTTTAAACACCGCCTTTGGAGATTTTTAGGTACGGTAGTTTGTCGCCAATCCACGAGCGTGCGCAATTTCAAAGCGTGACATGTTGGGTATCTAATTACTCGGTGTAACATCATACTTCACATTATACAAAAAAAAATGGGCTAACTTTACTGTTTCGTTATTTTTAAATTCATGAAATTGTCTTTTAGCCCAACAAGTTGCGTTTAAAAGACCGCTGCACAAGTACCGTGTGACAAAAAATATTGCAACAATCGCCATTTTATTCTCTATATTCTCTGCTAAAATATATATATATATATATATATATATATATATATATATATATATATATAAATAAGAGAGAGAGAGAGAGAGAGAGAGAGAGAGAGAGAGAGAGAGAGAGAGAGAGAGAGAGAGAGAGAGAGATTCACATAGATCAGCGGATCTTTAGATCCGCGTAATCTATCTTCTTTACGATCTGCCAGTGCTAGTTTTTGAGGCAAGTGCTGTATTCAGAAAGTACTTGCCTCGAAAGTTGCGCCGGCGGATCGTAAATCCCCCGGCGGAATTCAAATTCCGCGGCTAGGGGGAGTTTACTATTTAAATCAGGCGCGTCCCCGCGCCGATCGTACTGCGCATGCGCCGCCGGCTAAATTTCCCAGGGTGCATTGCTCCAAATGACGTCGCAAATACGTCATTGGTTTCGATGTTAACGCAAATTACGTATGGCCGTATTCGCGAACGACTTACGTAAACGACATAAAAAATTCAAAACTCGGCACGGGAACGATGGCCATACTTAACATAGGATACGCCGCACTTACCCCTCATATAGCAGGGGTAACTATCCGCCGGAAAAAGCCGAACGCAAACGACGTAAAAAAAAAGCGACGGGCGGGCGTTCGTTTCTGAATCGGCAGATCTCCTCATTTGCATAATGGTCGCGTATACAAACGGAAGCGCCACCTAGCGGCCAGCGGGAGATTGCAGCCTAAGTTCCGACGGTGTAAGTCACTTATACCTGTCGGATCTTAGGGAGATCTATACGGAACCTGATTCTATGAATCAGCCGCATAGATCCGACCGTCGGATCTCAGAGATACGACGGCGTATCAGTATATACGCCGTCGTATCTCTATATAAATCTACCCCATAATGTTTAACGGTTCTAAGTAATTTTCTAGCAAAAAAATATACGGATTTTAACTTGTAAACACCAAGATTCAAGATTGTAAACACCAAGATTCACAAAGCACTTACGCCGACGTATTTTCAACGTAAGTACAAATATGCGCCGTCGTATCTGTGCACCGGACCCACAAACTAAGATACGCCTAAAAACAGACTTCATCCCACCGACGTAACTTGCCTACGCCGGCGTAGAGTGGGTGCATATTTACGCTGGACGCATGTGGCGCTCCCATTGATTTTCTAGTCAAATATGCAAATGAGGGAGATACGCCGAATTCCGAACGTACTTGCGCCGGCGCATAATTTAAGCGGTTTGCATAAGTTTTAGACCAGATGTTCCGACGTGGTTGTGCCCATGCGCACGGGGATACGTCCACGTCTCGACGCATGCGCAGTTCGTTTTAAGTACTTGTCTGGCGCCTGGCCCATCATTTGCATGGGCTCATGCTTCATTAGCATGGATCACGTCCACTTCCAGCCCACTTCCACTTACGCCGGCTTACGCCTACAAAATATACACTACGCCGGCGCAGAGTTGGCAGCAATAGCTTGCTGAATTCAGTGCATGCCTCTCGCGCTGCGCCGGCGTAAATATGCGCCCCTCTATGTGAATCCGGGCCCAAATGTCAGAAATAGGCTTAGTCATGGAAGGGTTAAATAAAATTTGATCCGAGGTACTATTCCTTGACTACTACTAATTTCCGCTGCCACTATATATGTTAAAAAAAAGGGGGGAGGCCGGGCACACTGGGCAAGAATGTATTGGGGCAGGGGTCTCCAAACATTGGAAACAAAGGGCCGGTTTATTGTCCTTCAGACTCTTGAAGGGCCGGACTTTGGCAAGCGGGAGGTGGACATTTTCCTGGCATCAGTGGGACTTAACATATGGTATTAGGCAGATAAATAGTGCCCCATCGTTTGTATCATAGGGAGGAATAGTGCCCCATTAGTAGTGTCAGTGGGAGAAATGGTGCTCCACTGTCGGTGTCAGATGTCAGAATAGAGAATAGTGTCTTGTATCAGTGGGAGGGATACTGCCCCAAGGGCCGGATAAAGGCAAGCAAAGGGCCGCATCCGGCCCTCGGGCCGCCGTTTGGAGACCACTGCCTTAGGGCATCCTGAACATGGTAAAACCAGACCGGAATACTCAAGTGTTGTCTGTTATGAACGCATATACCTATACCTTGATGTACCTTCTTATTGTACCAATGTTACCACAGTTGCCTTGTATGTGTGATCCATGTGGACCGGTTTCCTGTTATAAATAACAAATAAAAAAAATAAAAAATTTGATCGACGTTCACTATTAAGAGCTGACCTGGAGGTTCAGGAGACACACAAAAAGATCCAGCGGAAGTCTCACAACACTTCTGGAATCCGGGACAGTCATGATCTGCTGTGCACTCCGGACACGGAACCCCATCATCTGTTTTCGCAAGGCATGTACCAGGCCTGGAGGTGGATAAATTCTGACTTTTTGCAGCTGTAACAAATTGTGAAGGTAAAATGTAAAAAAATATATATATATATTTATAAAAATAAAAATATTAATGAAAGAACCTGATATAGCTTACATATGGCGCAGTAATGGCCCACAAGCTCGTACCCTTCGCAGCACTCATTAATGGTCATAGTGTCAGGCACCCATATTGTCCTGTACTCCGTCACATAATAAGTCTTGGAACACAACTTCCACGGAATCCATCCCATACACATAGATTTCTCAACATGTGACTTCTGGAAAGGGACCATCTTGGAGATGTTTAGAGTCACTGTCCGTTCACAGACATGATAACTTGCAGGGGAGATCATGACGCCTTTAGAAGAGAAGAATTGAATGGAAATGACTAAATTTGCTTTCTATAAGGATAAAAAAAGAACACCAATAAAATGGAACTCTCACTAAACTTTTCTCTTTAGTTGGATGGAGTAGCCAAAAGGTCAAAACATCAGTAACAGTAATAAAGCTGTGCTATAACACATGTATGAAAAAAATATATATATGAAAAAAAAAATAAGTCCATAAGCAAAGGGTAGGTGTATATAAAGCACCATGTATCTTAACCACTTGCCTACAGGGCACTTTCACCCCCTTCCTGCCCAAGCCATTTTTCAGCTTTCAGCGCCAGTGGTGGTGCGTCCATAGAGGGCGCAGGAGTGCCACCCCCTCTCTCTCCTGCACCGCCACTGAAATACAATACATAGATTCATGCATTGCATGAATCCATGCATTTGGGCCCTGCTGCCGCCCACTATTCAGATGGCCGGCCCCCTGGTGAGCGCCGGCCATCTGAATAACGGCAGCTGGTTGGCTTTGGAAGTGCCCATCAGAGCCCTCAGGCTGTAATCGGCTTCCAAATAGTTACCATGGGGACGCACGGGGGGATGCGTTCCCTGGTTAACCACTTCAGCCCCGGACCATTTTGCTGGTCAATGACTGGGCCACTTTTTGTGATTTGGCACTGCGTCACTTTAACCACTTAAGGACTGCCGCATGTACATTTACGTCGGCAGAATGGCACCGACAGGCACATCAACGTGTATATATACGTCAAATATGAATACGGCTATTCGTTTTTGTCCGCCCCCTCCGGATCGCTCCCAGCCAATGCGCGCGCGCGCGCGCGCCCGCCCTGTCACTTCCTTCTCCTAAACACAGGAAGAAGGAAGTGATGTGATCTCTCCCTCTGCGTTTTTTTCAACCCCTGCTGAGGAGAGATCACATCACAAGTAAGTCTGCACAACACTACACTGCACTAACACTACACGTAAACACATTTAACCCCCTCGCCCTCCCCCCTGTCACAGTGTCACTGAATGCAGTAATCATACATGTATGATTACTGTATTTAGTGTCAGTGTGACAGGCAGTGTGACAGGCAGTTAGTGTTAGGTTCAGGGTAGCCCCCGTACTCCCCCTAATAAAGTTTTAACCCCTTGATCACTGCCCTAGTTAACCCTTTCACTCCCTATTGCCAGCATCACTAAGCGATTATTTTTCTGATCGCTGTATTAGTGGCGCTGTTCCCGCTAGGTAGCTAATTTTTTTTTATTGCGATTTTTTTTTACTAAAGACATGTGGCTAAATAAATTTTGGCCTAAATGTTTGACTAAAATTTAGTTTATTGATTTTTCTTATAACAAAAAGTAAAAAATATTGATTTTTTTTCAAAAATGTCGCTTTATTTTTGTATATAGCGCAAAAAATAAAAACCGCAGAGGCGATCAAATACCACCAAAATAAAGCTCTATTTGTGGGAAGAAAAGGACGCAAATTTTGTTTGGGAGCCACGTCGCACGACCGCGCAATTGTCTGTTAAAGGCAGCATATTGGTCCGGGTCTTAAGTGGTTAACTGACAATTGCGTGGTCGTGCGACGTGGCTCCCAAACAAAATTGGCGTCCTTTTTTTTCTCAAAAATAGAGCTTTCTTTTGGTGGTATTTGATCACCTCTGCGTTTTTTTATTCATTGCGCGATAAACAAAAGAAGAGGGACAAGTTTGAAAAAAACACAAAATTTACTACTTTTTGCTATAATACATAACTATTTTTTCTTTTTTCTTTTTTTTTTAACCACTTAAGCCCGGACCAATATGCTGCTAAATGCCCAAAGGTGTTTGGTCGTGTGGCATGGCTCCCAAACAAAATTTGCGTCCTTTTCTTTCCACAAATAGAGCTTTCTTTTGATGGTATTTGATTGCCTCTGCGATTTTAAATTTTTGCGATATAAACGGAAATTTTGAAAAAAAAAAGATATTTTCTACTTTTTGTTATAAGAAAAATCGAATAAACGAAATTTTAGTCAAACATTTAGGCCAAAATGTATTCAGCAACATGTCTTTAGTAAAAAAAATCACAATATCAAAAAAAAATTGCTACCTAGCGGCAACAGTGACACTAATACAGCGATCAGAAACCCGATCGCTTAGTGACACTGGCAATAGGGGGTGAAGGGGTTAACTAGGGCGGTGATCAAGGGGTTAAACATTTATTGGGGGGGTAGGGGGCTACCCTGGACCTAACACTAACTGCCTGTTACACTAACTGTCACACTGACACTAAATGCAGTGATCCGTTAATATATGATCACTGCAATCAGTGACACTGTGACAGGGGGTTGGGGGGGGGGGGGGGGGGTGATCTGAAGGGGTTAATGTGCCTATGTGTGTGGTGTCAGTGTAGTGTTGGTGCAACTTACTGTGAGTCTTCTCTCCTCTCGCCGGAACGAAAATACCGCCGAGAGGAGAGCTGACATCACTTCCTCTACCTGTGTTTACATTACACAGGCAGAGGGCGGGCAGAGGGGGGAAGCGGATTCGCTGGGAGCAATCGCGAGGGGGTGGACAAAAACGAACAGCCGCCCCCTCATCCCGGATCGCTCCCAGAGGCTTACCGACCGCCGCATGTAGCAGGGGGGGGGTTCCGATCGGACCCCCGACCCGCGGGAAGGCAGCAGGGGGGGGGTTCCGATCGGACCCCCGACCCGCGGGAAGGCAGGGACGTACCGGGACGTCCATCTGCCTGTACGTGCCATTCTGTGGACGTACATTTACATGCGGCAGTCGTTAAGCGGTTAAACAAGTTTTTTTCATCAGTTTAGGCTGATATGTATTCTTCTACATATTTTTGGCAAAAACAAATCACAATAAATGTATATTGATTGGTTTGCGCAAAAGTTAAATCGGCTACAAAATAGGGTATAGTTTTATAGCATTTTTATTATTTATTTATGTTTTACTAGTAATGGAGGCGATCTGCGATTTTTATTGTGACTGCGATATTGCAGCGGACACATCGGACACTTTTGACACATTTTTGAAACATATGCAAATTTATTAAAAATAAAAAACAAAAATAAATCCCATGTACAGTCCTACCATACAGACCTGATTGGTGGAGTGCTGCAGAGATGGTTGTTCTTCTGAAAGGTTCTCCTCTCTTCATAGAGAGGCACTGGAGCTCTGTCAGAGTGACCATCGGGTTCTTGGTCACCTCCCTGACTAAGGCACTTCTCCCCCGATGACTCAGTTTGGTCAAGTGGCCCACGCTAAACTTGGTGGCTCCAAACTTCCTCCATTTACGGATGATGGGGGCCACTGTGCTCATTGGGACCTTCAATCCTGCAGACATTTCTGTGCCCTTCCCTAGATCTGTGCCTCCATTCAATTTTGTCTCGGTGGTCTACAGACAATTCCTTGGACGTCATGGCTTGGTTTGTGCTCCGACATGCCCTGGTAACTGTGGGACCTTATATAGAAAGGGGTGTGTGCCTTTTCAAATCATGTCCAATCAACAATTTACCACAGGTGGACTCCAATCAAGTTGTAACATCTCAAGGATGATCAGTGTAAGGCCTCTTTCACACGGAGCGGTCCGTTTTTGAGTCCCGTTCAGCTTTTGGGGTCCCGCTCAGCTGTCGGCGGACAGGGCTCTGTCTCTCCTCCACTATCCCCTATGGGGAATCGGATGGAAACGGACCGTCTGTCCGTTTGCATCCGATCCGATCCACCGGACGGAAGAAAAATAGGGTTTTCTTCCGTCCGCAAAACGGATCCAGACGGACGCGGATCGTAGGCGGACGTTAGTGGATGCATCATCCGCTAACAGATCCGCTCCCATAGGGACACATTACAAGTCTGTAAACGGACTTGTAATTAGCGGACCGTTCGTCCGCTCATGTGAAAGGGGCCTAAACGGGATAGACCTGAGATCAATTTTGAGTGTCATGGCAAAGACTGTGGATCACTCGCTATTGTCACACAACTGGGTGGGCTTCGGGGGCACTGCTATGCTCCCCGAGCCCACCCTTTTTTTTAAAGCCTATTAGAGCTCTGGCTCTAATCACGTGCTTAATAAAAAAAAAACCTGATTGGAATCCACTAAAACCAACTCTGTACCTGTCCACCTAGGAGTTTTGGGTGTTCCTGTTCACCTTTCTGGGTTCCTCCATACATTATAATATATTATAATGTTATATAGCTCCCTTCTAGTGTAGTGTAGGCTGCTAGGTAAATTTAGTTAGCTCCACTGTAATCAGAGAAGTAAAGGGTTGGTTGATTGATTAGGGCTTCCAGTGTCTCACAGACTCACAGGCTGCTGCTCTGTTGCTTTCCCCTGTCTTTTAGAGGATTCTAGAACCTTAAGTGGGAGAAAGAACAGGGCATGCAGCCTGAATATTTATGAACTCCAGCCAATCCCTGGGGAGGTGTGCCAAGTAGGTTGTGAGAGAGCCTAAAAATAATCTGAGGCCTGAGCCCCCGGGCAGTGTTTCTGGGTCCATTCTTGCAGGAGGAGACCCCTATACAGGGGCTCTGCCCCTGGTGCACGATCTTTTAAGAAGATTTTAGCAAGACACAGAGGTTGCAGCTAGGCTTAGCTGGGGGGCCTATTCACAACTTCAAGTCTGGCGAGAACCAGGAGGAAGTTGGTGAGAGAGTCCAGCTGTCCTATGGTGGTGTGGGTGTACAACTCCCTCACGAGGAAGAGCCTGGTAGATATCGGCAGGAGGCAACTGATGATCCATGTAAGTAAATGACCCCAGAGCTGAAAAATAGAGACTGTGGGCCAGATTCTCAAAAGAGATACAACGGTGTATCGCAGGAAACACCGTTGTATCTCTGTTTTTTTGCCCAGGTATCCTAGTATTCCTAGAATCACTTACGCATAGACACTTACACCGTCGGATCTTAGATGTAATTCCTTCGCTGGCCGCTAGGTGGCCTTTACATTGATTTCTCATTTGCCTATGCAAATGAGCCTAATACGCCGATTCCCGAACGTTTTTACGCCGCCTCGTCGTCGTTCACGTCGTTTCCGTAAGCGTAAACCTACCCCTGCTATATGAGGGGTAGGCTTACGAAGTTCCGTCGTATGCCATGTTAAGTATGGCGTCGGGTCAGCGTCGTCTTTTTCGGTCGTTTACGTCGTTTTACTAAGTCGTTCGCGAATAGGGAATTGCCTAAGTGACGATCACGTCGTTTTCACGTCGGTTTCAACTACGTTTTCCGACGTGAGCTGGAGCATGCGCACTGGGCTTTTTCCCCGGCCGGCGCATGCGCAGTTCGATCGACGCGGGGGCGGCTTAATTTAAATACAAGCCACCACTTTCATTTCCGCGGGGATACGCCGGGCCATTTACACTATGCCGCCGCAACTTACAGAGCAAGTGCTTTGAGAATACGGCACTTGCTCCAGTAAGTTGCGGCGGCGTAGTGTAAATAGCTTACGCGCCGCCGCTGCAGAAGGTACGTGAATCTGGCCCTGTGTGTAGTTTTTAACTCCGGATGGAGTAAAGGGTAACCACCAGTATAGATCCTGTGGGACATTCCTTGTTTTGTGCAGTGCAGCCAGAAGCGAGGAGTCCTCAAGTTGTTCAGTTCTACAGTTTTTTTGGGGTATACCATGCTCCCTATCCTTATCCAGGTTCATTGTTCCCCATAAATAGGACCAATAATGTGTACAGAAGGTGTGCAGAGCAGAAATCTCAAAGAGAGTCTCAGAAAGATATTAGAAACAGTCAGGTGGTTTAACTCTTCAGCTATTCTCTACCAGGGTTCCTCCAGAGGTTGCTAGGGGTTCCTTGAGCTGTGGCTGGTTGACCTCCCATCTAATGGTGCTTGCTCCGTGGCTAACTTCACTTGGCAGAGCCTTTAAAGGTGGCATTCTGACCACCAGTGAAAGGGGGAGCATTTTTCCCACTGGCAATCAATGTAGGGGGCATTATATAAATTGATCCCCAATGAACCTGAACATTTTTACAAGGGTTCCTCTGGGACATAAATGTTGAGAAAGACATCTCTACCAAAAAACCCAATATTGACCTATTCTTATTTGGTCTATTCGTTTAATTTCTCTTCTCTCTTTTTCCTCTTTCTTGGTCTTTATCTACACCATTTCTAGATCTTGGAAAGATCCCCTCCTCAAATAACTTAAGGCTGCATTGAGTTTACCCGTGTGGTCTTCTTCCTCTGTTAGGCAACCATAAGGAAAGTACACTTATTAAGGATGGGGTAGGGAGGGTGGGAGGGGGGGGAGAGGGAATAGCTTTAAGGGAAAATAGTAGAAAGATGATACCCCTTGTTGTGTTAAAATATTTGTACATTTTTATCCCATTTTGTAACTATGTTATTTTCACTTGTCAATTGTTGGATCAAGAAACCCAAATAAATAATACAAAAAAAAAAAAAAACAATATCAGTTTTGGGTGGACTGACCCTTATAAAAAAAATGATAATATATAAGGAGAAAATGTTGCAAAGTACAATAACCCAACAAGTTGATAATATTTCCTCCAATTGGATCCCAATAAAGTATATTCTGGTTGCTATGGGTTATGTATTTTGCATTGCATCAATGCCCGGTGTACCGTCTTATTGAATAAACCTGTATGTCCCCGATGACCTGAGGTCTCTTCATTTCTCGAATCTCTATAGATACAAAGTAACAAGTGATGTGGCACTTACCGAGCATCTGTCCACTTCCCAGAGCCGCAGTCAGGCCAAGGATGACCGCCAGGTATAGAAAATCCGTTCTGTTCATGATCCCGACCAACAGATCCAAAACAATAATCAGTCAACCTTTTTTAAAGAATTGTAAACTGTCCCTGGAATGGCAGCTTTGTTTTCCTCGTCTTGTGATATGAGAAGACTGGATAAAGCGGATGAGATCCGTTGGGTATTCCGTGCTGCCTCATTAATTTCTTCTGTAGAGCCAAACCCCTCCTGTGACACATCTGAGCCTCTGCACAGCGCCGTAATTACAGCAGAGCAGTCATACCTGGCCAGTGTGACTTTATCTTCACGTAAGGAGAGCTGCATGTGGACTGGAACATGTATGGCAAGCTTTTCTGCACTTCGCACTTCACCACCAACTTTTTTTTAACCACTTGCTTACCGGGCATTTAAACCCCCCTGCCTAGACCAATTTTTAGCTTTTAGCTCTGAGGCACTTTGAATGACAATTGCGCGGTCACTGTACCCAAATGACATTTTTATCTTTATTTCCCCACAAATAGAGCTTTCTTTTGGTGGTATTTGATCACCTCTGCAGGTTTTTATTTTTTGTTAAAAAAATGTAAAAAGACAGAAAAAAAAAATACAAAATCGTTTTATATTTTGTTACAAAATTTTGCAAACAGGTCATTTTTCTCCATTTATTGATGTATGCTGATGAGGCTGCACTGATAGGCTGCATTGATGGGCACCGATAAGGTGGCACTGGTGAGCACTGATGGACACCGATAGTTGGCACTGGTAAGCATGAGAGGTGACACTGAGAGGTGGCACTGAGAGGTGACACTTTGAGGTGACACTGAGAGGTGACACGGAGAGGTGGCACTGAGAGGTGGCTTTGATAGCTGGCACTGATAGGTGGCAGTGATGGGCACTGATGGATGGCAGTGATGGGCACTGGTAGGTGAAACTGATAGGCAGCACTGCTAGGTGGCACTGATGGAGGCACTGATTGGCACCACTGGTGGGCATTGATAGGTGGCACTTGTGTAATAAGTTAGATGTGTAATAAGAATCCTGGGATGGGGATGATTTGGTTACAGTCTGGAGAAGAATGAGGATGATGATTATGGAGAGTGAAGTTGGGGCCCGGGAGTGAAGATAGTTATAGAGAACAGTGAGGAAGATGGAGTTACATTGTGGAGAGGGATGAGAATGGCTCTCTCAGCCACCCTCTCTCTCAACCACTCTCTCAGCCGCCACCTTCCTGTCAGTCGCCCCCCCTCTCTCAGCTCCCACATCTCTGTCAGTCGCCCCCCTCTCTTTCAGCCCCCATCTCTCTGTCAGTCACCCCCCTCTCTCAGTCACCCCCCTCTCTCAGTCAGCCCCCACCTCTCTCTCAGCCTCTCCCTCTCAGCCAGGGATGGACTGAGACCAAAATTTGGCCCTGGACTTTATCCAGACCGGCCCACTTTATGTTTGCAAACAAGAACAAAAACAGTATACAAACTATACGCAATTGTGCAAAAAAAACATAAGTAGCATAACAAAAGGAGTCCTCACTCACCTCTTTTATTATTTCACTTATTCTCCTCTGTATTTTCCTCGTTCTTCTCACATCACTGCATGAAGTGGAGGGCGAGCTGCGCAGCCATTACTTTGACAGGCTGTCACTGAAACCGGCCCACTGAGCCATCGGCCCACCGGGAAACTCCCTGTAGTCCCTATGGCCAGTCCATGCCTGCTCTCAGCCCCCCTCTCCCTCAGCCCCCTCTACTGTTTCAAGCACAAACACTGCACATACTGACTCCTACCACCATGACCACTTCAAATCACTGAAGTGCTCATGGTGGTTAAAGTGTTCCTTTAATATCTCTCAGAAGGAGTAAACCTCTGTATACTGATCCCATTTCATTTAATCATTCTCTAGTTGTGTTAAATTGGTGGAAGAGGGGCATGGAGGCACATGGCGCTGAATGCAGACAGCGTGCATTCCAGGCCGTGCAGCTACTACTGCACATCTGTCAAATTTTGGCTTGTGGCTGTGTCTGTGCAGCTGCTGCATCTGAATCCACCTCTATGCAGGGCTCAATTCACACATAGGGCCAGATTCAGGTAGAGTTAGGCTGGAGTATCCATTGATCCGCCAGCCTAACTGTCACTTTAAGTCTGCGTTTTTGTTTTCTGTAACCAGAAAACAAGAAACGCCGGGTTGGAGTTCCGATGCGATCGACGCAATTGAATTTCGCCATCGCATCGTTACTTCAACTTAAAAATGGCGCCGGGGGCGTTCCCGCTGATTAACGCTGAAAAAATATGTTAATCAGCGGGAGTCGGAAATTCACGATCTTTTTCGGGTGCGACGCAGTGACTTTACAACGTTTCCGGAAGCGATACGCGACGTAAAGATAAAGCAGCCCCCTAGTGGAGTATCCTATGTTAAGTATAGGCGTCGTCATCGCGTCGGTAAAAAAAAATAATCGCGTCGCTTGCGTAAAACGTTCATGAATGGGGATGTGACGTCATTGACGTTCACTGACAGAATTTGGAGCATGCGCACTGGGATGCATTGACACTCGACGCATGCGCAGTACGTTCGCCACGGGATCGCGCTTAGTTTTAATAATACACGCCCCGTACCCCGCCCAATTTGAATTCCGCCGGCTCATTTGCGATGCGCTGCCGCAACTTTAGGAGCAAGTGCTTCATGAATAACAGCACTTGCTCCTAAAATTTCGGCAGAGTAACGTAAATGAGAAGCGTTACTCCAGAGCAAAGATGCTCTCATCTACCTGAATCTGGCCCATAGTGTCAGAGGCGCAGTGGTGGTGGAAGCAAGCAAACATTCATTGATGGGCACTGGTAGGCAGCATTTGATGGGTACTGGTGAGGTGGCATTTGCTGGGCGCTGGTGAGGCTGCATTTTCTGTGCGCTGGTGAGGATGCATTTGATGGGCGCTGGTGAGGCTGCATTTAATGGGGGTTTCATTAAAAAGGTGGGGTTTACAAGGGCAGGCAAAATTGGGTGGAGTCAGGGGTGGCGGCAAAATTAGGTTTCGCCTAGGGTGTCAAAAATCCTTGCACCAGCTCTTTCTCTATGGGCTGCCTGCATCCTATTCAATGTTGATGCAGGAGCAATAACAAAGGTAGCCTGCATGCATGATGAGTGCTCGCCCCCATCTGAAGGAACCCTTATCCGTGGCTGCAGATACTGTAATGCCTTGTACACACAATCGGAATTTCCGATGGAAAAAAGTCAAAATTCTATCGGAAATTCCGTTCGTCTGTAGGGAACTCCGACGGAGAAAAAAACATGCATGCTCAGAATCAAGTCAACGCATGCTCGGAAGCATTGAACTTCATTTTTCTCAGCTCGTCATAGTGTTGTAAGTCAACACGTTCTTGACGGTTGGAATTTAGTGTGACAGTGTGTATGCAAGACAGCTTCCGTCGTAAAAATCTGTCGGAGTTTATCCTGACGGAAAATCCGATCGTGTGCACAGGGCATTACATCTATACAATACCATAAAAACTGCTCTAATTCTTCAAAACTCTTCATACGTACCTGAAATAAAATAAAAAAATTCGACTTTGAAAGTTTCAGGAAAAAGTTACAAGAGATGAAAGATATAAGAAGCTTTTGGGCGCAGCAGGTGCACAGAAATAGAAGGTCACATGACTTCCCAGGATCAATCAGCACATGTTCTGCAAGTCATTTCATGAGGATGCTACAAGCCTTTACACGCACTTCGAAAAGAGCGGTCCCTGGGCTCCCTATTAACTTGTTTTTCCCACTGCGAGAATGGCATCTGCGTAATAGTCAACCGAGGTTACCAGGGAGAGCAAGCCAATTGTATGGCTGGGAAAAAATAGCCGGTGCTTAAAATTGCAGAGGATGAAATCCAAGGAAACTTTATTTTCAGGAACTAAACATTTTCTTAACCACTTCAGCTCCAAAGGATTTAAACCCCCTTCATGACCAGGCCATTGTTTGCTATTCAGCAGTTTGTTACTTTAAAGCGGAGCCCATAATATGCAGCCACTGTGCCCATCATATACAGTCAACCGTGCCCAGAAAATGCAGCCATTGTGCCCATCATATGCAGCCACTGTGCCCATCATATGCAGTCGACTGTGCCCAGAAAATGCAGCCACTGTGACCATCATATGCAGCCAATGTGTCCATAATATTCAGCCACTGTGCCCATCATATGCAGCAAACTTTACCCATCATATACAGCCAACTGTGCTCATAATATACAGCCAACTGTGCCCAGAAAATGCAGCCACTGTGCCCATCATATGCAGCCACTGTGCCCATCATATTCAGCCAACTATACCCATCATATGTAGCCACTGTTCCCCCCCTGCTGTCTGCCCGGCACTTACCCCATCATGGTGGCAGGTCAGGCTGCGGGTGACGGTGGCAAGCTGTGGTACATGTAGCGTGGGTCAGGCGATGGCTCACAAGTCCTACCTGCTTCCAGGGCCGTCTTAAATCTTGATTGGACCCTGGGAAAAAAATCTTGGGGCCCCCCCCCCATCCAATTTTGCTCTCCACCTGCTCTGAGACATACAATAAATATCAGCTAGACTTAAAATCAGTTTACTGTATCAGATCAGGCAGTGATTGCGATTGGTTGCTAGAGGTTACAGCACACATTACGGCTCACTGATTAGTTGCTAGAGGTTAAAGCACATGATTTCTGCTTGTTGATTGGTTGCTAGAGATTACTGTACAATAATACTGCTCATTGATTGGTTGCTAGAGGTTACAACACATCATCTCTTCACTGCAGAGGGGCATGATATACATTTAAATCCCACCGCTATTTACATATGAATGCTCCAGTTATTTACATATGAATGATGGTTATTTACATGTAAACACATTGGGCCAGATTCAGGTAGATGGGCGAATCTTTATTCTGGCGTAACGTTGCTCATTTACGTTACTCCGCGAGAAAGTACTGTATTCACAAAGCACTTGCTCCTAAAGTTGCGGCGGCGTAGCGAAAATGGGCCGGCGGAATTCAAATTGGGTGGGTAGGGGGCGTGTAGTATTTAAACTAGGCGCAATCCCGCGGCGAACGCACTGCGCATTCGCCGGCCGTCAATGTATCCCAGTGCGCATGCTCCACATTAGGACGGTGTTTTCTACGTGAACGTCAATGACGTCAATCCCTATTCACAGACGAGTTACGCAAACGACGTGAAATTTTTTCAATTAGACGCGGTCACGACGGCCATACTTAACATAGGATGCGCCACCTAGGGGGCATGTTTTTCTTGGCGCCGCGTATCTCTTACGGAAATGTCATAAAGTCACTGCGTCGGGCCCGCTTACGATCGTGAATTGGCGTATCTCGCTGATTTACATACTCTCGGCGTAAATCAGCAGGAACGCCCCTAGCGGCCATTTTAAAATTGCAGTTCCGATACGACGGCGAAATACAATTACGCCGCTCGTATCTGAACTCAATTCCGGCGTATCTTGTTTTCTGAATACAGAAAACAGATACGACGGCGTAGGTTAGAAGTTACGCGGCTTATCTACAGATAAGCCGCGTAACTTCTACCTGAATCTGGCCCATTGTCTGCAGATGAGTCATCTGTACACAAAAATAGGGCAGAGCTGGGCAGCATTAGCAGAGGCACACTGAGATATCAGGACACATCACAGGACTAAAATTTCAAGGGACAAGGGAATTTAAACTTGGATAGTTGGCAAGTATAGGGCAGCTGCTTTGGGCCCCACAACAATGACAAGGCCTAGGGCAGCTTCCCCTTTTGCCCTGTCTTAAAGCCGGCCCTGCCTGTGCCTCTTCTTCCTGTTCTGCTAGGTGGCCAATGGGATTATCTCTGCCTTTAGCCAATCGGTTGACCGGTATTAGATCCATGCCTCCTGATTGCCGGTGAGGCAATTTAGTGTTAGAAAAGCAAATGTTGATTTGCTTTTCTAACACATCTGGGTGGACTGTGAGTGCAATGCTCTGCACTCCGAGTCCATCTTTTTTAAAGCCTATTAGGTGCTTCAAAAAAACACACCCCATCGCTGGAATTTAGGCGCCCAGTGTCCAAAAGGGGCCAGACGCCTGAATAGGGAATGGCTACAGTGGCCATGGAAAGATTCATGCAATGCATGAATCTATCTATTTTACATAGGGGGGTGGCTGGAGAGAGGGGGCGACGCCTGTGTGCCATTAATGGACGCACCGCCACTGATCAGAGGCGATCAAGGGGTTTACTGTGTGCCTAACAATGTGTAATGTGTGTTTTGTGTGCTGTTTTGCAGGGATAAGAAACAGAGAGATCGTTCCCTGTGTATGGGCTCTGTGGTAATTGTCAACACAGAGCTCTGGGCTGCGATTGGTCCCAGCTGATCAGCAGGTCACAGGCATGAATCATTGGCTGGCAGATTCCTGCTGGCAGACAGTGACATAGGTGTACATCGCTTTGCCTGCACAGGCCGTCCGTCTGCATTACATTGCAGGTGGGGAGTCTGCTAGTGGTAAGAGTGCGCACAGTTGCAATATATTAGCGGATATGCTGAAATATAAAGGATGAGTAGACAGATACTGACATGTCAAGCCTTAAAATTTCACACAGCTGTAAAACTATGATGAAAATTACCCACATTTTGCCAAAGGTGACCAGGGCTGGCCTTAGGTGTTCAGGCGCCCTGTGCGAGCTAATCCTGTGGCGCCCCACCATCTTCATCCCTCACCCCCTGGTCACCTAAACATACACAAAGAGGGAAAAACCCAACATGCCTGGGCCCCCCATTCCTCACTATCCAGAATGCCTAGGTACACCTTCCCTCACCACCTACTGTGCCTATAGCCCCCTTTATTGCAGAAATAGTACAGAAGATGGTGAGAGACTGCAAAACATACTACAGGAGAGGGTCAGAGACTGCAGACATAGTACAGGAGATGGTCGGAGACTGCAGACATGGTACAGGAGATGGTCAGAGACTGCAGACATAGTACAGGAGATGGTCAAAGACTGCAGACATGGTACAGGAGATGGTTGGAGACTGCAGACATGGTACAGGAGAGGGTCAGAGACTGCAAACTGATTGGCTAAGGGGGTGGTGATAGGCGGAGCAACCTAGAAGTCACGCCCTCCACTCAGAAGAGCAGCGCTATTGGCTGCCTGACACACTGGTCTGTCCCTCTCCTTCCAGCATGTGAAAGCCGTGGGAGGGAGAGGGGGGAAGTATGCACTTAATAACACCCGCACTGAGCGCCCCACTGTCCGGAGCCCCTCTAACCTCTGCCGGAAGCATGGGGAGCGACAATGAGGAGGAAGAGGTGACTTACATTCTGCGAGCTGTGCTGGCGGCACAGCGCCCCCTGTTGGCCATGGCACCCTGTGCGGGCGCACAGCTCGCACACCCCAAAGGCCGGCCCTGCAGGTGACACATTAAAACATGTTATTGGTTTACAGTTAGCTAGGAAAAAAATGGCTCAGAATGATTGCTCTCATTCCAGTGTGCACAGTGACAGTTAGCAGAATCAACATTTTCCTTGCGCCCCTGATGTGGGAAGAATGTTCCTTACATTGGTGATCAGTGGAAAGAATGTTCCTTACATTGGTGATCAGTGAGAAGAATGTTCCTTACATTGGTGATCAGTGAGAAGAATGTTTCTCTACATTGGTGGTCAGTGAGAAGAATGTTCCTTACATTGGTGATCAGTGAGAAGAATGTCCCTTACATTGGTGATCAGTGAGAAGAATGTTCCTTACATTGGTGATCAGTGAGAAGAATGTTTCTCTACATTGGTGGTCAGTGAGAAGAATGTTCCTTACATTGGTGATCAGTGAGAAGAATGTCCCTTACATTGGTGATCAGTGAGAAGAATGTTCCTTACATTGGTGATCAGTGAGAAGAATGTTCCTTACATTGGTGATCAGTGGGAAGAATGTTCCTTACATTGGTGATCAGTGGGAAGAATGCTCCTTACATTGGTGATCAGTGGGAAGAATGCTCCTTACATTGGTGATCAGTGGGAAGAATGTTCCTTACATTGGTGATCAGTGGGAAGAATGTTCCTTACATTGGTGATCAGTGAGAAGAATGTTCCTTACATTGGTGATCAGTGGGAAGAATGTCCCTTACATTGGTGATCAGTGGGAAGAATGTCCCTTACATTGGTGATCAGTGGGAAGAATGTCCCTTACATTGGTGATCAGTGGGAAGAATGTTCCTTACATTGGTGATCAGTGGGAAGAATGTTCCTTACATTGGTGATCAGTGGGAAGAATGCCCCTTACATTGGTGATCAGTGAAAAGAATGTTCCTTACATTGGTGATCAGTGAGAAGAATGTTCCTTACATTGGTGATCAGTGGGAAGAATGTTCCTTACATTGGTGATCAGTGAGAAGAATGTTCCTTACATTGGTGATCAGTGGGAAGAATGTTAATTACATTTGCACTTATTTTTAAGAATGCTAAAATGAGAACTAAAGATTCCTAATGCCGCTTAGGCCCCGCACACACGACCGAGCTTCTCGGCAGAATCCAGCTAGAAGCTCGCTGGGAGACATATTCTGCCGAGTAACTCGGTCGAGCCAAAATAGAGAGCAGGTTCTCTATTTCCTCGTTGTTCAATGAGGAAATTTGGCTCGACGAGCTTTCCGACCGCTCATCGGGAACCTCGTCGGGCGGAACGATGAGTTTAGCCCGACGAGGTTCTCGGACGTATGTATGGGGCCTTAGGCCGTGTACACACGGCAGAGAACCTCGACGGGCAGAACACATCGTTCCGCCCGTCGAGGTTCCCTGCCGGCCGTCGAAATCGGCGACCCACCCGTCGGGAATGGCAACCAGCCATTCTTCCAGGCGGGCCGTCGAGCAAATAGAGAGCGTGCTCTCTATTTCTGCTCGACGGGCTTCCCGACGGGAAGCTCGCCGAGAGCGTACACACGGCCGAGGTCCTCGCTGGAATGCAGCTTCCAGCGAGGTTCTCGCTGGTTTCCAGCGAGAACCTCAGTCGTGTGTACACGGCCTTACACACAACCATTTTTAATGGTCTAGAAAAAACTAAGTTTTTTTCAACCCGATTCTTGTTAAGCCTGCCTTGCCTAAACACAATCGTGAAAAAAGAAGGCGCGGTGACGTACAACGCGTACGACGGCACTACAAAGTGGAAGCTCTATTCGGATGGCGCCACCCCTGGGGCTGCTTTTGCTGTTTTCGTGTTAGTTAGGCCGCGTACACACGAGGAGACAAGTCCGCTGAAACTGGTCCGCTGTTTAGTACGTCTAACCAGCGGACCGAAATCCCGCGCATGCGTCGATTTGATTCGACGCATGCGTAGAAGCATTTTACTTCCTGGTTTGAGGACGTCGGTGGCTTCTACGTCAGCGCGTTCTCTGTCCGCGGGGATTTTGGTCTGATCGTGTGTACACACATCAGACCAAAAGATCCCCGGAGACATGTCCAATGAAAACGGTCCGCGGACCGTTTTCATCGGACATGTCTCCTCGTGTGTACGCGGCCTAAGAGTTTGGTGAGAGACGATTTGTGCTTTTCAGTCTGTTACAGCGTGATGAATGTGTTATCTCCATGACAAACGCTACTTTTACCAGAAGGAGTGCTCCCGTCTCACAAAATAGCTTCTGAGCATGCATGTTATTTTCACGTCGTTAATGCCCACACAAGACCATTTTTTAAGACGTTAAAAACGATAACGTGAAAAACAACGCGAAAATTGCTCTGGAGCCTACACACAATCGTTTTTAATGACATAAAAAAAATATGTAATTTTTCACATGGTGAAAAATGGTCGTGTGTACGCGACATTAGTGTCAGTAGCTACGTATTGGAGAGTCGGAAATTGTTAATTGCTCTGGTTGAGAAAAGCTGTCCCTGGGCAGTGAAAATAACACGTTTGAATGAATACAGACATACAAGGCGGAACAAGCAAAGAAGCAAAGCTGAAAGGAAAAGCTACTGTTATAAAAATTTATAGTAGAACTTTTACAAGCCAATGAATTTAATTGAGCGGATGACAGAGATCCCTTTAAAGCTGCAGCAAGCTCCTAAACGCCGGATGATCTCCCGTCTGTCAATATCTAAATTGTTTTGTTTGGAGGATATGATTCAGGCTTGATCTTGAATAAAGAAAGCAAAATACAGCAAAACCACATTTCCCGATAGAAACGATTAAAGCTTAATGTTCAGCAATCATAAAAAACATAAAATGATGCAGTTATGCATTAAACATTTTCAAATGCAAGTAGTGTAAGCCCCCCATTGATGTTGATACTATATCAGTACTCCCATCAGACTGGGAGGAAAAAACGCCAACACAAGGAGCCAATCAGGCTCTGATGCACGCACATGTGTTGACAGGGAACATGCTGCATGGGTGAGTAGAAGGGTGACTTATTTGTGTGCTTTTGCTCCTTCATAATGCAATCAGCTGGCAACAGGGTGTGTTCTTGTCCATGGGTGGACCCCATATTAACCAGTTCAGGTCCACCCCATAACAGTTTAACTGCTACAGGGCAGCAGCTGTGTGCAGGGCTAGACTGGGACAAAAATTTAGTCCTAGACTTCATCCAGACTGGCCCATTTTGACAGGTACCTCCCATGGCGGCCGGACAACTCCCGCACCCCCACGGCCACCCAAGCCCTCTCTCCCCCTTCACTAGCCACTAGCCGTTCTACTTTATTAGAGTAGAACGGCTGGTACTGGTACTCTTATAGGCAGTACCAGTGGGGAAGCTAGACATTATTTCACCCGGGGGAAAGAATGAGTTCGGTGCCTCCCCTTATGGGACAAGATTAGGCAGAAGTGAGAAACCCCCAGGCCATAGCTGTTGAGTCAGCTGTCTGTCCCCTCCCCCATGCCCCTTTGCCGTCGTCCCTGCTCCTCCCCCTCCTTCTCTGTTCCCCCCAGGTGAGCGCTGCGGGGAGGGAGAGGAGGTGTGCGCTGTGGGAAGGGAGAGACAGAGGAGCGGAGGAGGGTGGTAGTCTGCTGACACTGAAGCCGGCCCACTGAGTCAACGGCCCACCGGGAAACTCCCTGTAGTCCCAATGGCCAGTCCATCCCTGGCTGTGTGCTGGATCACAAATATATATATATATATATATATATATATATATTTGTGATCCAGCACACAGCCAGGGATGGACTGGCCATGTGTGTGTGTGTACTGGCTCTTCTGGGTAGGGGGTGCATATGCACGCCGATAACGGCGTGCTCCTGCTGTAATTACACACACAGCAGGAGCCCAGCGGTGAGGACCGAAATCTCGATCTCCGTGGGCACCCGCCAATGATAGAGCAGAGAGGTAGAACGACAGTCTGCTTATGTAAACAAGGCAGATTGCCATTCTAACAGGAGGGAAGGTGTGAGGGAACCGTTAGGCACCCAGATTTGGTGCTTCTGCCAATAACAGTTCCTCTTGCCCTCCAAACTATTCTAGCAGACCAAAAGCTAATACCAGCCTTTACCCCAAACATCGTACACCGATAAGGTGTTGAGGTAAACTCCAAAGGAATGACTACTTATTGTATTTTATACCCCACAGGAGGATATTCCCCTCATATTACACTAACAATACAAACTGTGAACCGGAATATATTTATCAGAGCTAAACAACAACCAAAATATACTACAAACATGAAGTTAATTAAACAACTAGGCACCCAGAAAATATTGTAATTAACCAGAGATCTTACTCCAGGCCAGACTGCCCGGTCCCAAGATTACAACAAAGTATATTACACATCACATACCATCTGACAATAGTTTGCTAACAGACAGACAGAAACAATAGGTGAGAAAATTAGCACAATTAACAATGGGTGAAAGACACTTAGGAGGCACAATAAGGAAGGGACGGACCTACTTACAATAAACACATTATAGCAAGAAACCCCAGACAGGTGGCTTTGAGCGGATGAGATTAACATCTGCTCTGAGTCTCACAGTGTAGAACAGTCAGTGTTGGTAATGTGGCATCTCGGGCCTAAACATGGATCCTGGGTCTAGATTCCCAGAGTCTGTGTGTTTTGGGGAGACATGGACTTGAATCCAAATTAACATTACTCCAAGGGTCACTGCTAGCCTGCAGTCTCCTCCAAAAGCCTCTGTCCCTGGTGGGTCTGTCACATTTCTCCTCCATCAAAAATGAACTAGCAAGGTCCCAGACCCCCACCTGGTCTGGACCTACGTTAGGCGGGCAGAGTGAACCTACATAGGTGGTCAACCTGATTTCCATTCTTGGCTGCAAGGAAGGGTTGCTGTCAATAGATATGGAACAGAGGTCATGAACCCTCTGGCTGGCTGCCAGCGCTTCAGCTGGGTAGTCTTTACCATTCCGGGGCTAGATCTGCTATTGGGAAGGGGGACCGACTGCCCAAGCCCCCTGGAACACCGGACTTGTTGTCGGCAATGGGCAGAGGTTAGTAGCACTATGCCCTGCCAGTGCTTCTGCTGGGGACCCCACATCATCCGCTCCAGCTGCTGGGGAGGGAGGCCGGCTTCCCCTACTCCCAGACTGTGGATCTGCTGCTGGGTAGGAAGGACGACCACCTTTTCTTTCAAACTGTGCACCTGCCATTGGGGAGATGAGCTGGTTGCTTCATCTTCCAGACTTCTGAACTCCCACTGTGGAGCAAGGATGACTTCCTTCGCTCCTGAGTCACTGCCATTGGGGAGGGAGGACAAACGCCTCCTCTCCCTTCTACCCCTGGATTCTGATCTGCTGCTGGGGAGTGACAGACACTTTCTCACCTTGGGTCTCAGAAACTCCTGCAGGTGTGTGGCAGAATTCTTGGGTAGGAAATTCTATCAGTGTTGTGGGAGAAAGGCTGACTGGCTCTACTCTCAGGAAGGCTAAAGCTGCTGTTGGTGCTGGGTAGAGCTCAGTGATGTTTGGCCCCGATGCCAGCTCTTCTGCTGGAGGCTCCCCAGCTTGTTCTTTCTCAGCAGAAAAGTCTATTTAATCCCCAGTCTCTGGAGTTTCTGAAAATCCAGGGCACGGGCTGGTGGTACTTGGGCCCAGTGCCAGCAATTAGGCAGGTGACTCCTCATAATCCATAACATCCACCGATGAAAAGTCAATAAAATCAATGCTATCTGTGACTGAGGAGTAAGGACAGTTTCCTAACCTGTATCTTTCCTCTTCTGCTATGCGGACCTTGGATCCCATTGGTGGTTTGCAGTGGTGGCCTGTCCATAGAGGACGCATGAATATTCGCTATTGTTACACTAATCCTCCTCCCGGCAAATCACAAAGTGGGTTATGAGACTCGTTTCCCGATTGGCCAAAATACCAGGCGATCCTATTGGGCTGAGGGCTTCAAAGAACAGCTGTATTTATACTGAGATTAAATCACACACAGGTGGAATCTATTTAATAATTAGGTGACTTCTGAAGGCAATTAGTTCCACTAAATTTTAGTTAGGGGTATCAGAATAAAGAGGGCTGAATACAAATTTACCCCCCACACTTTTCACAAAAAAAATTGAAAACCATTTATCATTTTCTTTCCACTTTACAATTATGTGCCACTTTGTGTTGGTCTATCACAGGGGTAGGCAACCTCTGCCCTCCAGCTGTGGCGAAAGTCCCATAAAACATTGCAAGACCCTGACAATCATAGGCATGGCTCCTAGAGGCAAAGGCATGATGGGATTTGTAGTTTCACCACAGCTGGAGGGCCGAGTTTGCCACCCCTGGTCTATCACATAAAATCCCAATAAAATACATTTACGTTTTTGGTTGTAACATCACAAAATGTGGAAAATTTCAAGGGGTATGAATACCTTTTCAAGGCCCTGTAGAAGAGCAAAATAAAAGCCCAACAGAGGTTCTGGCCCTTACCTATTCTATCCAAAACTAGAAAGAATATATTTTAGCCAGAGTCTCTCTTTACCTTTTTACGCCCACCCACCAAGCGTTTTTTTTTTGTTGTTTCAGAATGCTTGTCACATGATAACAAAGGTCTATCACATTTGCCGCAATGGGCAGGCCTAAAAATAAATGCAGATTTTAATATTCCAGGAAAAGCACAAGTATGGCTATTGTGTGTAAGAACAGGAAGGAAATGGTCTAATTTGTCTGCAGCAACACTTAATCATTAATAGTTCTCTTTCCTTAGCTTCATATAGGTTCACGGTTTATTTTTATGGGGGTTTTACTTTTACCTGGAATTTCCACAGATAGTTCAATTCTCCTTTGGTTTTCTATTGTTGTTGGGCAAAGTAATGCTGGAAGGAGTCCAGGATCTCTGGTGGTATCTCTGAGGAATCTCGTGGGTATCAGCCAAACAGGAAGTAGTGGTGACCTAATTGGACAGCTAAAAACGCACATCAAAGCAAAGTATATGGAGGGGAAAAAAGGCTCCAATAGTGCAGGTCAAAAAGGTAGGTTTATTATAAGAACCAACATACATAAATAAAAGCGATGCCCTACACGTTTCTTTTCGCATGTTACAGTGTAACAAAAAAAAATTAAATAAATAAGACATCTTTGTTTAACACGCCCTGTCCCGCCGAGCTTGCGTGCAGAAGCAAACGCATACGTGAGTAGCGCCCACATGTGAAAACGGTATTCAAACCACACGTGAGGTTTCGCCGCGATCGGTTTCTCAAAACATGAAACCTGTAGAATTTTTTAAAACGTCGCCTATGGAGATTTTTAAGGATACAAGTTTGGTCACCATTCCACGAGCGGGTGCAATTTTGAAGTGTGACATGTTGGGTAGACCGCTGCGCAAATACGGGGTGACAGAAAGTATTACAACTAGGGACCGATACGCTCTCTAGAAAAAAAAAAAGTATCGGATCTGGCATCGGGAGCATTTGCGCGAGTACAAGTTTTTGCGCAAATGCTCCCGATGCCAGATCCGATACTTTTTTTTTTTTCTAGAGAGCGGGCGGGGGAGGGGGGGGGGTTGTAGAGCGGAGCCGAGCAGTCCTCATAGAGAACGCCAAGCCCCCCCACCGCCGCCGCAACCTAGTTAATCAGTGCGGGGAACATTACAGCTTTCATTTGAATAGCTGTGTGTTCCCTGCCACGTATAGACACTCCCCCTTGCTCGGGTACGTTGATAGATAGATCACCCGTCCCAGGATTGGACGGGTGATCTGTCTATCAAAGTGCCCAAACAAGGGGGAGTGTCTATACGCGGCGGGGAACACACAGCGATTCAAATGAAAGCTGTAATGTTCCCCGCACTGATTAACTAGGCAGCGGCGGGGGGGGGGGGGGGGCGCTGGGGATTGCTTGGCTTGGCTTTCTCTGTGGGGACATGGCTAAATATATGGGGGATACAAAAAGATACTTGGGGGGCACACCCTAAAAATGCTATACAGCTAAGATGGTGCTGCTATAAGACCAAATACAGTACAAAACAGATTATAGCGCACACATACAAAAATGACATTTATCCTGCAAGGCTAGTTAAAAACATGACATATATGGCTGCATATATGGGGGAGACGTGACTGCATATATGGGGGAGACGTGACTGCATACATGGGGGAGACGTGACTGCATACATGGGGGAGACGTGACTGCATACATGGGGGAGACGTGGCTGCATATATGGGGGAGACGTGACTGCATACATGGGGGAGACGTGACTGCATACATGGGGGAGACGTGACTGCATACATGGGGGAGACGTGGTTGCATATATGGGGAAGACATGGCTGCATTTCTGGGGACACATTTAAAAAAAAGTATCGGTAATCGGTATCGGCGAGTACATGAAAAATTATCTGTACTTGTACTCGGTCCTAAAAAAGTGGTATCAGGACAACCCTATTTGCAACGACCGCCATTTTATTCTCTAGGGTGTTAGAAAAAAATATATATAATGTTTGGGGGTTATAAGTAATTTTCTAGCAAAAAAAAATGATTTTAACTTGTAAACAACAGGTCTGAAAAATAGGCCTGGCCCAAAAGCGGAACTTCCGCTTAATCCACTCCTTGCCCCCACATTTGGCATGTAATTTTTTGGGGGGGGAGTGGGGGCTTCAGTAGGAGTGGGACTTCCTGTCTCACTTCCTCCTTCTGCCCAGAGACCACTTAGGCGATACGGCATATCGCCTACGGATGCCCCTCCCTGTAGCAGATCTTTTGATCACCAATTTTTTGCGCTATAAACAAAAATAGAGCGTCAATTTTGAAAAAAAAACAATATTTTTTACTTTTCGCTCTAATAACTATCCCCAAAATATATATATATATAAAAAAAACGTTTTTTTCCCTCAGTTAGGCCGATACGTATTCTACTAATTTTTGGTAAAAAAAAATTGCAATAAGTGTTTACTGATTGGTTTGCGCAAAAGTTATAGCGTTTACAAAATAGGGGATAGTTTTATGGCATTTCGATTAATATATTTTTTTTTACTAGTAATGGCGGCGAACAGTGATTTTTTAAGTGACTGCAACATTATGGCGATACTTCGGACACTTTTGACAAATTTTTGGGACCATTGTCATTTTCACAGCGAAAAATGCTATAAAAATGCACCGATTACTGTGAAAATGACAATGGCTGTGAAGGGGTTAACCACTAGGTGGCGCTAAGGGGGTAAGTGTGCCCTAAGGGAGTGATTCTTACTGTAGGGGGGCGTGGCATCACTGATCGTCGTTTCCTATATCAGGGAACAGACGATCAGTGTCACTGCCACAGAGAAGAACGGGGGAAAAAAAGATAAAGTTCTACTAGATCCCTTCAGGCTGGACCCTTTTGCAGGTGTCGATATGTAAAACATTGAAAATAAGTTTCTATACTGTTTAAAATTCAGTAATACACTGTCTCACCCTGCTCTGCACATGCTCATTTGCTCTCCATTTCTTGAAATTTTTTTTGGACTGCCGAGTTTGAAGAGGCCAATCTGCTGACAATCTAAAAGCAGAATTAAACCCTCCTATCCTTTACAGCCGAGGAAGCTGCTTATGTTTGATCTGCAACTGCCAAAGTGCTGTATATGAGATCAGTTATGACACCAGCCATTGGATGGTTTGACAGTTTGGTTGAGGACACAAGCAAATGTGACAGTTAGCAATCCCAATTTTTGAAACTGTTAAATCGATGGGTTTAGTTCAACTTTATGATTTACTGCTGTTTGGGGGCTTTGGTAGGGTGACCACGTGTCCCAGATTGCCGGGGACAGTCCCGCATTTTGCAGGTCTGTCCCGGGCACATTCATTCCAGGACAATACAGTGTCCCGGAATGAAACTGACACAGCCACCCCCCAGGCCAATCTGATGCCCCCAAAAAAGTCTGTCACATCACCGCTTTACTCACTGACAGTACTTGCCCTGGCTGGGAATGCCTGGAGGAGCACAATCACCCGCCCTCTGCTTGTGATGGGAGAAGTCATAAATCCCTAAACATGCCTTGTAATAGGAATAGTGTGTGACAGGTCCTCTTTACGGATGTAAACAAAGTTTTAATCGTGGCTGTCAGCATGAGATCGGTGAATTTTTTTTCTCGATCTCCTGCTGACAGCCACGATTAAAACTTTGTTTACATCCGGGAACCCAGGCGTGATGTCATAACGTCGCGCCCTGGCCTCCAACGGTCATAAGGATGACTGGAAATCTCTATGGTCATCATCCGGTGCCGACCGATTCTTTCTCCGTGTCCCCGATGGCACGGGAGAGCCCGGAGAAGCACCGGATGGTGGCGGGAGGGGGAGTTGTCCCCTCTCATTGCCAATAAGAGCGATCAAGCGGTGGAACTGCTGCTTTGATCGCTCTTATCGTGCACAGAATCGGCGGCTAAAGACGGTGATATCGGAATAATGCCTGTAGCTGCACCCATCATTCAGATATCACCGCACAAAGTCGAGAACAGGGGACAAGTGGTTAAAAAAGTTATAAATTGATTTGCATTTTAATGAGTGAAATAAGTATTTGATCTTCTATCACTCAGCAAGATTTCTGGCTCCCAGGTGTCTTCTATACAGGTAACAAGCTGTTGTTTCCTGTCTCTCTGATTCACAGAGCCAGAGAGCCAATAGAGGGCAGTGATGGTTTGTAAAACGAAACTGGATTGGTGCTGAGGGGTTTTAGACACACAGTAATCACACCTCCTTGATTAGTGACCACAGTGAGAAAGCTCCCAGTACTGTGGTCATCAGGAAACAGAAAACCAGGACGTGTCCAGAACATAGAGGAATTACAGCAACATCAAAGCAAAAAACGAACAATGAGGACATGAAACCGGGACTGTAGTAAGGTAAAGGAAGCGATTTAGCTTAAAAAAATAATAATTTTAGTGACCCTTTAACACCTGTCTACAGAATCAGATTCCAATCTCTCCACCATGGCCAAGACCAAAGGTCTGTCCAAGGATGTCGGGGACAAGACTGTAGACCTGCACAAGGCTGGAGTTGGCTACAAGACCATCGCCAAGCAGCTTGGTGAGAGGGTGACAACAGTCGGTGCGATTATTCACAAATGGAAGGAACACAAAATAACTGTCACTCTCCCTCGGTCTGGGGCTCCATGGAAGAGCTCACCTCGAGGAGATTCAATGATCATGAGAATGGTGAGGAATCACCCAGAACTACAAAGGAGAATCTTGTCAATGATTTCAAGGCGGCTGGGACCAAAGTCACCAAGAAAACAATTGATAACACACGACGTCATGAAGGACTGAAATCCTGCAGCGCCTGCAAGGTCCGCCTGCTCATGAAATCGCATGTACAGCACGTGTGAAGTCTACTAATGAACATCTGAATGATTCAGAGGAGATCTGGGTGAAATTGTTGTGGTCAAATGAGACCAAAATCGAGTTCTTTGTCATCAACTCAACTCGCCGTGTTTGGAGGGGGAGGAATGCTGCCTATGACCCCAAGACCACCACCCCCCACCGTCATACATGGAGGTGGAAACATTAGGCTTTGGGGTGTTTTTCTGGTAAGAGGACAGGACAACTTCACTGCATCAAAGGGACGATGAACGGGGCCATCTACCATCAAATCTTGTGTGAGAACCTCCTTCCCTCAGTCAGGGCATTGAAAATGGGTCATGGATGGGTATTCCAGCATGACATCGACCCAAAACACAAGGCCAAGGCAACAAAGGAGTGGCTCAAGAAGAAGCACATTAAGGTCCTGGAGTGGCCTAGCCAGTCTCCAGACCTTAATCCCATAGAAAATATGTGGAGCGAGCTGAAGGTTCGAGTTACCAAACGTCAGCCTCAAAACTACAAGAAATGTCTGACCTCTGTGATTGCCACCAAGTACTAAGTCATGTTTTGTGAAGGGGTCAAATACTTATTTCACTCATTAAAATGCAAATCAATCTAGAACTTTTTTTAAATGTGTTTTTCTGGATATTTTAGTTGTTATTCTGTCTCTCTCACTGATAATATGAACCTTCCATTAAAATTATAGACTGATCATTTCTTTGTCAGGGGGCAAACGTACAAAATCCGTAGGGGGTGGGGGTGCAACGGATCGTCACCGATCCGTGATCCGAATGGGTCACCCCGTTCGGATCGGCACACCATGCGATCCGCGGAGTGCTCCGGCTTCGGCCTAGCTCCGGAGCGGCGGCCATCTTGCTCCACCCCATGTGCTTGCCAGTGCACAGCGCTACACTCCTCCCTGCCTTAGCGCGCTGACTACAGACCCTGGACCACCGTATGCAAGCATGTGGACACAGTGTCTTTTGAGATCTGCACCTGTTGGTAGGAAAAAGACTGTTTGTACTGAGTGGAGGAGGGGGGACACCCAAGGAGGGGGGGGACACCAGAGTCACCCGAGGAGGGGGGGACACCAGAGTCACCCGAGGAGAGGGGACACCAGAGGAGGTAGACCCCGGTGACGCCAGAGTGGAGTGGAGGGGGGCACCTGTGACACCGGAGTGGAGGGGGGCACCACAAGATTAGTCTTTTTTTCTTTTTTGCTGATCCGAGTATCGATCCGATCCATGACTCCTGATCCGAGGATCGATACGATCCGTGAGTTTTTTGATCTGTTGCACCCCTATTAGGGGGTCAAATACTTTTTCCCCTCTCTGTACATAATCATAGGATTTTTTTTTATATTTAACCACTTGGTTACTGCCCCACGACAAAAGACGTCATGTTTTTAAAGATGGACATCTCGGTAACAGCAGCAGCTGCTGCCACAACCGAGGTATCCATCTTTAGTGCCAACTGTCCTGTAAACGATAACGGCGGTCTCCGCGGCGGATTCGCCGCGAGATCGCCCTTGTCGGTGGCGGGAGAGGGCCCCCCCTCCCGCCGCTTACCGAAGCTGTCGGTAGCGGCGGAGGCGATCGGGTCCTGTCAGCAGCTGTGTTGGGATACAAGTGAGGGAAAAATAGCCCCCACCCGTCCCCATACCTCTGCTGGACGGAAGTGACGTCAAAACATCAGTCCCGCCCAGCGTCTTAAAGAAACTTTTTTTTCTGTCATTTGAAAAAATTACAGTTTATTTTTTTTGCATTTAAGTCTAAATATGAGATGTGACGTCTTTTTGACACCAGATCTCATATTTAAGAGGACCTGTCATGCTTTTTTTTCTATTACAAGGGATGTTTACATTCCTTGTAATAGGAATAAAAAAATTATAATTTTTTTATTTTTTATTTCAGTGTAAAAAATTATAAACAAAATAAAAATAAATAAGAAAACAAACAAATTTTTTTTTAAAGCGCCCCGTCCCGATGAGCTCGCGCACAGAAGCGAACGCATACGTGAGTAGCGCCCGCATATGAAAACAGTGTTCAAACCACACAAGTGAGGTATCGCCGCGATCGTTAGAGCGAGAGCAATAATTCTAGCCCTAGACCTTCTCTGTCACTCAAAAAATGCAACCTGTAGAATTTTTTAAAAGTTCGCCTATCGAGATTTTTAAGGGTAAAAGTTTGACGCCATGCCACGAGCGGGCGCAATTTTAAAGCGTGACATGTGGGGTATCATTTTACTCGGTGTAACATTATCTTTCACAATATATAAAAAAATTGGGCAAAATTTATTGTTGTCTTATTTTTTAATTCAAAGAAGTGTTTTTTTTTTTTCAAAAAAAGTGCGCTTGTAAGACCGCTGCGCAAATAGGGTGTGACAAAAAGTATTGCAATGACTGCCATTTTATTCTCTAGGGTTTTAGAAAAAAAAAATATATATATATAATTTTCTAGCAAAAAAAAAATGTTTTAGTCTCGTAAACACCGAATCAGAAAAACAGGCTCGGGGCTTAAGTAAATATATATATATATATATATATATATATATATATATATATACACACATTTTTATAATAAAAAAATATTTTTAGATATAAATAAGTCTTATGCAAAAATATTTTTTTACTATAAAAATGTATATAAAAAAAAAATGATGTATATATATATATATATATATATATATATATATATACACACATATATATTGTTTTGTTTTTTTACATAGGGTTTTATTTATTTTTGATACTTTGTTTATAATTTTATAAAACCTTTAGTATATAAAATAATATAAAATCCTATATTAATATTTTAAAGAGTCATAACCTCCTTTATTATTGGATGTCTAATTACTATTATAGGATGATACATTATGTTGTGCACATGCTGGGACTTGTGGTTCACCTGCTGAACACGGGAGGGATGACATCTCCCTCGCTGCTGATGACAATAACAATCATCATCACTTTCTCTCCCCGGAGCTCCTCCTCCGGCTCCGCCCCCCTCTCCCCCCGCCCCTCCGGCGGATCCAGCCAATCGGAACGCCGCGCACGTGACGAGCGCTCCGTGCGATGACCTCATCTCTGGTGTGGGATGACGTCAAATTCAAGATGGATGGAATCACGGCGGCAGGAGCTCGCAGATGAATTGCGGACCGGAGGGAGAAAAGAGCGGCGCGGTGAAGATTCCGCCGCCCCGGGCCGGGAGTGACGGTGGGTTATCCGTAGAGCCCCCGTAGAGCCAGGGCCCGCGGGCCTTTTCCTGACGTAACAACCCTGCGCTGCTCTCCCCGTCCCTCAATTGCGTCTTCCCTCTTCCCGGGAGCGCCGCCGCCTTCCCCTAAATAGCTGACAGCTCGCCTGCCTCTCTCTCCCCCTCACACACCCTTCTGTTGAAGCAGCTGCCACTGCGCATGCGCCGAAGACAGTATGAGGCGGCAAGGACTGCGCTTGCGCGCTGGTTCATCACATGACGTGCTGAGGGACTTCCTATTGGCGGAGTGTGCAGTTTGTTGATTTTCGTGCTGGGTTTGTCCCCAATGACTGAGTCATGTTGTTGGAGACCGTTATCTCTCCTCCTATGACGTGGGGCTTCTGGAAAATGGCGGCGTGAACAAAGTGACTACTTCACATGACCTGTTCTCCCACCCCCCTTTTTTTTTCTTCTTAAAGGGGACCTGTCACAACTAAAATTCACATTTTCTAAAAGTGACCTATTAGTGTTCTGTTATAATTCACTGGTGGACTATAACAGATCTAGACACTAACCAAAAACCTCTCCCCCTTATTTCCTCTTCAAAATAATAAAGAAATATTGTATATTTTCAATAAAATTTTTTTTTTATAAAAAATACATAATTTTATTACATTATATTACTATGAAAAAATTATTTAGATCTGAACCCTAACCAAAAAGTTCCTCCCACTCTCCCCCCCCCCCCCCTTATTTCCTCTTCAAACTTTTTTTTTTCATATTAATAATAATAATTGTGTGTGTGTGTGTGTGTGTATATATATATAATATATATATATATATATATGTATGTATGTATGTATATGTGTGTGTGTGTGTGTGTGTATATATATATATATATATATATATATATATATATATATATATATATATTATATTATATTATTTTTTTTTTTTTTTATATAAAAAAATGTATTTATAAAAAATACATAATTATATTACTTTGAAAAAAAAAATTATCTTTCATATTTATAATAATAATTTTTTTATATATTTTTTTTGATAAAAAAAAGCTAAAACATTTTTATTTATAAAAAATACATAATCATTTTATTACTATGAAAAAATAATCTAGATCTGAACCCTGACCAAAAAGCTCCTCCCACCCTCTCCCCCCTATTTCCTCTTAAAACATTTTTTTTTATATTAATAATAAAAAAAGTAATGTATTTTAATAAAAACAAAACATTTTTATATATATATATATATATATATATATATATATATATATTAGGGTTGTCCCGATACCACTTTTTTAGGACCGATACTTTTTTTCAAGTAGTCACCGATACCGATACTTTTTTTAAATGTGTCCCCAAATGCAGCCATGTCCCTCCAGCCATGTCCCCGAAGCCATTCCCCCCATACCTAGCAGGTGCCCGGGGAACATCACAGCTTTCATTTGAACAGCTGTAGTGTTCCCGCACGTATAGACACTCCCCCTTGCTCGGGATTGGACAGATCACAATCACCCATCCAATCCCGAGCAAGGGGGAGTGTCTATACGCGCGGGAACACTACAGCTATTCAAATGAAAGCTGTGATGTTTCCGCACGCTTTAACCATGCGGCGTGTGCGGCGGCTTTCATTGCGGCGTGTGCGGCGGCGGGACAAGTATTCTATTTAGGTATCGAGGGTATTTGTTCACAAGTACTCCCGCAAATACTCGGTATCGGTATGGGGACAACCCTAATATATATATATATATATATATAATTATTCGAGAGAGAAAAATATATAATATTCGAGAGAGAGAAAAAAAAAAAAAGTATGTTTTGTTTTTATTAAAATACATAACTTGTTTTTATTATTAATATGCAAAAAAAAAAAATTGAAAATAAGGGGGAGAGGGTGGGAGGAGCTTTTTGATTAGGGTTCAGATCTAGATTATTTTTTCATAATAATATAAAAAAATAATAAAAATATTATCTATTTTATTAATAATAAAAAATAATAGATAAAATATAACACGCGAGTTGTGCTGCACTTTCGGAGTGGCCCCACCATCTGCTGGGACCCATGGGTATCCTGGAAGGCAGAGGAGGAGGAGGGGCCAGATGTTTTGAAGATCGCTGCACAAAGATGTGGTGATCTTTCACTGAAGTGGGAGTGGATACCTGGTTTTGACAAGTATCCCCCCTGACCCAAAAGGTGCCAAATGTGCCAGTGGAGGGTGGGGGGGGGTGGGGAAGGGTGCGAACGAGCAGAGTTTCCACTTTTGATGAAACTCCACTTTAATGGGATTCCATGGGGACCCCCAGGTGACCAGAACTAGTGTCCCCATTGGAAGAGTACCTCTCTATTACTTTTCAGGGGACAACTTTCCTTCAGGCCCCTTTCACACGGGGCAGTGGAGGTGTGGTGACGGTATAGCAGTGTGATTTTTATTTTTTAAGCGCCGATATACCGTCGTATTTACCGCGATATTCGGTCGCTAGCATTGCAGTTTTAACACCTGCTAGCGGCCGGAAAAGGGTTAATACCGCCCGCAATGCGCCTCTGCAGAGGCGCATTGCCAGCAGTATTACCGCGGTTTCCCATTGATTCCAATTGGAAGGAGCGTATTGGAGCGGAAAACACCCCACCCCTATACCGCTCCAAAGATGCGGCTAGAAGGACTTTTGGAGCGGTCCTGCCAGCGCACCGCTCCAGTGTGAAAGCCCTCAGGCTTTTACACTGAAGACTGCAGGGCACAATTTTTTTCAGGCGGTATAACAGCGCTATTTTTAGCGCTAAACCGATTGAAAAACGTGTGAAAGGGGCCTTATCTTCAATGATAATGTAAACAGGACAAATAGAGAGAATGGATCTCCTTAACAGGGGAGCAAAGACAGCAATAAAAACTGACAGGTGTTCTAATCCTTCCCCACTATATCCAAAACAAAAGGAAAAGTTTTTTTTCCTTTAGTTATACTTTAAAGGTAAGGAAGAGATTTTTTTATTTTTTTTGCCCCCAGATCTCACCATAAAGAGGACCTGTCATCCTCATTTCTATTGCAAGGAATATAAACAAAAAGTGCCAGAAAGCGTCACTTTTTGCTAGAAAATGACTTAAAATGGGCACACAGTCCCCTTTAATTTGCGGCGCATGCAAACGTCCGCCGCATTCTCTTTGTCCCACGATCGTGACACGGAGAGGCAGAACAGGAAGGTGCCTATGTAAACAAGGCATTTCCCTGTTCTGCCTAGTGACATGACAGAGATCTACTGCTCCCTGTCATCGGGAGCAGTGATTGCTGTCATGTCAGTGGTAGCCCACCCCCCCCCCCACAGTTAGAATCACTCCCTAGGACACACTTAACCCCTTGATCGCCCCCTAGTGTTTAACCAATTCCCTGACAGTGTCATTTACACAGCAGTCCGTGCATTTTTATAGCACTGATCACTGTATAAATGTTAATGTGTCAGCCATAATGTCGTAGTCACGCTAAACATCTATGAATGCCACCATTACTAATAAAAAAAAAAAAATTATAATAAAAATGCCACAAATCTATCCCCTATTTTGTAGACAATATAACTTTTGCGCAAACCAATCAATATACACTTATTGCAATTTTTTTTTCTTTTACCAAAAAGAATACGTATCAGCCAAAACTGAGGAAAAAAAATAATATATACACAATTTTTTTTTTTTCAAAATTGTCCCTCCTTTTTTGTTTATAGCTCAAATAAAAACCGCAGAGGAGGTCAAATACCACCAAAAGAAAGCTCTATTTGTGGGGAAAAAATTGTTTGGGTGCAACGTCACACACTTCGCGCAATTGTCAGTTAAAGCGACGCAGTGCCGTTTCGCAAAAAGTGCTCTGGTCAGGAAGGGGGTAAATTCTTCCGGGGCTGAAGTGGTTAAAGCAGAGGTCCTGGAGAATAAAATGGAGGCTGAGCACCTGTTTATCAAATTTCATATGTTAAGAAATACAATACAATAAAATGTAATGCACACTGTAATACCCAATATTTGGTAAAATATAAAAAAAAAAAAGATGTTGCCCTAAAATTTGCGTATGCCCATTAAATAAATGGTGACGAACGACAGTACCTAAAAGTATCCATCCATGGGTGACTTAACGCCTTACAGGTTATCAGTTAAGACTTAAAGTGGTTGTAAAGGCTGAAGGTTTTTACCCTAAAGTGGTTGTGAACGTCAGACATGAAAAATGAACAAAGTATATCCCTTTATAGTGTGTACTTGAGTCCCAGCAGCAGCTTCAGTGATGGTTGCAGAGCCTGGGGGATGATGTCAACCACAGGCTTACAATGGTGTATCCATTGTCGGCTTTCCATCATCTACAGTGAAGCTGGTGATGGGAGCCGATCATGTGACCGGACGGGAGCTCTTTTCCACCTGGGGTTGGGATCAGGTTTAAGTATAGTTAGGATTTGACAGGACTTACACTTTAAGTTCATTACCCTTATGTAAGCTCTGACAAAAACATGGAGCTTACACAAAGATTAGACTCTAACAGATTAACACAGTGAATTGTGGGGTCATTCAGGGATGGAGAAAATTTAAACAACAAAGTGTCGCACCCATACGCCTCTTAGCTCTAAAGGAAATCGGCGGGTGTACACTCACCAGCTACTTTATTAGGTACACCTTGCTAGTAGTGGGTTGGACCTCCTTTGCCTTCATTATTCGTGGCATAGATCCAACAAGGTGTTGAAAACGTTCCTCCTGAGATTTTGCTCCATAGTGACATGATGGAATCACGCAGTTGCTGCATATTTGTCAGCTGCACATCCATGATGCCAATCTCCTTTTCTACCACATCCCAAAGGTCCTCTATATGGATGAGATGTGGCGAGTGTGGAGGCCATTGGAGGACAGGGACCTCATTGTCCAGTGGTGAGATGATTGGAGCGTTGTGACATGGTGACATTATCCTGCTGGAAGGAGCCATCAGAAGATGGGACACTAGTCATAAAGGGATAGACATGGTCAGCAACAATACTCAGGTAGGCCGTGGCATTAAAACGAGGCTCAATTGGTACTAAGGGGCCCAAAGTGTGCCAAGAAAATATCCCCCGCCCACCATTACACCCCCACCAGCCTGAACCGGTGATACAAGACAGGATGGATCCATGCTTTCATGTTGTTTACAGCAAATTCTGACCCGACCATCTGAATGTCTCAGCTGAAATCGAGACTCATCAGACCAGGAAACGTTTTTCCAATCTTCTATTGTCCAATTTTGGTGATCCTGTGAGAATTGTAGCCTCAGTTTCCTGTTCTTAGCTGACAGGAGTGGCTCTCGGTGTGGTCTTCTCCTGCTTCAGGGTTGGATGTGTTGTACATTCAGAGATGGTATTCTGCATACATTGGATGTAATGAGTGGTTATTTGAGTTACTGTTGCCTTTCTATCTTGAATAGGGATGAGCTCCGCGTTCGATTCGAACGTATGTTTGACTCGAACATCGTCTGTTCGTACGTTTGTCGTAATTCGAACAAAACGGGTCGTTCGCGCCAAATTCGAGTGACGCGTCACGGCCCATAATTCGCTGTGGCATTGCATGCGCATGCTTGGCCAATCACAGCGCGCAAAAAACGGAGAGCCATAATTGGCCAAAGCCAGGGTGGCTTTGGCCAATTATGGCTCAGGGTGTTTAGTAAACGCCCCACACTATAAAAGGCTGCCTGCAAGGCGGCCTCGTGTAGTGTGTTCCAGCGTTGTTAAAGAGATCAGTCCTGTAGAGAGAGAGAGAGACACAATTTCTTTATTACTAGATAGATAGATAGAGCAGGCAGGCTAGTCAGTTTAGTTAAATTTACAGTGTGTAGAGGATATATATACATCCCTAGGAGTTGTACATATATTTATACACTGTATAGTTTAGCTAGATCAGTTCTTCCTAATTTACTGGCAGGCAGGTGATTGTGCTATTTAAAGACGTTATTACAGGTATAGACAGCCAGCAGGTACAATATTTAAAGGAATTTTTCATTTTTATTTTTAATTTAAGCATCATTAACTACTTACAGACCGCCCACCGTCGTTATACGTTGGTACTTTAAAGATGGATATCTCAGTAACGGCAGCAGCTGCTGCCACAACCGAGATATCCATCTCTTCAGTGGGCGGTCCTGTCAACGATAACGGCGGATTCGCCATGAGATCGCCGTTATCGGTGGCGGGAGAGGGGCTCACGCCACTCTCCCGCGCCCTCCGCCGCTTACCGTAGCCGTCGGTAGCGGCGGAGGCGATCGGGTCCGCTCTGCTGCTGTGTGGGGATGCGAGTGAGTCCAACATGGCACCCACCCGTCCCCATAGCTCTGCTGGGCGGAAGTGACATCAAAACGTCAGTCCCGCCCAGCGTCTTAAAGAGACAATTTTTTTGTTTACCTTTTTTCAAAAGGTAAAATTTCTCTTTTTTTTTTTTTTTTTATTTAAGCCTAAATATGAGATCTGAAGTCTTTTTGACCCCAGATCTCATATTTAAGAGGACCTGTCATGCTTTTTTCTATTACAAGGGATGTTTACATTCCTTGTAATAGGAATAAAGTGATCATTTTTTATTATTTTTTTTATTTCAGTGTTAATTGTAAAATAAATCAAAATAAATCCCCAAAGATTTTTTTTTTAAAGCGCCCCGTCCCGACGAGCTCGCGCGCAGAAGCGAACGCATACGAAAGTAGCGCCTGCATATGAAAACGGTGTTCAAACCACACAAGTGGGGTATCGCCGCGATTGTTAGCGCGAGAGCAATAATTCTAGCCCTAGACCTCCTCTGTAACTCAAAAAATGCAACCTATAGAATTTTTTAAACGTCGCCTATCGAGATTTTTAAGGGTAACAGTTTGACGCCATGCTACGAGCGGGCGCAATTTTTAGGTGTGCTTCTGGAGCAGTGATTTTAATGATGCTTAAATTAAAAAGAAAAAGAAAAATTCCTTTAAATATTGTACCTGGGTGTCTATAGTTTGCCTGTGAAAAGGTCTTTGAGAACCCGGGTCTTGCCCTAGGGAACATGTATCAATGGAAAAAAGTTGAAACTATATTCCATTCATACATGTTCCCTCAGGCAAGACCCGGGTTCTCAAAGACTTTTTACGACAATGACTTGCATATTAGGCTTTAAAATTTGCACTTTTGAATTCGAACGTTCGAGTCCCATAGACTTCAATGGGGTTCTAAATGTTCGCGCAAACGTTCGGTCCGGTGCGAACCGAACGCGGGAGTGTTCGGCTCATCCCTAATCTTGAACCATCAAGATATCATCTTGCCCATTCTTCTCCGACATCAACAAGGCATTTAACTCCACACAACTACCACTCCCAACGAAATAGGGAAAGGGAGTTACCGCTTCAGGTGCATGTGTTTAAATGATCTGTGTCCTCTCAGGAGATCAAGGGTGCAGGCAATGCACAAGGCAATTAGTAGAAAAGAAGGTATGGACAGCCGCACTCCAAAAAACCTTGATGGTTGTCTTTATTTTAAAATGACAAATGCACTACAAATCACAGCAAAAAAATACAGGAATAGGCAGCTGACGTGTTTCGCACATACCTGTATTTCTTTTGCTGTGATTTGTAGTGCATTTATCCTTTTAAAATAAAGACAACCATCAAGGTTTTTTTGGAGTGTGGCTGTCCATACCTTCTTTTCTACTAACTCCCAGGGAAATCCTGTGTAAATTCATGAGGCCTAATAAATATATAGTTATGGCATGCCATGCGTTAAATGATTACAGTGTTCCCTGTTTTAGCACACTACATGATCTTGAAGCGGACCTTCACTGCATCGATCTCCTCCCACCCTGCCCCTCTTCCTGGGTGTGCAGAGATGCACCTCTGGTCTTTCAGGTACTTGGGAACTGGCAGAGCCCTGTGTTGCATCTGCCCCCGCCCAGGGGATTTCAGCGTTTACACATAAATGTCTCTAAATTCTGGTATATGAGCACTAAAGCGGCCCACAGCATCTTTCTGCATGCAAAGATGCACTACAGGGTTGTGACGAGCACACAATGAATCTTGGCCTTGGTACCATAGTGCCTTCAAGGACAGCTTTGATGTGGCAATCCCAGGAGGAAAAAGGGCTCAGTCTAGGTCATAAAGCAGGAAGCACTGCCTTTCAGCACAAAAAAGGTAAAAATATTAGTGATTTTTTTTTTTTTTTCTTGTAAAAAAAAAAAATCGCCACCCTTTGCCAAAAAATGTATAAATAAATATGCTGTGTTGCCGCTAATCACTGTTGTGCGTTCCCACACAATAAATACTAAAATATCACACAGCAACTCAAAAAATTAATAAACTGTATTGGATTGTGCAAACAATTCTTATATGTGTGTGTCCTGAAAAGAATATGAATATGAGGAAGTCCCTGTATCTACGTGACGATACAGGCGTTGGTCCACGTGACATCATCATGTCCAGAATTTTGAGTGTTAACGAGGAGGCACAAGGTTTAAAAAGAAGAACTTGGGCTGTATATTGTTTGGAGGACGTTTTGCACTATTACTGATTGGCTTTGAAAGATTTATGGTATTTGGTCACATTTTATAATTGTTATCATTTTATATGAGACTGCATATCTATTTTATATATACAATAGTGTGTGTGTGTGTGTGTGTTATTATTTTAAGGACACTCATATACAGTTTGTTTGCATAATCCTATATATTAATAATTTTTTTGTTGTGCCGCACGGGGGCGGGGGAAATGTTGTTGAGTTAGGTTCTTCTCAACATGTAGCAGAAAAACAAATTTCATGTCTGGTTTTTTTTTTTTGTTTTTCTAGGTTTCTCAGAACAATGGATGGCCTTCTACATTACATAAATCCAGCCCATGCGATTTCCATTTTAAGTTCCTTAAACGAGAAACGCCTGAAGGGTCAGCTGTGCGATGTTCTTCTGATAGTCGGAGACCAGAAATTTCGAGCACACAAAAACGTGTTGGCTGCCAGCAGCGAATACTTCCACAGTCTGTTCACGGACAAAAACAACGAGTCTCAGACAGTCTTTCAGCTGGACTTTTGCGAAGCTGATGCCTTTGAAAATGTCTTGAACTACATCTATTCCTCATCGCTGTTTGTTGAAAAAGGAAGTCTCGCGTCGGTTCAGGAACAAGGATACAGCCTTGGAATAAGCTTCCTGACAAATATTCTTTCCAAAACCCCACAGGCACAATTTTCTTCTTCCAGCAAAAACTTGACTGTCCAAGAGGAAGATGAAAGTGGGTCTCAGCAAAGAAGCGTTATCGTCTGTCAAAGCAGAAACGAGGCGCAGAGCAGGGACTTGTGTAATCAGGACAAAAACCAGACAAAGCCTTCAACGTCTTTGGGGAAAGCATCTTCCGTTAAGCACCATGTGCGCCCGGGTGATTCTCTTGCCAGTTTCTTGTCTTCTGAAAGGAAGTGGCATGGGTCCTCTAACTCAGGTGAACAGCCCTTAAGTGGGTCCCTGAAACGAAAAGCAACATTTCATCAGAAGGTATCTGAAGGACATGATGTTGATGTGAATGATCATCCTTCTACTGGATCACATCCAAGGGGAAATGAGATTTTAAAGAAGAAATTGGCATCGGCATCTTTACTTGGCTCAACGGAATCTCTATATTCGTCACAGAAACCTGAAAAGGGCACTTCAGAAATGAAAGATGAAAGAAAGATACTGTGTTATCCTCCAATAGGATTTGGAGCTTCTTCTATAAGATCCTTAAGCCAACAGATTGACCGTAGCGGTCCACTTGTTAAGAGTCTTCTTAGAAGATCATTATCTATGGACAGTCAAGTTCCTGCATACTCACAAAGTATTGACTTGCAATCCATTCAAGGAACAGCATCCCAGCGGGATTGTCCAAATGAGGATGTGCTTATTGGAATTTCTCAAAGGCACAATTTAAAAGGACCTATAGATAAACCCGGGGGCCGAGAAAAGGAGCAGGAAAAGACTTTGGATCCTTTAAGACCCTTTAGTTTATCACAGTCAACTTCTACAGAGAACGAGTTATGCATAAAGACTGAGCCTAGCAGCCCTGCTTCAGAACCATCAGAGGCAATGCGAATAAGAGATGCTACTCAGCAAAGGAGTAGAGCATTTTCCGTTAAATCTGAAGAAGCTCCTTTGCGTACTCATTCAGCTAAAAGAAAATTTCAGCCAGAAAAAAGAATACCACCTTTAAGAGTAAAATTGAAAAGAAGTATTTCCCCAGAATCTGATGGAAACTATGCAGAAGACTCTACAGCCCATGGCGATTTCTCAGATTCAGACGATAGCAAGGAAATGGTCATCGCAACACCAGATGTTCTTCAAAACAAAAAATTCAAATGTAAACACTGCCTTAAAATTTTTAGATCGACAGCTGGTCTTCATCGTCACATTAACATGTACCATAACCCTGAAAAACCATACTCGTGCGATATTTGCTACAAAAGGTTCCACACAAATTTTAAAGTGTGGACGCACTGTCAGACGCAACATGGAGTATTGAAAAATCCATCGCCTGCTTCAAATGCACAAACCGTTTTGGATGAAAAATTCCAAAGGAAATTAATAGACATTGTAAGAGAACGGGAAATTAAAAAAGCGCTTATGTTTAAGTTGCGAAGGGGCAAACCAGGATTTCCTGGATCTTCTAGTAGCCAAGCACAAGCCATGAAAAGAAGCTTGAGATCGAGAACCAAAGCTGCTTTTAGTTGCAACCAGTGTGGGAAATCTTACCGTTTTCTTACGCAGTATAAACAGCACCTCAAAATGCATCCAGAAGAGCGGTCTACATATAGCAACAAGTCCATCAGGCCTAAGGTATCTTCTCCTCCGAAGAGCCCGGTGGAAAACAAGGAGGTGTATCCTTGCCGACTTTGCAATGTAAAGTTTACTTCATTTCTTGAGCAAGGGAATCATGAACGCATGTGCAGAAATGCTACTCTATGCCCTTACTGTAGCCTTCGGTTTTCAACACCAGAGCAGAAAAACGAACATGAACCAAAGTGCGAATATAAAAAGCTGACATGCCTTGAGTGCATGCGAACATTTAAATCCTCTTTCAGCATCTGGCGTCATCAAGTTGAAGTCCACAACCAAAATACAATGACGCCAACGGAAAACTTTTCACTGCCTGCGCTCGATCACAACGGGGAGGTCAACAACCCACCAAGGTTGCAGTCTTTGTCCGAGTCCAGCAAAGGGAATAGCTTTCTCTCGTCGAAAGACGACGGCGTTTATAGTGATTCTTCGGAACATATGAACTTCGATTCTGAGGATTCTAACTGCCTCCCTGAGGACCTTAGCGTTTCAAAACAGTTTAACGTTAAAATTAAGGAAGAACCCACAGATGAGATGGACGATAGCTCAGAAGCCATTTACAGTCAAAAGGAAGACATGACTGACTCTGAGCGCGGAATGTGGTCGTGCGAAAAATGCGGGAAAATGTTTACAGTCCATAAACAGCTGGAACGCCACCAGGAACTCTTGTGCTCAGTCAAGCCTTTCATCTGTCACGTATGCAACAAAGCCTTCCGAACGAATTTTCGACTTTGGAGCCACTTTCAGTCGCATATGGCACAAGGAGAAGATGTGTCGTCTTTTAAAGAGCCAGAAGCTTGTGCTCCTGTGAGCTCTCCATCTCCTCCTCCTCCTCCTCCTCCCCCGCCGCCACCACCACCGCCACCTAAAATACCGCCCATAGAGCCAGAGACACGCCCGACTTTACCGGAAAAATCGGGTGGGAGTGAAAAAGGCTTTGCCCCTCAAGAATCAGATACTCTTTTTTACCACGCCCCACCCCTTTCAGTCATTACCTTCAAGCGGCAATTCATGTGTAAACTATGTCATAGGACCTTTAAGACTGCGTTCAGTTTGTGGAGTCATGAGCAAACACACAACTGAACCTTCGGTGCTACAATACATGTTTTTGTTTGTTTTTTCTTCTGACAGTTGCTACCGATTAGCTAAAAGTAGAAGACCTCTAAAGATTTTGAGAGCCGGTGATTTTTCATTTTTTATTGCTGTTGCTAGAAGAATTTTAAATGGTGTGCAGTAATTTGGTCTTAAATCGACTAGTAAACTAAACCCCACCCCCTCCAAATCTGCATTTTTGTCTTACATTATCGGTTTTATATGCATGGAATCCCTTACCTGCCCTTGCTTTACATAAAAAGTTTCAGTTGCACCAACTTATCTTTTTGGTGTTGGTTGGAGACGTATTCTTTTGAAGTTTAGACACCTCACATCTATAATTCTTCAGGACGTGATATTTTTTGTATTTACTGAAGACCGTGTAAGATTATCTAACTATTCGTTATCCTGTAGCAATAATCAATACAAGAACCTCAACTCAGTATGTCACCTTTTTTTGGTGAATCTTTGTCTCTATCTGGCCAACAGATAATTCTGTGCTGTGCTATTTGATTAACATTGGTAGAAAAATTTCTTATATTGTTTTAGTATTCAGCAAAACCAGATCTCACATGGTTTTGAAAACTTACAGCTATGATATTCCTTTCTTCTTCTTTTTTTTTTTTTTTCTTTATTAGATCAAATTTTGTGATTAAAGGGTGAATATCTACATTTTTGCTAAATACCAGAGAGGTAAATCCACCCAACCGTTCCTGATGCCTCTCAGTCACAAGGTGCTTCTCTCTGCTTAGGTTTGGATACACTTTATTGGCAAAAACCCGATCATCACAGCTGGGTGAGCTTGTTACACATTCCAGTGCTAAACAATCAACATGAATATGATGCTACCCCGTTTCTCGATTCGTAGCTTCAATAGCATCCACTCTTCTAGGAAGGCTTTCCACAAGACTTTATAGTTTGAGCCAGTTCAGCCCAAACAGCATTTGTAAGTCAAATACAAATTAGACAAGAAAACTTTAGCATTCCAAATTTATCCCAAAGGAGTTCAGTAGGGTTGAAGTCGGGCTCTGTGCAAGCCACTACAGTTCCTCCACACCAAACTTCTCAAACTATGTCTGATTATAAATCAGAGGTGCTCAAGACAAGGAGAAGAAGACTATAAAAGGCCAAGAGAGGCATATGCTGCAAAAATCTTTTAAGCAACAAAATGTATAGTATTTATATAATCATATTTGTGGGGTTGCAAGGTACCCTGATTATGAGCTTGTGGAAAATATGAATTTCTCCACGCAGAATATGATGGAAGGTTACAATGCTTGTCTGCATTTCCCTGGAATGTCCTGTACTCTATGGAGTAATTGAGCACGATTTTTATATTTATTGGTATAGAGCAGCCAGTCTCAACCACTACGGTTTCTCCAGAGGTTGCTAGGGGTTCTTTGAGATGTGTGTAATTGACCTCCCATTTAATGGTGCCTGCAGAGTTCCAGGGCCAATGCCACTAAGCAGAGCCAGCACCATGACACCAATGATCTTTAGCCATCTCTTTGACCACCACTGTAAGGGGGGCATTTTTCCGACTAATGACCAGAGACCTAAAAATTATTTCAAGGGTTCCTCTGGGTTAACAGGGTTGACAAAGGCTGCTATAGGAGTGTCCTCTGTGAAGGGGCAGTAGTATTTTAAACCCACCCCCTCCACAATAATGCCCCCACAGCGGTGTCCTCTGCCCCTCTCGCATCACTATCAACCCCCTTCACATCAGCTCCTGGCCCCCTCCACAGTAATGTCCTCTGCCCCTCTTGCATCACCCCCACAGTAGTGTCCTCCCCCCTTCACATCCCCTTCTGCCCCCTCAACAGTAGTATCCTCTGCCCATATCTTATCCCCCCCCCCCCACAGAAGTGTCCCTTTTTACCCCCTTCATATCACCACATGCCCCACCTCCACTATACTGTTCTCTGCTCCCCCCACCTCAATGCCCTCTTCACCACTTACATCACCCCCACAGTAGTGTCCTCTGCCCCCTTCACATCTCTCTCCCTTTAAATTACCCCTCAACACCACGGCCCCTCTAAACTCCCTCTTCCCCCACAGCAATGCTCTCTGGCCCTTTACATCACCCCACAGTAGGGCTCTCTTGCCCTTTGCATAACCCCCCCCCCCCCCCCCCCAAATAGGACTCTCTGTCTCTTTTCATCCTACCCCTTTAGTTCCCTATTTTGGGGCCTTATTCTCTATACTATGTCTTTAAGGAGCTGAATTTGGGGGCACTGCCCTGTCGGAACAGGAGAGACCTTCCCCAAAATGTTTCCGCAAGGCCATGAAAAGCACAGTATTATTAAAAATGTCTTTTCCTGGAAACTTCTGAGCTCAATCTTTTGGCCCATTGTTGGTGTCTTTGAGAGAAATTGGGCACCACTCTTGGTGTCTATGGGAGGAACTATGCCCCATCATTGGTGCTATTGTAGGAATTGTGCACCATTGTTGGTGTCTTTGAGAGGAATTGGGCACCATTCTTGGTGTCATTGGGAGGAACTCTGCCCCATCATTGGTGCTATTATAGGAATTGTGCACCATTGTTGGTGTTATTGGGAGTAATAGTGCCCCATCGCTGGTGTCATTGGAAGAAATAGTGCCCCAAGGGATGGTTAAAAGCAAGCAAAGGGCCGTAGTTTGGAGAACACTGATTTGGAGGGGTTTCAACATACCTTTTGGCCATATAGAAATGTGATGATCGGGTTCCACAAACCTTTGGCTATATAGTGTATCTGTTACGAGGGGGTTCTGCCTTCTTTTTGTTGAATTTTTTTTTTAACCATGGTGGGAGAAAACCGAGATGGGGAACTACAGCGGAGAGAGCTTGCAGCAGAATTCTCCAAGAGCTATGAAAATCTAGTAAGTGGCCCAACTAAAAAAGACGCACCCTTCGCTGAAACGTCGGATGGACTGACCTCTTAAGCTTTCAGCTTTTTACTGTTTTTTAATGTGTATGAACAGAAATCTTCAACAATTCCTTTTCCATCAATTTAATAATTATTATTATTATTTTTCAACAGTTACTTCAATAGTTACCACTACCAATCGTTATCATAAAGACAGTTTTTTATCGTAGGACCGGTGTGTTGTTTTTTTTTTTTTGAAGGTTACACGGCATACCCATGTCTGAATGTGTTTTTTTTTTTTTTTTTTACAGTAGCACAAATACAATTTAAAATTTTCTTTTGGTTTCATGATTTTCGGAGTGAAACTTTAGTTTTGTAAAGAGAAACAACACAACTGGGATTACTTGGATTATTCCATTTTACTCTGTAATCTAGATACTAAATTAACTCGGTAAGCACAGTTTTAGTTAACAGAATTAGCGATTTATGATGCTTAATGTCAGTTTCGCTAAAAAAAAAAAAAAGATTAAGGCTGGGATTATTACAGATCTGTCACACCCTACTACTCAGTGAATTACAATACTTTTATAGAATCCATTTACCATTTCCAGAGTTGGTTAGGGAAAGTCATATAAGGTTCAATAGGGTAAATGTGCATAAACGTTACTACTTTTTTCCAATAAAAAAAAAAAGGTAAATTTTTGTCCTCCATTTATTGTTGTTTTGATCTAATGTTTATGTCTCAAACAGATATTGTAAGCATTAGGCCATTCACACAGGGGCAACACGACTTCCAGCACGACTTTGGGAAGCAACTTGAACACGACTTGAGTATGAATCATCAGGCAACTTACAGGGCACGTTCAAGTCGCCTCCAGGACAGGATGCTTTCCAGTAGCCAATCAAACAACAATCAGCTCTATGGGAGGGAGGGGTTTGCCTGAGAAATGTATGTTATCCTCCTGTATTGTTGCTTCAGTTAAGAAGATGGGTACAAGTTGCCTAGAAGTCGGATTGAAGTAGTACAGGAACCTTTTCTGAAGTCGGAGCGACTTCAGTAGTGTACATTAAGATGGCTCCCATTCACTTTCATTAATTTTCTCGACCGCGCGACTTGAAGTCGGATCCCAGGTCGCCCCAGTGTTAACTGGCTCCTAATATAAAAAAAACAGGCATAATAAACCAGGACTAAAGTCATGTTTACCAAAACAATTACGTTCAAGGCATGACGGAAATGATAACTGTCATGCCGCGTACACACAACCGTTTTTCATGACATGAAAAATGAAATTTTTTAAAATGGTGATTAAAAACGTGTGTAGGCTCCACAGCATTTTTCTCGACGTGAAAAATGGGCATTAAAAATTTAGAACATGCTCTAATTTTTCGCATCGTTTTTCAGGTCGTGAAAAACGGTTATGTGTGGGCTTTAAAGCGGGGGTTCACCTTAAAAAAACGATATACCATTAGATCCAGCATACTGCTGACATCTGCAGTATGCTGGTGTTTTTTTTCCCCCCGCTGTACTTACCGTTTTATCGTAGTTTTAACCCGGGTTCTCTCTGCCCTGGGGAATAGGCGTTCCTAAGACCAGGCGTAGATAATTGACGTGCGCGTGCATCGCTTCACGCCTTCCGAAAATACCCAAAGTAGGACTCGGCCGTAAACAGCCGAGTCTCACGTCGGCTATTTTCGGAAGGCGTGACGCGCTGTACGCACACGTCAATCATCTATGCATCGTCTTAGGAACGCCTATTCCCCGTGGAGAATCAGCTCGGATTAGAACTATGCATAAAACGGTAAGTACAGAAAAAAAAAAAAACAGCATACTGCAGATGTCAGCAGTATGCTGGATCTAATGGTAAATAGTTGATTTTCAGGGTGAAACTCCGCTTTAACGACGTGAAGAAAACGCGCATGCTCAGAACCAAGTTATAAGACGGGAGCGCTCCTTCTGGTAAAACTAGCGCCCGGAATGGAGATAGCACATTCATCACGCTGTAACAGATTGAAAAGTGCGAATCCTCTCTCGCCAAACTTTTACTAACACGAAATCGGCAAAAGCAGCCCCAAGGGTGGCGCCATCTGAATGGAACTTACCCTTTATAGTGCCATCGTACGTGTTGTACGTCACCGCGCTTTGCTCAAGCATTTTTTTTTTCATGATCATGTGTATGCAAGGCAGGCTAGACAAGAATCGCGTAGAAAAAAAAGTTTTTTCTAGAACTTAAAAAATGGCCGTGTGTACGCAGCATCACAGTCAGGCCCCGTACACACGGCAGAGAACCTCGACGGGCAGAACACATCGTTCCGCCTGTCGAGGTTCTCTGCCAGCCGTCAGAATCTGCGACCCGCCCGTCGGGAATGGCAACCAGCCATTCATCCCGACGGGCCGTCGAGCAAATAGAGAACCTGTTCTCTATTTGCTCGACGGGCGGGGCGAGCAGAGAGCGTACACACGGCCGAGGTTCTCGGCAGAATGCAGCTCCCAGCGAGGTTCTCGCTTGTTTCTGACGAGAACCTCGGCCGTGTGTACGGGCCTCACTTGTGTCCTCAACCAAACTGTCAAGTCATGAAATGACTGGTGCTATAAGTGATCATGGGTGCAGCACCAAGGCAGCTGACGATCTAACAGAGAAAGAAAGCTTCCTTGGCTATAAAGGATAGGATGCTTTAGTTCCTAAGGCAGACCATACATGGTGCAAAAAAATTTTTCTTGCAACCGTGGGTTGCACAAAAGAAATTTGCACAATCTGCAAATGCTGTCTCCTTAATATCCAATAATTCACTGGCTAACAAGGATTCCGGCAGGTGCCAGTTCCTTAACAACCAGCTGTTAAATACCGCATGGCTAGACCACCCCTTATTTTTAACCAATGTATTTGTTCACTTATTTTTGGGGGGATTCGACTTTTAATGATGGTCCACAGGATCCGGTAAGCCTGGATTCACACCTATGGCATTTTTAGTGCTTTTTGCATTTTGCAAATTTGCACTACAGAACGCGTTTCATAGGCAACCATGTTAAAGGGGAGTTCCAGGCTTTTTTTATGTTAATTAAAAGTCAGTAGCTACACAAAGTGTAGCTGCTGGCTTTTAATAAACAGACACTCGCCTGCTCCACGGTCCAGCGACGCGACGCCCCGGAGCTCTGCTCTTCTCCCCACCTCTCCGGCCGGCGACTCCATTCATAGTGTGGGCACCCAGCCGTGACAGCGAATGCACCATGCGCTTTATGAGAGGTGAGACGATCACCTAGGACCTGTCGCGTGTCCCAGGCGTTCGCCTACAGCAAGGGTGGCCAACCAGTGGCCCGCGGAGCCCTCTGATGTGGCCCGCGACCTCCTGCTCGGAAATGGTGGGTTGGCAAGCCCAGATCACAGGTTGTCCACCCGCCATACCGTAGTATCAGTGTTGTGAAGCTGGTGGTAGAGGAAGAAAGCGGCTGCGGAGCAGAGCCCCATAAGCTGATGCTTCCTCTACAGCGCCGCCTTTTGCCACAGCGGAGTCTATGGGAAAGTTCAGCTAACACGTAGGATAGACACAGGTGCACTACGCTGCGCCCGTGGTGTGGGTAAACCGCAGCACAGCAGTGTGAATGCAGTCTTAGGCCCCTTTCACACGATCAGCTTGACCAAATGGGACCCTCAATTCACTGCTATAGAGTGTCAAATGTCCGTTTACGCCCACCTACCTCCAAGCCGAAAAACAGAAGGGAACTCGTCACCTTTCATCTGGGCGGATTGGAGGGCCTATAGAGTAGCCGTGACCTGTCACCTGCCCGCTACGCTCATTGTGGCCCTCGACTGGTTACCAAGTTGCTTAAGTGGCCCTCGCTCTTCAAAAGGTTGGGCACCCCTGGCCTACAGGGAGGGGGCCGCCCAAAAGGCAATATGACGTATCCCCCCAAAAAAATGACATGCCAAATGTGGCATGTAAGGGGGCAAGGAGTGGTTTAAGCGGAAGTTCCACTTTTGGGTGGAACTCCGCTTTTACTGGACTGTAGTGCAATTCTGCAAAAAGCACTAAAACTGCATAGATGTGAATCCATCCTTAGACAGGTTTATGCTGTATTTACCAAGTGTTTCTTATTTTTTTGCCAGAAATATCACATCAACCTGTAGTGACCATACTGCATGAGATATTTTGGTTAAATGTGTCACATGACCCCAATATCTCATGCAATATCTTTTTGTGAATCGACTCCTTTATCTTTATTGAAGGATTCCAGGTATGGATATTTTTCCAGCTTGGGCTAATGTAACTATGCATACACTTGGTGCATTTATATGGTAATTCACTAATAAAGAAGTATATAATAATGTGGTTTATTAACCTGCTTAATGGTGTTCCCGAGTGTGACTAGGGGTGGTTTTTCTATGCTATTTTCGGTAACCCCGAGTCACGCTTGGGGTAGCTGTGCAGAGCCTGCAGCGCGCGCAGGCTTACCTTCTCCAGGCAAGTTACTGTACTTACCTTGTCCCTGGATCCAGCGATGCCTCTCCACTGTGTGAGCGAGCGGCATCCTCGCTCGATTCACACAGTGCCTGTGTGCCGCCGATCTCCGTTCCCTGCGACGTTACGACGCACGAGGGCGGAGAACGGCGCCAAATTCTAAAAAGTAAACAAACAGTACACACAGTATACTGTAATCTTATAGATTACAGTACTGTATGTAAAATATACACACACCCCTTGTCCCTAGTGGTCTGCCCAGTGTCCTACATGTACTTTTATATAATAAAAACAGTTTTTTTTGTGCCTGCAAACTGTAGATTGTCTATAGCAACCAAAAGTGGCCCTTTATGTCAGAAGTGATTTTAGAGCAGCTAGAAAACAGCGATAATAAATTCTAATCACTTGCATAATTGAGCGATAGAGATTTGTGGGGAAATCCGTCATAAAAAAAAAAAAAGTAACGACAGAGACAATTCTGCAACTGAGCAAACTTCAGTGATTTTGATTTAATTGCATTATTGAATATTTTTGATTATAATTACATTATCATTTGTTATAATTATTTATAGTTATTTATTATATTATGATTTTGTGTTTTAAACTTTATCATACCCAGGATGTCTACTAGACTCTTGTTAAGGACAGATTTAAGTGAGTTATCCTTTGCAGGCCTACAGTATAAAATGCCGAATTTCCATGCAAAATAATTGTACCGCTTTTGGTACAAAATTCCAGACATAATCATACCGCCAGGGAGGTTAATAATGATAATGAAAGAGGAGCAGAAACCGGGTCCACACTAGGATGAGATAGGAAGGTCTTATACAAGTACCAGCCAGAAGGAGGTCTAATGGGTGGTAATAGTTCAAATCAGTGGCGGCCCGTCCATACGGGGGCGCCCGGGTCGCCGCCCCCCTCCTGTAGTCATAAATTAAGCGGGCCCTTTAAGGCTTTTAAAAATTTGTTCTGCAGCACCACGCAAATAACATACACTCACGCATTGCATGAGTGTATGTTATTGTGGCCAGCCTAGTCAGATAACCGGACATAGGGTGCCGATTGTCTGAATAAGGACAGCTGGTTGGCTGTACGGAAGTGCCTATCAGAGCCAGCGGCTCTGATAGGCTTTTCCAGTACAACCCTTCAGCTTCCGGATGTCTTATCCTCGGAACGTAGTGGGCTACGTCCCTTGGATAAGACTGATGGTCTCAGCCAATCAGGTTTCAGTGATTCTGGTTATCCGTAACCTGATTGGCTGAAGCGTCATCGAGGGCGGCAGAAGACATCGAGGCACCGTGGAAGGAGGATGGTGAACACCAGAAAGGTAAGTGCCGGGCGGGGGGGGGGGGTGCAATCTGACTGGCAGCATTTTACAGGGCACAGTGGGGACAATTGATGTGGGCACCAGTGGGGGACAATTGATGTGGGCACAGTGGGGACAATTGATGTGGGGACAATTGATGTGGGCACAGTGGGGACAAATGATGTGGGTACAGTGGGGACAATTGATGTGGGCACAGTAGGGACAATTGATGTGGGGACAATTGATGTGGGCACAGTGGCAAATTGATGTGGGCACAGTGGGGACAATTGATGTGGGCACAGTGGCGACAATTGATGTGGGCACAGTGGTGACATTTAATGGCATGGCACAGTGGCTGCGTTTGGCATGGCACAGTGGTGACAATTGATGGGCACAGTGGTGACAATTGATGGCATGGCACAGTGGCTGCATTTGATGGGCACAGTGGCTGCCTTTGATGGGCACAGTGAGGCTGCAATTGGTTCAAATACTCATAGATGTTCACTAATCCTGTGGGTCAGGAGTGTTGCCATACATAGAGTATACTTCCATAAAGGCACAAGGAAAAAATACATTGGCTAACATCCAGCACTCCAATCAGCATCTGTGTTTAGCATCCTCAAACTGGAGCTAAAAGGTGCTTTAAAGTGACCCTGTCATTTGCACCCAAAAATTCAACTGGAGCATCCCTGTATTAGACCCACTAATATACTTACCTCACCGGTGTCCCATGTCTCCTTCACTCTGTTCTAGCACTGCAGCCTCTGTTGGACTCTTCAGCATTTCCACTGCCTGCCCACATGCTGTGGTTCCATCCTTCGACCCCCTATATCACTATTGTGTCCTGTAATGACGTAGGGGTCAGAGCAGTGCCATCTTAAGAGCATTATAGGCCCCCGGGCAATACAGTGCACTGGGGCCCTGTCTACACAACCACGCACAAGAATTTACTGCCAAAAATCATGAAATTTACTGGCAGAACCACAATTTTTTATTGGCACTGCAAAAAAGTACCTAAAATTACAGTTTTACAAATTTCTTCATTGGCATGAAGGTTAGGTTACTGTAACCCAGCCTGATCAGAGTTTCCTCTTGCATCAGAGTCTGCAGGATTCCCCCTTACAGTGAAAGGGAACTCTTATGTAAAGGGGAACACTGCAGATCATGATGTAAGGGGGAACTCTGATGTGGAGGGGGGCTCTGGTGACCAGAGACCACCTTATATCAGAATCCACTGCTTTCTCTTTACATCAGAGTTCCCACTTACATCACGGTCCTCAGACTGAGTTCCCCTAGCACTGTAAGGGGGAATCCTGCAGACTCTGATGTAAAGGGGAACCACCTTCCATAGAATAAATACACTAAGGTAAGGGGGGGCACTAATATTTTTGTATTCACTCCCCCCTTTCTTTAGCAACCACCCGCCCTTAGACTGGCCTGGTGGTGCTATCACTGACCTCCTCTCAAGTGCACCATGCAAGGCTCAGTCAGATGGCTCCAGCTTGGCTGCTCTGGTTTTATCCTATAGTCTCTTCATGTCTGACTTCTCCTGTGACCCCCATCCCAGCGGCGCTCCCACTCTTAACTCCTCTCCAGACTCTTCCTCAGAGACTGTAGACACGATACAGTTCTACAGTTCTGACCCGCCGTTCTCCACCATTTTTTACTGGGGTCGCTGGGCAGCCGATGGGGGCCCCCAGACAAGTGGGGCCCCCGGGCAACTGCCCAGTGTGCCCAATGGAAAAGACAGCCCTGGGTCAGAGAATGGAACTGCAGCACTTGGGGGAGGTGGGATTCAACAATTTTACTTTAATCATCCCTTCTTCCTAGCAGCACATATTCACTTTCACTCCATAACAGCTGTCAAGGGCAGGTGCTTCCTTCTAGTGTCAGCTATGAGTTGCTCACAGGGCTATGGCCTCATTTCATGTGGCAATGCTGGTGTTTGGCCCAGGATTGTCACATGCTCACTCATACCTAGGCTAGAAGGGATTGGTAATTTATTTGCTCACAGCAGCTGAACAGGGCCCTAGGGAAAAAAAGGAATGATAAGTATGTCCTACCTGGCGAGGAGAGGATTAATCTTCCTTGCATGTGCAAAGTTTGATGTATAGTGTATGTCATGGCAGAATTAAAAAAATACCTTGTACATCTCTGCAATATATGCTCATATCCTGTTTTAGGCTGGATTCACACCTATGCATTTTTTGTGCTTTTTGCATTGTGCTGATTTGCACTGCAGTCCATTTAACATGGTTTCCTATGAAACACGTTCTGTAGTGCAAATCTGGAAAATGTAAAAAGCACAAAAAATGCATAGGTGTGAATCCAGCCTTATCCCTTAAACGCGGTTTAAATATAGATAAGTGACGGTTGATGTGCCAGAAATATAGGGCCAGATTCTCATAGAATTCCGGCGGCGTAGCGTAAGCCATTTACACTACGCCGCCGCATCGTAATAGAGCAAGTGCTTTAATCTCAAAGCACTTGCTCCGTAGTTTTCGCCGGCGTCGCGTAAATCGCCCAGCGTAAACCCGCGTAATTCAAATGGGGCGGCTTGTATTTAAATTAAGCGCGCCCCCGCGTCGAACGAACTGCGCATGCGCCGGCCGGGGAAAAAGCCCAGTGCGCATGCTCCAGCTCACGTCGGAAAGCGTTGTTGAAACCGACGTCAAAACGACATGAGCGTCATTTACGCAACTCCCTATTCGCGAACGAGTTAGTAAAACGACGTAAGCGACGGAAAAAGCCGACGCTGACCCGACGCCATACTTAACATGGCATCCGACGGTACTTCGTAAGGTTACTCCACATAGAAGCTGGGGTAAACTTACGCGGACGAAAACTACGTACGCGACGACGGGGCGGCGTAAAAGCGATCGGGAATCTGCGTACTAGCCTCATTTGCATATGCAAATGAGAAAACAACGTAAAGGCCACCTAGTGGCCGGAGTTGTCATTACAACTACGATCCGCAAGTGTAATGGTTTTACACTTGTCGGATGTTGAAGCGTATCTATGCAAAAGTGATGCTAAGCATCACGCGCATAGATACGAGGCAAAAAAAACGGCGATACGACGGGGTATCTGAGATACTCCGTCGTATCGCCGCTGAGAATCTGGCCCATAGTGTGCTCCTCGCTTCCTCTTTGACATGACACCACAGCTCTAAATTCCAAATTGCATGGTGTTCTATTACTCCTCATCTCCATAACCCCTTCTTATCTCCATAACGGATCCTCCCATCCATAACCCCTCCTTATTTTTTTATTTTTTTTTGAAAAGCCTATGGCGTGTGAAACACACTCAAAAACTCCACCCGGTGCAGAAAAAATGTGCACACACATAAAGAGTGTTCACAAAAACGTGCAGACGGGTGCAACGTCAAGTGGTCCTTCTGTGCAGAAGGGACCCAAACCCTGATCCCCCGGGGCGTTAGGCTCCAGACGGGGATTGAGTTACTATGGTCCGAGCAACCGAAGCCGACTCGGACCCAACTTCCCTGGAGAGACTGCCGAAACAGAACCCTCCAAGTACTAGGTGGGACTCCCCCGAATGGAGACCCCATGAGAGCAGGTGAACTAAGCCAAAAGGCCATGTCCACCCACTCCCAAGACGTTCAGGGCTGGCCCGAGGACCGGCACCCTACTAATCACACTGTGTACAAAACGTGCACAACAAAAAAAGACAAAAAGGTGACAAACATAGGCTAATAAATTAAATAAAGTGGGGGAAAGGGATAGTGAAGAGGAGAGTGAAGAAGTGGTCATTGTGATCAACAATGACCAGGCCCTCCGGCCAGGAATAAAAAATTCCTCCGGTCCTGGCCAAAAGGCCCGGCCCAGGAGGCAGGTGCTAAAAAAGCGTGTAGCTGGTGCAGTGACCATGGTGTCGTTAAATCAAAGTGACCCTCACTCACAGTGATTCTCAGACACCCCTGGACTGCCACTCCAGGGGCACATGCACCATAGGCTTTTCTGTTCCAAATCTAACCCCCCGACCGGCCAGTGCAGCTCTCCACCCCTGCCAGAAAGAGAGCCCTTCCAGGTTTTCTTGGGAAGAAGCTGCCCTCATCTAGCAGCATCCACCAATACTAACCCTTCCAGACTCCCTGTCAACCCAGCAGGATTTGCATGGCCCTACCCCGTCTCTCCATCAGGGCAGTTCCAGCTCCTCCTACCAGATCTCCGACAGGGACAGCACTTGCACCAGCCAGCCAGAAGGCCAGACTAGAACCCGGCAAAAAGACCAGACCAGGCACAGCCACCCATCCTCACCAGAAGCACCCTTCCAGGTGGCTCAGACACAACCATTGGCCGGCCCCCAGTATCTGTCGGGCAGCACGGCATAGTCCCTGCTGAAACCACCCTTCCAGGTGCAATGACGCTATTGGATTGCATCCACCCTCCACAAATAGGAGGTGCTTCAGCGCTCCTCTAGCAACTGACGAGAACGGGTACCACACCTGATCTTAGCCAAAAGGCCGAGCAGTGGCAGGGATGACACCACGATCAGCTCAGCCAGAGTGCAATGGCCGAGCCTCGCCCTGGGAGAACCACCTTCATGATCATGGTATCTCCCCTGCCAGGTAACCCCTCCTTATCTCCATAACGGATCCTCCCATCCATAACCCCTCCTTATCTCCATAACAGATCCTCCCATCCATAACCCCTCCTTATCGCCATAACGGCTCCTCATATCCATAACCCCTCCTTATCTCCATAACCCCTGTTATCTCCATAACCCCTCCTTAGCTCCATAACGGCTCCTCATATCCATAACCCCTCCTTATCTCCATAACCCCTTTTATCTCCATAACCCCTCCTTAGCTCCATAACGGATCCTCCTATCCATAACCCCTCCTTATCTCCATAACCCCTTCTTATCTCCATAACCCCTCCTTATCGTCATAATGGCTCCTCATATCCATAACCCCTCCTCCTATCCATAACCCCTCCTTAGCGCCATAATGGTTCCTCATATCCATAACCCCTCCTTATCTCCATAACGGTTCCTCATATCCATAACCCCTCCTTATCGCCATAACGGCTCTTCATATCCATAACCCCTCCTTATCTCCATAACGGATCCTCCTATCCATAACCCCTCCTTATCTTCATAACGGATCCTCCTATCCATAACCCCTCCTTATCTCCATAATGGCTCCTCATATCCATAACCCCTCCTTATCTCCATAACGAATCCTCCTATCCATAACCCCTCCTTATCTCCATAACGGCTCCTTCTATCCATAACCCCTCCTTATCTCCATAATGGCGACTCATATTCATAACCCCTCCTTATCTCCATAACGGCTCCTCCTATCCATAACCCCTCCTTATCGCCATAACGTCTTCTCCTATCCATAACCCCTCCTTTTCTCCATAACGGCTCCTCCTATCCATAACCCCTCCTTATCGCCATAACGTCTTCTCCTATCCATAACCCCTCCTTTTCTCCATAACAGCGACTCATATCCATAACCCCTCCTTATCTCCATAACGGCTCCTCATATCCATAACCCCTCCTCATCTTCATAACCCCTTCTTATCTCCGTAACCCCTCCATATCTCCATAACTGCTCCTCATATCCATAACCCCTCCTTATTTCCATAACGGCTCCTCATATCCATAACCCTTCCTTATCGCCACAACGGCTCCTTATATCCATAACCCTTCCTTATCGCCACAACAGCTCCTTATATCCATAACCTCTCCTTATCTCCATAACGGCTCCTCATATCCATAACCCCTCCTTATCTCCATAACGGCTCCTCATATCCATAACCCCTCCTTATCTCCATAACGGCTCCTCATATCCATAACCCCTCCTGATCTCCATAACAGATCCTCCAATCCATAGCCCCTCCTTAACTCCATAGCCTCTCCTCCTCATCTCCATAATTAGACATGTGCACACTGGAAATTTTTATTTTGGATGCATCCGTTCACTGAAGAATTAATTTTCATTATATTTGCTATGTTGCCCCAATACATTTTCGGAATTCCTTTGGTATCTTCGGCTTTCATTTCCTATATTCATTGTTTCAGGTTGGATTCAAAAATGTTTGCAGTTTTACTGGAAGATTGCTATATATATATATATATATATATATATATATATATATATATATATATATATATAATTTATTTCATGAACTCTATCTCTTTTTTTTTTTTTATTAGTCTTAATAAAGAAATGTTGTCCATGTACAGTATAGTATGCACTCAATACTTGGTCGGGGCTCCTTTTGCATGAATTACGGCATCAATGCGGCATGGCATGGAGGGGATCAGCCTGTGGTACTGCTGATGTGTTATGGAAGCCCAAGTTGCTTTAAAAGCGGCCTTAAGTTTGTCTGCATTGTTGGGTCTGATGGCTCTCATCTTCCTCTTGACAATACCCCACAGATTCTCTATGGCAGGGGGTCTCAAACTGGTGGCCTCCCAGCTGTTGCAAAACTACAAGTCCCATGAGGCATTGCAAGGCTGACAGTTACAAGCATGACTCCCTCAGGTATGATGGGGCTTGTAGTTCATCAACAGCTGGAGCGCCACCAGTTTGAGACCCCTGCTCTATAGGAGTTAGGTCAGGCGAGTTCGCTGGCCAATCAAGCACAGTGATACCATGATCAGTAAACTAGGTATTGGTACTTTTGGCAGGTGCCAAGTCCTGCTGGAAAATGAAATCAGCATTTTCACAAAGCTGGTCAGCAGAGGGAAACATGAAGTGCTCTAGAATTTCCTGGTAGAGGGCTATGCAGACTTTGAACTTGATAAATCACAGTGGACCAACACCAGCAGATAACATGACTCCCCCAAATCATCAAGGACTGTGGAAAACGTTGCATTTTATTTGGAAATCAAGGTCCCAGAGTTTGGAGGAAGAGTGGAGAGGCGTAGAATCCAAGTCGCATGAGGTCCAGTGTGAAGTCCCCACAGTCAGCGATGATTTGGGGGAGCCGTGTGATCTGCTGGTGTTGGTTCACAGTGTTTTATCAAGTCAGAGCAGCCCTCTAGCAGGAAATTCTAGAACACGTCATACTTCCCTCTGCTGATCGACTTTACGGAGATGCTGATTTCATTTTCCAGCAGGACTTGGCACCTCCCACACTGCCAAAAGTACCAATACCTGGTTTAATAAGGTTGCAAACTTCCTTGTAACATTTGTACCTATAGGTATGCCTAGAATAAGGCTGAACTATAGGTACTGTAAGTGTATGCCACGCCGCATTGATGCAGTTATTCATGCAAAAGGAGTATTGAGTGCATACTACATACCTCCCAACTTTTTGAGATGGGAATGAGGGACACCTATCAGCAAAAGTATGCCATGTGTTGTTGAGAGGGGGGTTTCCGCAGATCAGAGTTGTTGAGCGGGGGGGGGGGGTTCCGCGGGATCTGAGTTGTTGAATGGGGGGAGGGGTTTCTCGCGGATCGGAGTTGTTAAGCGGGGGGGTTACACGGTACACGGATCAGAGTTGTTGAGCGGGGGGGGGGGGTTACCTGGGTCTGAGTTGTTAAGCGGAAGGGGGGATCGCGGGACCGCTGGATTTATCACGGATCGCGGGACATTACCGCAAAATCCGGGATGATTGGGAGGTATGCATACTATACTGTACATCAGGGATAGCCAACCTCGGTCCTTCAGTTGTGGTGAAACTACAAGTCCCATGAGACCTTGCAAGACCTTGATAATCACAGGCATGACTCCTAGAGGCGGAGGCATGATGTTATTTGTAGTTTCACCACAGGTGGAGGGCGGAGGTTGCCTACCCCTGATGTACATGGACATACTTTTCAGTAAGCCAACATTTCTGTATTAAAAATCCTTTTTTTATTGGTCTTACTGTATGTAGTATTCTCATTTTCTGAGATACTGAACTTTGTAAATTCACTAGCTGTAAGCCATAATCATCAAAATCAAAAGAAAGACATGCTTGAAATATATCACTCTGTGTAATGCATGTAGTTTCACTTTTTGAATTTAATTACTGAAATAAATGACCTTTTTGATGATATTCTAATTTCAATGGAAAGATATAACACCAACATGTCAGTTCCAGCACCTTCACACCTCAGATCAGTCCCAATTCCTGCACCTTCACACCTCAGGCCCCGTACACACGGCAGAGAACCTCGACGGGCAAAACACATCGTTCCGCCTGTCGAGGTTCTCTGCCGGCCGTCAGAATCGGCGACCGGCCCGTCGGGAAAGGCAACCAGCCATTTATCCCAACGGGCCGTCGAGCAAATAGAGAACCTGTTCTCTATTTGCTTGACGGGTTTCCCGACGGGCGGGGCTCGCCGAGAGCGTACACACGGCCGAGGTTCTCGGCAGAATGCGGCTCCCAGCGAGGTTCTCGCTGGTTTCTGGCGAGAACCTCGGCCGTGTGTACGGGGCTTCACATCAGTCCCAATTCCTGCACCTTCACACCTCAGATCAGTCCCAATTCCTGCATCTTTACGAGGACCTGTCATGCTTTTTTCTATTACAAGGGATGTTTACATTCCTTGTAATAGGAATAAAAGTGATAATTTTTTATTTTTTATTTTAGTGTTAAAAATTGGTAAAATAAATAAAAATAAATACGAAAACCAAAAAAATAAATTTTTAAATCGCCCCGTCCCGACGAGCTCGCGTGCAGAAGCGAACGCATACGCGAGTAGCGCCCGCATATGAAAACGGTGTTCAAACCACACAAGTGAGGTATCGCCGCGATCGTTAGAGCGAGAGCAATAATTCTAGCCCTAGACCTCCTCTGTATCTCAACAAATGCAACCTGTAGATATTTTTAAACGTCGCCTATCGAGATTTTTAAGCGTAAAAGTTTGACGCCATGCCACGAGCGGGCGCAATTTTTAAGCGTGACATGTTGGGTATCATTTTACTCGGCGTAACATTATCTTTCACAGTATGTAAACAAATTGGGCCAAATTTATTGTTGTCTTTTTTTTATTTAAAAAATATTTTTTTTTTCAAAACAAGTGCGATTGTAAGAGCGCTGCGCAAATACGGTGTGACAAAACGTATTGCAATGACTGCCATTTTATTTTCTAGGGTGTTAGAAAAAATAATATATAATGTTTGGGGGTAGTAATTTTATAGCAAAAAAAAATGTTTTAGTCTCGTAAACACCGAATCTGAAAACAGGCTCGGGGCTTAAAGGGGTGTTCCACCCAAATGTAATGTTTATTAAAAGTCAGCAGCTACAAAAAGTGTAGCTGATGGCTTTTAATAAACAGACACTTACCTTCTCCACGTTCCAGCGACGCGCCGACCGGGGCTCCGCTCCTCTCCCCCCCTCCCCGGCCGGCATCCTCATTGCAAATGTGGGCACCCAGCCGTGACAGCCTTCGGCTTCACAGCCGGGCACCTACTGCACATGCCGCTGATTGGACAGGCGATCGTCTAGGACCTGTCAGTGTCCTAGACGATCGCCAAAGGGAGGGGCTGCAGTAAGGCGATTAGGCCTAATCGCCTTACCAGCCCCTCGGCGGAAGCAGGAAGTGAGACAGGAAGTCCCACTCCTACTGAAGCCCCCACTCCCCCCCAAAAAAAATTACATTCCAAATGTGGCATGTAAGGGGGAGGGGAGGGGATTAAGCGAAAGTTACTTTTTAAGGTGGAACTCCACTTTAAGTGGTTAAGCCGCACTTTATTCGCATAGGTGTGAATCCGGCTTTACTGAAGATTACAGGAATTTCATCCAATCTTTCAACCAATGGTGGCCATACACGTAACGATCTGATCGAATGATTCTTCAGAGACTCGTTCACAAAATCATTGGTTACTTTATTCTACCCCGTTATACCCTATACCTCCTCTTTCCCTTTCCTCCCCGTACCCCCCCCCCCCTGCTTTGAACATCCCCTATTTACCCTCACACAAGAGTGTAATCCGGCATGTTGAATGCCAGACTCTTTAGGTTACACATCCTGCCACACGTTCCCCCCCAGCGGTTAGACATGTAGATGGCTGACCAATGGTTCCCAGAGCACCTCAACCCTAAGGTGAACCTTGACCATACCAGAGATGCTTGGGTTCCATCCAATATTGGACCACATCTGTCCTAAAGAACCATTATGCTTCTTAGGGTCCCCTCCTGCTCACAGTATGTTCTCTTTTGGGGTGAGCGGGCATTGGGTTGACCCGTACTGGTCCTATGAACCCGTTTCCCTTGAAGAGACTCTTAGCCCCTTTGGTTTGACGAATTGGGCTGATCTATTTTCCTTATGAACATTTTGATTGTAATGAAATGTCTGTTTAATTGTCTTTTCGAGTCTTACTGTACCTCTTATGTATCTGCCTTATCTCCACTGTAAAGAGGTACTTCATGATGTTATCTGACATGCTTCTGTCATTGTTGAAAATCAATAAAGATGTGTTTTGAAAAAAAAAAAAAATGTATTCTACTAATTCCCTCCAGAGCTCTCTAGAATATAGTTATATTGTATCTCTTGTTACAAAGAAGTGAGCATTTCCTCTTCTCCTCAGCTCCATCTAGTGGCCATAATGCAGTATATCATTACAGTCCCTAATATAAGCACAATCCTTCAGAAGACAACAATAGCAGACCAATTGTTCAGAAGAAAAAATGGCAAAAAGATTAATAGACATGTGCAGAACGAAAAAAATTGTTTTGTTTAGTTCTGTTCCAATTCGTTATTTACATAAATTTGTTTAGTTTAATTTTGTTTAATTAATTTTTTTGGAATCGTTTTGAAAAGTTTTTGAATCAATTTCGAATAGTTTTCAAATTCAAAAAGTGTTCGAATCAATATCTAATGCCGCGTACACACGATCATTTTTCGGCCTTAAAAAAAAACGTTGTTTTTAGAAAAACGACATTTAAAATGATGGTGTGTGGGCTTCCCTTAATTTTTCAGGTTCTGAAAAACGACAAAAAAAAATTCGAACATGCTGCATTTTTTTAACGTCGTTTTTCGGGTTGTAAAAAATGGTCGTCTGTGGGCTAAAACAAAATTTTAAACCCGCGCATGCTCAGAAGCAAGTTATGAGATGGGAGCGCTCGTTCTGGTAAAACTACCGTTCATAATGGAGTAAGCACATTCATCACGCTGTAACAGACAGAAAAGCGCGAATTGTCTTTTACTAGCTAGGAATCAGCTAAAGCAGCCCAAAGGCGAATAGAACTTCCCCTTTATAGTGCCGTCATACATGTTGTACGTCACCGCGGTTTGCTAGATCATTTTTTTTAAACTATGGTGTGTGGGCAACGTCGTTTTTAATGATGAAGTTGGGAAAACTTCGTTTTTTGGACATGGTGAAAAATGATCGTGTGTACTCGGCATGACCGTTTTCGAATTTAAAACGTTTTTCAATTTCCAAGAAGAATAAAATAGAATAAGAAATAAAGGAAGCGAATATCATTATTTTTTCTATTCTATTCCTATATTTTCTATTCTATTTTATTCTTTTTGGAAATTGGAAAACAATTTGAATTTGAAAAGTATTCGAAAACTATTATAAAACGATTTGAATTTGAATTTCGTTATTTCGGATTAGTTAAAATTTGGTACTATTCTAATTCGGAAATTCGGATACCGAGGAGGGTTCTGTTTCGGCAGACCCTCCAAGGAAGTTGGGTCCATGTTGACTTCGGCTGCACGGACCACAGATTACCTCAGTCCCTGCTAGGAGCCAAACGCCCCAGGGATCAGGGTTGGGCCCTTTTCGGAGGACCATTTGACGATGCACCCAGTCACAGTTTTTTGTGTATCACTCTTTATGTGTGTGCACATTTTTTCCTGCACCGGGTGAAGTTTTTGGGTTGTGTTATGCACGCCTTCTGCCTGTCCATGCCATGCTGTCGACATATATCATTGTGCGCTGGTCGGCAAGCAGTTAAATACATCAACACCCAATTAACCACTTAACGCCCGCCGCACGCCTATGTACGTCCACAGAATGGCACGTACAGGCAGATGGGCGTATATATACGTCCCTGCCTTCTAGCGGGTCGGGGGTCCGATCGGGACCCCCTCCGCTACGTGCGGCGGGCGGCTTACCTGCGGGAGCGATCCGTCTTGAGGGGGCGGCTGTTCATTTCTGTCCGCCCCCTTGTGATCGCTCCCAGCCAATCCCGTGCGCCTCCGTGTCACTTCCTCTGCCTGTAAAATGTAAACACTGGCAGAGGAAGTGATGTCAGCTCTCCTCTCGGCGGCAGGGCCGCCATCAGGAATTTTGGGGCCCCTTACACAGCTTCAGGCATGGGCCCCCTGGAGCAGAGAACCGGGGAGGGGGGCTGCTGCCGCCAGAAATTGAGAAGCCGGGGGGGCTGCCACGAATTGAGAAGCGGGGGGGCCTTTACAAAAAGAAGAAATAAAGAAAAATATATATAAAAAGGGGGGTACCCATCCTGGGCCCTTTAATAAAAAGAAAAAAAGAGAGAAAAATATATATATATATGGGTGGTTGCCATCTGGGGCCCTGGGGACCTCTGGGCCCTTTAATCATCTTTTTTTTTTTTAATAAAAAGAAATTACAAAAAAAGGGGGCTTTCCATCCGGGACCTCTGGGCCCTTTAATAAAAATAAACCTCTGGGTCCTTTAATAAAAAAGAAATACAAAAATATATATATAAAAAAGAAATAAACATTTATAAAAAAAAAAAAAAAAACAAGGGGGTTGCCTTCCAGGGCCCTGGGGACCTCTGGGCCTTTTAATTTAAAAATAAAATAAAAAATATATATAAACAAAAATAAAAAAATATATAAAAAAGGGGGGTTTGACACATGGGGTCCTGGGGACCTCTGAGCCCTTTAATAAAAATATATCTATATATAAAAAAAAGAAGAAAAATAAAAGAAATAAAATAATATTAAAAAAATGTAAAACATTTTAATAAAAAAAGGAGTGTTGTCAACCGGTGGGCCCTGGGGACCCCTGGACCCTGTAATAATAATAATAATTTACGTTTGCCGAGGTCAGCTGAACTGTCCTCGGGCCTTTCTGGCCGTTTCCGAATGGCTCCGGCGCCCCCCCCCCCACCTCAGGCCAAACGCGGTACTGCACACCACTTTGGCCTGAATCCTGCTAGTTTTGCGAGACAACCCTCGCAAACCAAGTTAGGATTTTAGGAAATAAATACAGTGCTCGTATTGCAAAACGCTTGTTAACCGCGTTACTCGCAATCAGAGGTTTCACTGTATATACATGGTTAGGACACATGTTAATACAAAAACATCTGTTACACATCCCTACACATACACCAGAAGAGGGAGATGTAGCCATAGAGCCCCTTCCAGCCTTGCAAATGTGGCCTGTGCATCCAGGTGGTAATAACCCCCCGGTCATGAAAGGATTAAATAAAAAAGGAAGAAAGTCAAATGTATGTAGCGCCCCCTTACTGTCAGTAAGAGACACTGTTTACATTTAGTGGGGTGAGAGACTTATTTGCTCTCACTCAGGTTGATTTATGCTAAATTAGGCTGCTGTCAGCCCTGAATTATCCTGTGGGTCGTTCTGTGCTCCAGGGATGCAGTTCCATCTCTGGGCGGCAGGTGGCCCAAAAAGGGATTCAGGCAGAGCCACTTTTCCCCAGCAGCCAATTAGAGGAGTGTTTTCCTCGCGGGGCATAACATATATATAATGTTTGGGTGTTCTAATTAGAGGGAAGGAGAAAATTTACACATAAGAACTGGTTTTACTTGTAATGTGTAATGCCAACGGCCACCACCAGATGGCGCCAGGTCACAGCTCACAGAAGGAAGCTTGGGACTTCACAAGGCCGCAAAGCCACGGGCCCTCATTTACTGGCCGTCGGGGGCCCGCTGCGATCACGCGGCAGGGGAGGTGGGGGCGCAGGGAGACACAGGATACTCTTGTTGCAATTGTCGCAATTGCGACCTGGCGCCCGGATTTTGTCGAGCCCTGATGTTTACCATAATCGTTGCAAGTGAAACTACAACAAAATCCCAAATTTTGTTTTTCCCCCTAAAAAAAGTAATGGGAGATAAAATCTTCTGGGGGCACTAGTTCTGGTGACCTAAGGGATTCCCTAAATTTGAAGGAATTTTCTCTCACTTCGTGTTTTGGCTATGGCGACAGGAAGTGAAGAGAAATCTCCCCAATAGGACACAGATGGCAAAAAAAATATGACAGGTTATAGCTCCTCCTTACTCTATCCAAAAAGGGGGGGGGGGGTGTTTTGTCAGATTTTGTACTGGAAGTGAAGTTCCGTCACCGCTATCTTGGTACAACCTGCACTTTTCCACAGTAAGTATACAGTGAGAAGGCAGCATGCGGACATCTTGTTATACCCACCAGAGTTTTGCATTTTTCACTTATTTTTTAACTGTAAACGGAGCTTATATAGAGAAATACAGTATTTCAAAATCCGTACCCATTATTCAGTAATTTTTGCTGCTGCAAATTGTAGGCCCCCGCATAGAAACACGTGTTTCTGCATGCGTTCCCAGAACACACAGGTGTAAATGGGACCTAAGGGACAGTTGCAGCCAGAAGTAGTAAAAATTGGCATTTATTCCGCCCTTTCTGCTGCATTCACACCTTCACATATCAGGAAATTGCGTGTTTTTTGCAGGTTTCTGCACAATGCGCCTAGGGCAGCCTATTGACTTGAATTTTTGAAAGTGAGGGCAGAGAGATCAGAGAAGACACCACATCCCAGTATAATCATATGAAGAAAGGGGAAAAGGAACAAACATGGGGACTTTTTAGGTGTCAGGTCAAAAATAGATTACAATTGATAACATTTTATTAATTTTATTAAAACAATAAAACATGCAGCTTTTGATGTTTCCTTGAAGTTCTAAAGATGCATTACTGTTCTCACTCAGTGCCCCCTCTTGGTTCTGTTTTTTTGGGGACTCCACTTTGGCTTCATGGTTCTCACTCAGTGCCCCCTCTTGGTTCTGGTAATTTGGGGACTCCACTTTGGCATCATGGTTTTCACTCAGTGCCTCCTCTTGGGTCTGGTTATTTGTGGACTCCACTTTGGCATCACTGTTCTCACTCGGTGCCCCCTCTTGGTTCTGGTTATTTGTGGACTCCACTTTGGCATCACTGTTCTCACTCAGTGCCTCCTCTTGGTTCTGGTTATTTGTGGACCCCATTTTGGCATTACTGTTCTCACTCAGTGTCCCCTCTTGGTTCTGGTTATTTGGGGACTCCACTTTGGCTTCATGGTTCTCACTCAGTGCCTCCTCTTGGTTCTGGTAATTTGGGGACTCCACTTTGGCATCACTGTTCTCACTCAGTGCCCCCTCTTTGTTCTGGTTATTTGGGGACTCCACTTTGGCATCATGGTTCTCACTCAGTGCCCCCTCTTGGTTCTGGTTATTTGGGGACTCCACTTTGGCATCATGGTTCTCACTCAGTGCCCCCTCTTGGTTCTGGTTATTTGGGGACTCCACTTTGGCATCATGGTTCTCACTCAGTGCCCCCTATTGGTTCTGGTTATTTGGGGACCCCACTTTGGCATCATGGTTCTCACTCAGTGCCTCCTCTTGGTTCTGGTTATTTGTGGACCCCAGTTTGGCATTACTGTTCTCACTCAGTGTCCCCTCTTGGTTCTGGTTATTTGGGGACTCCACTTTGGCTTCATGGTTCTCACTCAGTGCCTCCTCTTGGTTCTGGTTATTTGGGGACTCCACTTTGGCATCATGGTTTTCACTCAGTGCCCCCTCTTGGTTCTGGTTATTTGGGGTCTCCACTTTGGCATCATGGTTCTCACTCAGTGCCTCCTCTTGGTTCTGGTTATTTGGAGACTCCAGTTTGTCATCATGGTTCTCACTCAGTGCCCTGTCTTGGTTCTGGTAATTTGGGGACTCCACTTTGGCATCATGGTTCTCACTCAGTGCCTCTTCTTGGTTCTAGTTATTTGTGGACTCCACGTTGGCATTACTGTTCTCACTCAGTGCCCCCTCTTGGTTCTGGTTATTTGGGGTCTCCACTTTGGCATCATGGTTCTCACTCAGTGCCCCCTCTTTGTTTTGGTTATTTGGGGACTCCACTTTGGCATCATGGTTCTCACTCAGTGCCCCCTCTTGGTTCTGGTTATTTGGGGACTCCACTTTGGCATCATGGTTCTCACTCAGTGCCCCCTCTTTGTTCTGGTTATTTGGGGACTCCACTTTGGCATCATGGTTCTCACTCAGTGCCCCCTCTTTGTTCTGGTTATTTAAGGAATCCACTTTGGCATAACTGTTTTCACTCAGTGCCCCCTCTTGGTTCTGGTTAGTTAGTGAATCCACTTGGTCTGTTTTGTTTGTGGATTCTGTGTCTTTTTTATCCTCCTTGTAGGATAATGAGCCCATCCATTTCCAGAAGACATCCAAATTCAGGTATGAAGAGATACCCCAACTCCTTGGTGCTGAATGGTGGATCTGTTCAACAAGTCTCGGTTCGCCAGGATCCGGGGATTGAGGAGAACCTCTGACTGTGGTCAAAGGTGGATTTTCCTCTCCCATTAATGATAAGTTGGGTTTTTGGGTCGTGTCGACTGGAAGATGTCCCGTGTCTCGGTTACTCAGTGCCCAGTCTTGGTTCTGGGTATCCGAGGAATGGAGCGGGTGTGATTTCTGTGTGAATTTTGCCTCCTCCAAGGATAAATTAATCATCTCCAGGTGTCTTCATTCCCCACCATGTCCAAAGTACGAAAAGAAGAGTTCTTCCTCCTCCGGCGAGTAAAGGGACGTCTGTTTGCATTTCGGGTCATTCCCGTTATCAGATGGCGGTATATATTATAACAATATATTATACTAGTATATACTGTATATTTATATCAGTATATACTGTAGATTAGTATACAGCAGGTATATATAGATGAGTATATAGATTAGTATACAGCAGGTATATATAAGATGAGTATATAGATTAGTATACAGCAGGTATATAGATATAGATCTCAGTTGTTTAGTAGTATAATCTCGGAGAATAGAGGGCGCCGTGCTGCTCAATTCCCACTCTCTCACTACACTGACACTCAGCCGCCTGCAGCGCCTTATGTGACCTCCCCCTCTACGCTGACGTCACAGTGATGCGCCCTCACAACAACCCAGCGAGCCGTTTTTTTACTGCTCTTTATTACCCAGCCGGGTAAAAACAGTAAACTTGTGGTGAGGAAAGTAAAGCTGAAGAAGATAGAAGACAACTGCAGATTCAGGCGTAATGATAGGAAACAGTCCTGCTCCCAAACGTAACACTTCTTAGCACCACTCCCGCCGGAGTGGGTTTAGTGTACCCGGACAGGCCTCTCTCACTGACCTGGCAGCCGGGGTATCACTCGGACATTTGTAGGATAAAGTGTCTGCCACAGACCCTCCTTGGTGAACTTGGGAGAAAGGACCCCTCTCAATGAGCCTCAGAAGATACCTCTGCCACAGGTCCCCTCTGGGTTGAATTCCTGGAGATTTGCCTCCTTAACCACTTTAGCCCCGGACCATATTGCTGACTAAAGACCAGAGCACTTTTTATGATTCGGCACTGCGTCGCTTTAACTGACAATTGCGCAGTCGAGCGACGTGGCTCCCAAACAAAATTGGCGTCCTTTTTTCCCCACAAATAGAGCTTTCTTTTGGTGGGATTTGATCATCTCTGCGGTCTTTATTTTTTGCGCTATAAACAAAAATAGAGCGACTATTTTGAAAAAAATGCAATATTTTTTACTTTTTTCTGTAATAAATATCCCCCAAAAATATATAAAAAAAAACGTTTTTTTCCTCAGTTTAGGCCGATACGTATTCTTCTACATATTTTTCGTAAAAAAAAATCGCAATTAGCATTTATTGATTGGTTTGCGCAAAAGTTATAGCGTTTACAAAATAGTGGGTAGTTTTATGGCATTTTTATTATTATTTTTTTTTTTACTAGTAATGGCGGCGATCAGCGTTTTTTTTTCAGTACTGCGACCTTATGGCGGGCACTTCGGACACTTTTGACACATTTTTGGGACCATTGGCATTTTTTTAGCGATCAATGCTATAAAAATGCATTGTATTACTATAAAAATGCCATTGGCAGTGAAGGGGTTAACACTAGGGGGCGGGGAAGGGGTTAAGTGTGTTCCTGGGTGTGTTCTAACTGTATGGGGGGGTGGCCTCACTAGGGGAAATCACTGATCTTCTGTTCATACATTGTATGAAGAGAAAATCAGCGTTTCCCCCGCTGACAGGAACGAGAGCTATGTGTTTACACACATACCTCCCGTTCCCCGCTCTGTAAGGAGCAATCGCGGGTGCCCGGCGGCGATTGTACCCGCCGGGCACGCGCGCGGGACTCGGGGGCGAGCGGGGGGCGCCCGCGCGGGCCGCCGGCGGTGCGCACGCGCCCCCTAGTGGCAATCGTAGTGCCGACGTAGCTTGACGGGCTCTCGCCCAGGAGAGCCGACCTGCCGCCGTAGAACGACGGCGGCTGGTCGGCAAGTGGTTAATTGAGTTATGACTGGATCTCCTTCAACTTGTCGCCCAGGTACCGTCTGACAGGTGATCACTCCCTCAGTGTCCGGCTACCTCGATTCCCCGGTGGTTTGTCAAGGCCCTTTTGGACCGCCAGCCTCTCAATGGCGCTCCTCAGACGGACTCCCCACCGAACAGCAAATACAGCTTGGGATCCTCAAAGGTGGGAACCCAGTCACTCACTGGCTCCCCGTCGCTGTTCAGATGCTCCGGGTCAGCATGGCCCCTGGACCAGGAACACCGCGTGACACGCACGCCCCGGCCAGGTAGGCCATAACGCTGTGATGTGGCCACCCTAAAGGTGGGTGCCACACTGGACGAAGAAGACCCAGAACCAATGGTGTCTGCCCCATAAATACCCCTCCCCAGCATGCACAGCAAGGACAAACCCTTGTGATTGGCTGCTGGGAAAGAGCACCCAAACCTTGACTCCACTGCTGCCATCTGCAGCACCGGGGCTGGAAGAACACCCCAGCACAGCAGAATGGCCCCACAGTACAGCCAAGCTGAGACAGAGACCCTATTCTCACACCTAACAATTAGGATCCGAGTCTAACTACACTCTGATCTTACCCTTAAATTTAAAGCGGATGTCCCCCTGAAAAAAAAAAATCAAAAGCCAGCAGTTACAAATACTGCAGCTGCTGACTTTTAGGCTGGGTTCACACTAGTGCGGTGCGAATTCCAGCTCTGTAATCTCTGCAGATAGATAAGAGAAGTGTTCAGCAGATCCATTGCGTTTTAGCTGCGAATTTGGAGACCTGGGAGAAGTTCCGGGTGAGAGGAGAGTGGGGGAGAAATGTACTGAGCTGAATGAGAGAAATTCCTGAAGAGAACTGAACACATCTGCGAATCAGCTTCGTACCCATAGAAGATAATGGGACTGAATTCGCACCTGAGCCGCACAGCAAGGCATAAAATCCGCACACGTTTTTACTGCAATGCGCAGTGCGAATGCATCGCACATATGTAAACCAGCCTCATTGAAAACAATGTATTTAGAAATGTTCTGCGTATTGGATGCGGTTTAAGCCGCAACCAATTCGCATAGGTGTGAACCCGGCCTTAATATCAGCACTTACCTGTCCTGGAGTCCAGCGCCATCCGCAGCAGAGGACGAGCGATCGCTCGTCGCTCTGCTGCCCCCGCTGGCATCCTCGGTGAGGGAACCAGGAAGTGAAGCGCTCCGGCTTCACTGCCCGGTTCCCTACGGCGCATGCGCGAGTCGCGCTGCGCCGTGCTGACTGGTTCCCGCTGTGTTCTGGGAGCGGAGAGTTCCCAGAACACAACGTGGAGGGGGGGGGGGGAAATCTGACATCCTGCCCGCAGTCTACCCGCAGACTTTGTGGCCGGAAGTGGGTGCAAATACCTGTCTTTAGACAGGTATCTGCAACCCCCTCCCCCCTGAAAGGTGACAAATGTGACACCGGAGGGGGGAGGGTTACGACAAGCGGGAGTGGAGCTCCGCTTTAACTAGCACTGGTACTATAAAGTACACAGGCGCTACATACGTTTTTTCTGGACTTTATTATTTGTACTGTGTGTTTTTTACATGCACTGGCCAGTGTTTTGTATCTGCTCGTGCTTATTTAGTGTATCACACATTCACTCTGGTATTTGTTTCACAGCCTCACTGTGGTAGATTCTTTATTCACCATCCATTCCCACCACTCTTTCTTTGGACAGCCAGTCACTTTCCCTGCCCCTTCACAGCGCAGGCGCCACCCCTGTAGTTACACTGATGGGAGGAGCTTACCTCGGATACATCATCCGGAGCCGCATGGGATGCCGGGAGTTGTAGTTTAGCCGGGGATGTGCCGGGATTGGTGGGCGGGATCGCTGACGTGTGGTTCGATATTCTGCCGAGTTGAGTATTTTGTCAGGACAGCGGCAGAAGCGGCAGCGGCCGGTGCGAGGAGAGAGAGGGGGAGGAGGGGCCGGACCGGGAGAACCGGGTCACGTGACAGGTAGGAAGGGGGTCATCTGACCGGGGGGGAGCACCGGGAGAACCGGACAAGTGGGCGGGGGAGGCGGTCACTGCGTGTCCTGTCACTACCTGCACTCCCCACCCTCCCTCATGTGCCCCCACCCTGTGCTTTATTATCAGTATCCCCCCCCCCTCAATACCACCTGTACCACTCCCCCCGTACCAGACCTGAGATCAGTGCCTGTACCCCCTCACCCTCCTCAGTGCCCCCCCCCACCCCTAGTAGTAGACTGCTGTCCAGTACAGCCCCCCCTCTGTAATTGTACACATTGGGGGCTTTCATCCCAAAAGTGTCCCCCCCCCCCTCAGAGTATGATGAGATCACCGATCTGGGGGGGTCCTGTGATCTGTACTGCAATCATGGGGTCAGGTCTCTCCTGGGGAGGTCATGGTGCCAGTCTGTGTGCTCAGATACCCCCCCCCCCTCTCATGGTGTCACCTCTGTGTAAGTGCTCAGTAATAGTGTCACCCCCCCCCCCTGTAATGGTGTGTAGTGATAGTGTCACCCCCCCCCCCCTTGTAATGGTGTGTAGTGATAGTGTCACCCCCCCCCCCCCTTGTAATGGTGTGTAGTGATAGTGTCACCCCCCCCCCCTGTAATGGTGTGTAGTGATAGTGGTCACCCCCCTGTAATGGTGTGTAGTGATAGTCACCCCCCCCCCCCTGTAATGGTGTGTAGTGATAGTCACCCCCCCCCTGTAATGGTGTGTAGTGATAGTCACCCCCCCCCCCCCTGTAATGGTGTGTAGTGATAGTCACCCCCCCCCCCCTGTAATGGTGTGTAGTGATAGTCACCCCCCCCCCCCTGTAATGGTGTGTAGTGATAGTCACCCCCCCCCCCCCTGTAATGGTGTGTAGTGATAGTCACCCCCCCCCCCTGTAATGGTGTGTAGTGATAGTCACCCCCCCCCCCTGTAATGGTGTGTAGTGATAGTCACCCCCCCCCTGTAATGGGTGTAGTGATAGTCCCCCCCCCCCTGTAATGGTGTGTAGTGATAGTGTCACCCCCCCCCCTTGTAATGGTGTGTAGTGATAGTGTCACCCCCCCCCCTTGTAATGGTGTGTAGTGATAGTGTCACCCCCCCCCCCCCCTTGTAATGGTGTGTAGTGATAGTGTCACCCCCCCCCCCCCCTTGTAATGGTGTGTAGTGATAGTGTCACCCCCCCCCCCCCCCCTTGTAATGGTGTGTAGTGATAGTGTCACCCCCCCCCCCCTTGTAATGGTGTGTAGTGATAGTGTCACCCCCCCCCCCCGTAATGGTGTGTAGTGATAGTGTCACCCCCCCCCCCCCCCTGTAATGGTGTGTAGTGAGTGATAGTGTCACCCCCCCCCCCGTAATGGTGTGTAGTGAGTGATAGTGTCACCCCCCCCTGTAATGGTGTGTAGTGATTGTGTCACACCCCCCCCCTTGTAATGGTGTGTAGTGATAGTGTCACCCCCCCCCTTGTAATGGTGTGTAGTGATAGTGTCACCCCCCCCCCTTGTAATGGTGTGTAGTGATAGTGTCACCCCCCCCCCCCCCCGTAATGGTGTGTAGTGAGTGATAGTGTCACCCCCCCCTGTAATGGTGTGTAGTGATTGTGTCACACCCCCCCCCTGTAATGGTGTGTAGTGATGGTGTCACCCCCCCCCCCTGTAATGGTGTGTAGTGATGGTGTGTAGTGATGGTGTCACCCCCCCTGTAATGGTGTGTAGTGATGGTGTCACCCCCCCCTGTAATGGTGTGTAGTGATGGTGTCACCCCCCCCCCTGTAATGGTGTGTAGTGATGGTGTCACCCCCCCCCCTGTAATGGTGTGTAGTGATGGTGTCACCCCCCCTGTAATGGTGTGTAGTGATGGTGTCACCCCCCCCCCTTGTAATGGTGTGTAGTGATGGTCACCCCCCCCCCCCCGTAATGGTGTGTAGTGAGTGATAGTGTCACCCCCCCCTGTAATGGTGTGTAGTGATTGTGTCCCCCCCCCCCTTGTAATGGTCACCCCCCCCCTGTGTAGTGATACCCCCCCTGTGTGTGTAGTGATGGTGTCACCCCCCCCCTGTAATGGTGTGTAGTGATGGTGTCCCACCCCCCCCTGTAATGGTGTGTAGTGAGTGATAGTGTCACCCCCCCCTGTAATGGTGTGTAGTGATTGTGTCACACCCCCCCCCTGTAATGGTGTGTAGTGATGGTGTCACCCCCCCCCCTGTAATGGTGTGTAGTGATGGTGTCACCCCCCCTGTAATGGTGTGTAGTGATGGTGTCACCCCCCCCTGTAATGGTGTGTAGTGATGGTGTCACCACCCCCCCCTGTAATGGTGTGTAGTGATGGTGTCACCCCCCCCCTGTAATGGTGTGTGTGATAGTGTCCCCCCCCCCCCCTGTAATGGTGTGTAGTGATGGTGTCACCCCCCCCCCCCTGTAATGGTGTGTAGTGATGGTGTCACCCCCCCCTGTAATGGTGTGTAGTGATGGTGTCACCCCCCTGTAATGGTGTGTAGTGATAGTGTCCCCCCCCCCCTGTAATGGTGTGTAGTGATAGTGTCACCCCCCCCCTGTAATGGTGTGTAGTGATAGTGTCACCCCCCCCCTGTAATGGTGTGTAGTGATAGTGTCACCCCCCCCCCCTGTAATGGTGTGTAGTGATAGTGTCACCCCCCCCCCCTGTAATGGTGTGTAGTGATAGTGTCACCCCCCCCCCCCTGTAATGGTGTGTAGTGATAGTGTCACCCCCCCCTGTAATGGTGTGTAGTGATAGTGTCACCCCCCCCCTGTAATGGTGTGTAGTGATAGTGTCACCCCCCCCCCCCCTGTAATGGTGTGTAGTGATAGTGTCACCCCCCCCCCTGTAATGGTGTGTAGTGATAGTGTCCCCCCCCCCCTGTAATGGTGTGTAGTGATAGTGTCCCCCCCCCCCCTGTAATGGTGTGTAGTGATAGTGTCCCCCCCCCCTGTAATGGTGTGTAGTGATAGTGTCCCCCCCCCCCCCCCTGTAATGGTGTGTAGTGATAGTGTCCCCCCCCCCCCTGTAATGGTGTGTAGTGATAGTGTCCCCCCCCCCTGTAATGGTGTGTAGTGATAGTGTCCCCCCCCCTGTAATGGTGTGTAGTGATAGTGTCCCCCCCCCTGTAATGGTGTCCCCCCCCCTGTAATGGTGTCCCCCCCCCCTGTAATGGTGTCCCCCCCCCCCTGTAATGTGTGTAGTGATAGTGTCACCCCCCCCCCCCTGTAATGGTGTGTAGTGATAGTGTCACCCCCCCCCCTGTAATGGTGTGTAGTGATAGTGTCACCCCCCCATGTAATGGTGTGTAGTGAGTGTCCCCCCCCCCCCCTCCCTGTAATGGTGTGTAGTGATAGTGTCCCCCCCCTGTAATGGTGTGTAGTAATGGTGTCCCCCCCCCTGTAATGGTGTGTAGTTATGGTGTCCCCCCCCTGTAATGGTGTGTAGTGATAGTGTCACCCCCCCCCCCCCATTGTGTGTGTGTGTGTGTGTGTGTGTATATATATTAGTGCATTCAGTATAGGATTTATCATTGGGCACAGACCCGTATAATAAGATCGGTGTTTTGGCTGCTACTGCTGACCTCCTCCTGAAAATGCTGGTGGCCTGGCTGTGTTGCTGACACTTTTATGTCAGACGTAGTGACGTCGCACAGCCAGGCCACCGGCATTTTCAGGAGGAGGTCACCAACGCCGGCTCCCCGTATTCCTTAGATGTGTATTAAATGGTGAAGTCTCAGTCCTGAAGAACGTTCTCCTCCAGGTAGGAAGAGGTGACTGCAGCCGGAACCAAGGGCCACACTTCCTCCATGGAGTTCCCGGCTCCGCCCACTAGGCACTTCCACACGGAGGAGGGTCTGGTGCCGCCTGTTGTATCTCTTAGTCACATGATCAGGTGGGGTAGAGAGTCTTCCCAACAGCCAGCAAAACCTTCCAGGGGTTCTAACACTTGTCATTTATTTCCATAAGCAAAATAAATCCTGTACTGAGGGGAAGGATGAGACGCCATTACTGGTCCCCTGAAAATACATTTAGTGTCAGGATGAAGCGCGTTGATCAGGAAGTTGGACTGCCTGGTCAGCATCCCTTGTTCCACATAAGAGCCCCAAAATATTGAAGCCGATGGATCAGCATGACACCCCAGGGGAACAATGGCGGCCTCCATGTGATCCCAGAGGATCTTTTCCATCAATTGTGAGTCTAGTGTTAGGACTGCTGTGTGTCCGGACCAGAGACCAGGACCTGTGCAGGACGGCTGACTGTTCAGGAGCAGACCCATCCCCGTCCAGGACCCGCCGGCTGCCGGCGCATTCCCCGTCCAGGACCCGCCGGCTGCCGGCGCATTCCCGTTCCCCGTCCAGGACCCGCCGGCGCGTTCCCCGTCCAGGACCCGCCGGCGCGTTCCCCGTCCAGGACCCGCCGGCTGCCGGCGCATTCCCCGTCCAGGACCCGCCGGCTGCCGGCGCATTCCCCGTCCAGGACCCTGTTTGCTCTAGAAATAAAATTCTGATTTGCTGATGCAATTTAGATTTTTATTTTTTATTTTTCTGTTTAAATATGCCATCTGTCAATAAAAACCTTATTTTTCAAAAATAAATAAAATAATAATAAAAAATGATAAAAATAGATTCTTGTCCCTCTTAGTGAGAATAAGTGACACTCCAGGGATGACCCTTCTAAGGACACATGTTCAGACCGTCCCTGGATACAAAGTCGCTGTGTCGGCGGTTCCGTTCGCTCGCCGTGGTGTGGCCGCGGAGGGTGCTGATTGTTGTATTTGTGACATTTCACGGCCTCATTCATAACAATGAGAGGTCAGTTCCTGTTTGTTCCAGCAGGAAGTAACAAAAGATCACACGGTGCCCCTGATCACACGGTGCCCCTGATCGCCCCCCCCCCCCCTCTCCCGCCGCCTCCTTCTGGAGGACTCTTTCACTTTTCAATAAGCTCTTGTGAGCACTTTACACGGCGGCCTGATCACGCCGGCGGCGATTACTGGAGGTCATGTGATTTATGGCTCTCGGCTGGATATGTCGTTATCACATAAGGTGCTCAGCGGAGGAGATTAGGCAGTAAACATGACATTGTGTTAGGATTTATGGTCACACATTGGAGTGTAAAGCATCGTACACACCATCGGATATTCCCACAACAGACGGGCGATGGAGGAGTTTTGACTGATAATCCGACCATTTGTACGTTTCCATCGGACAATTGTCGGAATTTCCAACAACAAATGTGTGCCATTGTGTGTACACAAGTCCGTCCGACTAAAATCCAAAGTACGAACACGCATGCTCCGAACCAATGCTAACCATAAGGCAACATTGGCAGAAGTTGCCCAAAGGGTGGCGCTAAAGAGCAGAAAAACACGTAGTTTCTTGTATGTTGGTCGACAAAGTTTTGCCGTTTTTGAATGCAGGGCCAACACCCTTCACACAAAATTTCACAGCTTTGTCCGATGGAAATCCGATCGTGTGTACGAGGCTTTAGATGGAGATCGGGCCTCCACACTCTCCTCCATACACCCTCCATGTATAAAGGTGAACCCCGCCTAGAACACTCACCTCAACACGCCCTCCTTGTATAAAGGTGAACCCCACATAGGACACACTCGGGTAGTAAAGATCTTTATCTGTCTATGAATGGTCGGTGTAACTAATAATAGATGAAAGTTGATCAGAGGACTACTAAGATTGCACCTAACGTTGCTTCTGCATACTTATTTTTTTTTTTTTTTTTTAATGCGAGTGTGGAAAGGTTTAGATCCCTTTTAACTAACGTACATATTACCAAAAGTATTGGGACACCTGCCTTTACACGCACACATGAACTTTAATGGCGTCTCAGTCCGTAGGGTTCAATATTAAGTTGGCCCACCCTTTGCAGCTTTAACTCTTCTGCGAAGGCCGTCCACAAGGTTTAGGAGTGTGTCTATGGGAATGTTTGACTATTCTTCCAGAAGTGCATTTTGTGCCACAAAGTCTGAAGGACAGTAAACTGGCCATTTGTTTAAAAAAAAGTTTTTGGAGACCACTGCTCTACACCAACCTTTCTTAACCAGGGTTCCTCCAGAGGTTCCAAGGGGCTCCTTGAGCAATGAGGCAATGGTGGATCTTGATTTCACACCCACGATGACTATCTAAAGGGACAGTTTTCCTATGACATTGAATATAAGAGATAAAATAACTACTAGTTACATGTGTAAGAGGACACTTCTTCACTGGCCACCAATTAAGGGGGACACGTCTTCACTGGCCACTAAGGCAAGGGGGGGATCCTTCTCTGGCTGCCAAGGCGGTGGGACCCGCCTCCTCCCCCTCCTGGGCCGCTAGGGCGGTGGGACCTGCCTCCTCCCCCTCCTAGGGCGGTGGGACCCGCCTCCTCCCCCTCCTGGGCCGCTAGGGCGGTGGGACCCGCCTCCTCCCCCTCCTGGGCCGCTAGGGCGGTGGGACCCGCCTCCTCCCCCTCCTGGGCCGCTAGGGCGGGGGGGACCCGCCTCCTCCCCCTCCTGGGCCGCTAGGGCGGGGGGGACCCGCCTCCTCCCCCTCCTGGGCGCTAGGGCGGGGGGGACCCGCCTCCTCCCCCTCCCGGGCGCTAGGGCGGGGGGCCTAGGGCGGGGGGGACCCGCCTCCTCCCCCTAGGTCGGGGGGGACCTGCCTCCTCCCCCCCCCGGGCGCTAGGTCGGGGGGGACCTGCCCCCCCCCCCCCCCAGGCCACTATGGTGGGGGGGACCTGCCTCCCCCCCCCCTGGGCGGCTAGGGCGGGGGGGGCCCGCCTCCTCCTCCCCCTGGGCCGCTAGGGCGGGGGGACCCGCCTCCTCCTCCCCCTGGGCCGCTAGGGCGGGGGAAAACGCCCCCCCCCTGGGCCGCTAGGGCAACGCAAGGTCACATAGACGCGTTTCACACATACATCTTGTGCTTAATCATGATTAAGCACAAGATGTGTGAAACGCGTCTACGTGACCTTGCGTTGGTGTCTTTGGTGTTATCACCTTGAATAATAAAAGGCAATCGGAATTCCTGTGATATGGATATGTAGTATGTCTGGCAGCTTGCCTTTCTCTCCATGTGTTCATTAGAGGCTGGACTGTTTCACCTGGCTGCCTTTATCATCTCTCCTCCCTGCATGGCTCCACCCCAGGCCATCCCAGGAACTCTATATTAACCAGTTCACTGCAGGTCTGCTTTGCTGATCAACGTTGTTTGTTAACATAGTGTTCCTGCCTGCCTCGTGGTACGTTTTATGTCTGTGTACCGATTTTGGCTTGTCTGACTATTCCTGTTTGCCTGTGATCCTGACCGTTGGCCTGTCCCTTGGTTATCCCTGTCTGCTTGTTACCCCGACCTCGGGTTATCCCTTACTATCTCTTGTGTCCTGAGTGTCTGCTTCCCCTCTCTCCCTACGGAGCGTGACCTAGGGGACTCCAGGGGCCGCGACCTGGATCTTAGACTCCGTGCCCTGGGGGATCTTGGGCTCAAGTTTCCTGTAGGATCCCTGTTTGTGCCCCAGTGATCCTCCCCTTCATATCCACTCTGTGGTCCATCCGCAGCAGTCTGCTATAGGGTTCACTACCTTGTGGCGCACCCATGACTCCAACGGGGTGCATCGGTCACCTGGCCACAGGTGTCCTGACATCCTGGATGTGCAGCCATTTCTTTTCTTATACATTTAGGCGAGGGGACATTGCAACATTCAGTCTACGCTTATGTTCTGCCCATTATTATTATTCATATCCTTTTCATGATTACCATTAAAAATAATTTTGTCATGTAGAGGAAATGTACCATCAGCTAAAGATGGAATTTTTATCGGAGGTTCTCTGGGGAATTAAAATTATTTCAAGGGTTCCTCTGGTGTACAGAGGGTGAGAGAGGTCGCTCTAGTCGTGCCGTCATTTAATTATGCCTCTTAGTTTTCACCTAATTACTGTGCCTGGGAGTGTAAGATGTCATTGTGTAGCCGGGATCCTTGTATGAAGGTGATTATATAGGACTGATGAGGACGGTAATATGACTTTCATTAGGTCTCCTAATGACTGGGTGTAGTGACGGATATGACGGAAATGTCTAAGAAGGATAATTGGGAACTAATAATACATAATGTAGATTGCACCTCAAGTCTCACTATCATTTAAAGTGGAGTTCCACCCATTTTTTTTTATGTTTGTCTGTGCTGCATGCCCTAATCTCCTAGTGTTCAGAATTGGCAATTTTTTTATTTTGTTGCTTGTAAATACCTTTATTTTGTAGTCCTTCATTACTTCCTCCTCCTTATTAGCCTAGGCTATTAAGTCACAAGGCTATTTGCAAGGGTTTCTGGGATAGGCATCATGTTTCCCAGTAGTCCTTGCAAAAAACCTGACTGAAACCTATTACATTGCTTGTGCAGCACTGAGCATGTGCGAGATATGCAAAGCTGAAATCCAGGAAGTCATACAGTCTGGCTTCATGATGCCCACACTTAAGATGGCCACGGTCTATTTCTAGATTATAATCTAAATGCTGTAACAACCTAATAAAACTGACCTTAGTTTACAGACTACCTTTACTAGAATACATTAAGCTTGTGTATTACAGGGGTATTTATATTTAAAAAGTGAAATTGTGGGTGAAACTCCACTTTAAAGCTGTTTATAGCCGCAAAGGGTGGGCCAACTTAAAGCGGAGTTCCATCCAAAAATTGAACTTCCGCTTATCCCACTCCTCACCCCCTTACATGCCACATTTGGCATGTAATTTTTTTGGGGGGGAGTGGGGGCTTCAGGAGGAGTGGGACTTCCTGTCCCACTTCCTCCTTCCGTCGAGGGGCTGGTAAGGCACTTTTTGTAGCTGCTGACTTTTAGTAAACATAAAAACAGGCTGGAACACCCCTTTAATATTGACCCCCACGGACTAAGACTGGGGGACCATTAAAGGGGTTGTAAAGGAAAACATTTTTTTTTTTTCATAATAAGCATCCTTTACCTGCAGATATTCCTCTTTTCACTTCCTCATTGTTGGTTTTTGCTCAGAAGTTGCTCTATTTCTTCTCTGTTCTGTTCACTTCCTGCTTGTCTGATTGTTACTCACCACCGTGAAGGGAGGCTTTACTGCGGTGGTCAGTAACGTGCTCGCCCCCTCCTGGGAACTACATCTGTGCGGCAGGACGCTCTCTACGTGTTAGAGACTTCAAGGAGGTGTAAAGTACTGGGTGTGCCACAATTCATACTGGGAAATGTAGTTCTTACATGAACGAGCGCCGCAAACCAGGAAGTGAATGAGAGAACAGAAACTAGAACGCCGGAGGTGATATAGATGAAGGAATTTAATAGGTATTTACTAGTTTCTTAACAGAATCATTACACCATTCTGTCTGTCTACCTTGCAGACATTCATTTAAGGCAAAAACATTATTTTTTTCCATTTACAACTCCTTTAACCACTTGCCTACTGGGCACCTACACCCCCTTCCTGCCCAGACAAAATTTTAGCTTTTGGCACTGCGTCGCTTTAACTGACAATTGCGCGGTCGTGCGACGTGGCTCCTAAACAAAATTGACGTCCTTTTTTTTCCCCCACAAATTGAGCTTTCTTTTGGTGGTATTTAATCGCCCGTTTTCTATTTTTTGCGCTATAAACAAAAAAAGAGCGACAATTTTGAAAAAAGACAATATTTTTTGCTTTTTGCTATAATAAATATCCCATTTAAAAAAAAAAAAAACATTTTTTATTTCAGTTTAGGCCGATACGTATTCTTCTACATATTTTTGGTAAAAAAATGTAAAAAATAAAATCGCAATAACCGTATAGTGACTGGTTTGCGCCAAAGTTATATTGCCTACAAAATATGGGACATAATTATTATATATATATATATAATTTTTTTTTTTTTTACTAGGAATGGCGACGATCTGCGTTTTTTTTTTTTTTTTTTTTTTCGGGACTGGGACATTATAGCGGACACATCGGACACTTTTGACACCATTTACATTTATACAGTGAACAATGCTATAAATATGCATTGATAACTGTATAAATGTAACTGGCGGGGAAGGGGTTAAATGTGTA